>JAVJAQ010001486.1:216266-502384 GCA_032362365.1 Zygogramma bicolorata | reverse complement strand
CGAGTGCTGTACTATTTTCTTCGGCACTCGTATGAAATAGACAGGACACCGGTACTGCCTTACGCTCCAGAGGATATTGAGTCCGTTGTGGAGAATGAAAGGTGTCGAATTTTTTGGAACTTTTCATTTCCCACCCTCAGGCAAATACAGGCCAATGAGCCTGATATAGTCCTCTTCGACCACCGAAATAAGACGATATTCGTTATTGAGTTTTCAGCCCCTGCCGAAACGAATATCGTCCGAAAAGAGGAGGAAAAACGGACAAAGTACCAGGACTTACTTTACGAACTCCGCAGGCTCCACCTAGACTATTCTGTCAAGTTACTGGTTCTGATTATAGGTGTTCTCGGTGGTTCCAGACCAACGCTACTCTCGGAGCTCAAGATCATACCGGCATGCCGTAATGCGGCAGAGATCTTGGCCGGCCGCATGCAGAAGGCCGTTATTCTCGGTTCGTTGCGTCTGCTCAGAACTCACGATTCTCGGAGCCGGTGACCACTTACCCCGCGGTGCGGGGAGTGGTCATTGGTTAATTATACTAGCGCGTCCGCCCACTGGGTCGGAGCAGTGGGGAGCACGGACCCGACTAGGCTTGTTTAGACGACAAATACAATAATAATAATAATAAATATAGTAATAGTAATAGTAATTTCATTGGAGGATGATAATCATCTCAGTGTTTTACTGTAATTCACAATTTCAGGTTGTTGCAAAATTATATATATATATATTCTCATTTCGTTTCTTTTCATAGTTTTTGATAGTTTCATTTTCACATTGAAATATATTTATATAATTGATTACTTTCGAAATGTTTTTCTTTCTTTCGAAATGAATGCTGAAAATACATCTCTACATGCTGATTACGTCCCTGCTATTCCGTGCAAATAGCCCAAATCTCTTATTACGGCACCAATATCAAACCCGGAATGCTTATTATTTGTGTTCTGCGGCTGTGACTTGTTTGGAGAGGCATTTTAAGTGCTTTAGTGGTAATGTTCACCCTCGCGGATTGCGTCAAAGGGTGCTTTTTAAGGGTCATAAAAATCATTCTTGGAATATTTGCTGACACGAAAAATATATGAGGGAATAGTTGAGGATATGTCGCTATAGTGAGTCAAAGAAATTGTAGAGTATCACATATGAAAGGTTCATTCAAATTTGTATATTCTTGTCTTTCGGTTATTCTCTCCAAATTACATGTAGATCTACTAGGAGTGCATTATCTAGTACCAATTTCTTCATGAGCGAATGCTTTCTTTATCAAGGATTGAATTCATACAATTACATTTCCTGGCCTCATTGTAGGGAGCAAAGTCGTACTTTTCCTTTCTATGGAGAAGTAAAAGTGGCGTCATGGTTATGCGGCATTGACGACCTAAACTATATTCTTTTATATAACTATAGGTTTTATTTATTTATAGAACACCCTGTATTTTACGATATTTCATAGATTACACACATTACAGACGAATCAGGTATCGACAAAATACTCAACTAACTTGGCAACATACTAATGATTTTATCAAAGGTAATACCACGAGTCCTTCAAATTTAATCGATAAATTTTTTATTTGGCAAAAGTATGAAAACAAACCGATTGATAAAATCACGAGTCCGTAGGACGAGTGATTTTATCTAATTCGGTTTGTTTGAATGCTTTTGCCTCAAAATAAAAAAGTTTGAGTGTTTCGAAAATGAAAATTTATCTTATTAAATTTGAAGAACGAGTTGTATTTGGAGAGATTATTTTTTGAACAAATAGAAGGAAGAACAATTTAATTGATCAGTATTTCATTTACATAAGAAGGAACGGAGAATAGGTGAAAATTTTACAAATTACCAAGAGATGGCGTCACACCTCTCATTGTACAAGGTTGATAATTGAATATTTCTTATGAAATGAAAATCGCGCCAGAAGGAACATAAAATCATTCGTTATGTCGTTGTATCAAAATCTTCATACAACGGTTTCTTCTCATACAAAAATGAATTGTATTTATTAAAAACTAATTGTACGCCATCTTCATTTGAGTTAAGGAAACCTTGAATATTTGAAACGGTCGTTCGCTATATCTGTCATAAAGTTGGGGTTATGAGCTATTTACGTGTTTGAGTGTTCATTGAAATGTGTTATGTTATTATTATGCTGAAAAAGTGAAAAGTGAATGACTATTAATAATAGGGTAACTCTTCATTCATGATAATTTATATAAATATGAGCCAGTTCAATAGAATCAACGCGGTAAACCTTATAGTTTTGACAGTTCAAAGGTAAACAACGTTTTATAGAAACAATCGAAACGACCAGGCAGTTTTATCGGTATAATACCCAATGATTGGCTAGAATAACCATAGAATAACCCGCTACTATTGGTTGAAATGCCAAAAACGTCACATTTTGACAAGTGAAAAAATAATCGGGATAAATGTTTTCAAACAAGCGAGCAGTAAGTCTGGCAAAATTATTTTTTCCAAAATGAAAGATAATAATTTGAACTCGTTCTGAAATGGAATAAACCATGTTTAATAGTGAAGTTGGAACAATTTTCGAAGGAACCAAACTTAATCGGTGACAAGACTGAAATAAACGTTTGCCTGAATTATTTTTCTACACTCATCTGCACTTTTTTTACCACAAAAAAAAACGATGAATGGAGAATTTAGTTGTAATGGAAAATTTCAAGATTGAAATCGCGCTTTCCTTGAAATGAATCAATTCAGAAATGTTTGTAGTTATTTTTGAACCTTATTTGTATTTTACGTCAGTGCCAAAATTATCAGGATGATGTTCTTACCGCAAATTTTGCATTGAATATCTTGGTAAATTTCAGTGAATAGTGTATTATTGGAAGGATAATTTCATACATTTTCACATAAAATATCACTCGACCCCACTCTCCATTTGAAATTTGAAGGTAATGACATCCTCTCGCTAGGGGTTTTAAGGCAGAGGTCAAAAAATAAATGTAAAATGTGTCCCCTTCGAAAGCAAACGTTGCGTGTCTCAGCCTTTTCGCTTTAAATTCCAAATGAAGGAGGAAAGCTCAGTGTATACTTTCGTTGGATCACTCTGTATAATAAAATAAACGACAACTGTTTATGAATGCTAGTCGTAGTATCAATCAACATCTGAGTGTATATAGTTTCTTGATTTGATTTTATAGCGTTAAAAAAAAAACTAAAAAAACTCTAAATACCTTTCATTAAACTTCTATAAATCTCAATTGCTACTTCTGAAGGAAGAGAATATATAAAATAGCATTTTTTTCAAATTTTTTAAGATTGTAAGCCTCAACTGGCGAGAAATTCCATAGCTCACACAAAAAGTGAGGGAAAACTGCACTCGTTGGGTCAACCGCGAAAGAACTGGCAAACCCTGAATGATCGATTCTTTTTCAGAAGAGTAAAAACAACCGTGAAAAAAATATCGAAAGGGGACAAATTGCCAACTTTTCTACGGTATTTTAGAGTAATAATTCGTAAGCGATATTTATTCATTTGCTACTATTGACTCATTTCAGATATAGCTTAGGGCTCAGAATATAATTTGAAAATGAAATTGATCACGAGAGGTTTTCCCCAGTCACTATCAATTCGACACTCTCATACACGTTGCTTCCATTAGTATACCGTGCCAAACCGATATTTATCATCACACGGGTTATCTGCAAAGATTCTCAGGCCGTGTTTTTCTGGTCGAAATATATGCCTTTGTGTGTGTACTGTTTGAAATTCAATATTTTCGGGTAGATAATTGTTTTCTTCAGGGTTAGTAAACAATCACAATCTGATGAAATTGAGAATCAATATTGAAATATATACGATTGTAGAGGGGGAGATTTCTGATATATCCCGAAAAGTTGCTACGTTAATTAAAATATGAAGGAACCGTTTTTAAATAATCCCAGCAACTTTTTGGGGTAGATTGGAAATCTACTCTACTTCTATAGATTTCAATATTGTATCAATTTTTTTCAGAATGTGGTAAGTTGAGGAACTTTAATGAAATTACTATTTTTCTATGAGCTGTATTGATGTCATACAGGTGGCCGATAACACGGCGGCATCCCTATGTACTACGGCACATTACCCAAAACCGCCCCCTTTCGGCGACACTATTAACCCCGAGAAACCCTATAAATTTAATTCGTTGCCAAATCGGCGGAGGGCACATTTTCCACGGCGGCTTTTCCCGATTCAATTATCCGTGTGTGCGTATGTGTGCGAGCGACTTTGCAAACGGCAATTTATCAGTTTAAGTCTTCGCTACCGGGGGTGCGCCCTCCCGCTCTGCCCGGACGATGATCGCCCGACTCAATAGCGGAAACAATGACATGTCCCTCGCGTAAAAAACACGACCTCCTTGATCAAAGTGACACAATGTAACGTGTAATCAGCGAGATTGCCCTATGAAGCACCCTCGTTTTTCGGTACGCTGTTTTACAACGTGCTCGTCAGCTGGGCGGAGGAAGTGGGGCAGAATTCACAAAGTGGTAGTGGTTCGAACTCCTTGAATTATTCAATTTTTTTTATTTAATGGAAAACGGAATTTTTCGTAATGGAATCGTAGAGCTTGTCCAAACTAGAGTACGCAAATTTTTTAAAGATCAAACAAAGTTTCCTTTTCCAATTCCATAAAAATCCAAATATATTACAGAATATTCAAAATCAATTAAATAAAGTTGAAACCGTGAAAATAAAATATCAGATGAGTAAGTGAAAGTGAAATATTACAAAAATAATTTTTTCTCACATTAGTGGAAAAACTTCAGAACATCATTTTCTCAACCAATTATATTCCTTTCCGAAATTGAGGGAAGTATGACGTTGTGCGACTGGCATTCAATATTAGAGTTGACGTTCTTCTACCAAATTTGAATCCTCATCACTATGGTTTTTGAATCCGGAAAACAGAAGTCACAAAAATTTCAACATCGAGAAATTAATATTACAATAATTGCAGACAGTATTTCAATATAACTACAGTATACAATCATCGCTCATAAAAGATATCAAAAGATTAAAAAATCCTTTTTTCCTCAGAACAGAACATTCAAAATCACTCAATTTGATTGCGTTTGATTATATAAAGTTGGTTTTAGCACATTCTTGCAATTCAACGGTTTTCATTGGATTTATTTCGATTTTGTGTTTTTTAGTTAGCAGATCTACATGGATACAGCCTATACTATTTCATAATCATCATGATTATTGAGAAATGAAACTTCCTGTTTTTATACCACTTATATTTTGGATTGAGGTGGCCTTTACTTGATGGAAATCCATAGTTATTACGCTATAAGGTAGTATCGAAACATGTCGCGAAGACAATAAATTTTGTGGAAATTCAATCGTGTCTACCTTATAGCGTAACCACTTATATTTGTAACTAACGTTACTGTGTTCTGTATCCCAGACAGCACAATGCTATCCGTGGGATAAACTGAGGATATATGTCTAGGATTTAAGGATATCCCTAGGATATGTGCAGCTTGTACCAAGGATATCCTGAGAATGTCTACATCCCCAGGATAACCTTCAGTGGTCCTCTTTCTATATACTGAGGATGTATTTAGGTCAATCTCAGGATCATCCTGAATATAACCATAGGCAATTAACTAATTCTTCCTGAGGATGTCTTCTGGTTTTCATTAGGCCCTCAACAGGATATATGTGTATATATATGTATATATATATATATATATATATATATATATATATATATATATATGTATGATGCGTTGTTTTTTCGGGTTTCATTCCGTGTTCTGTGGTTTTGATCCTCTGAAGGATAATTCTCACAACGTTTCGGCAAAGTCTCATTTGCCATCTTCTAGGTGATGTCTTGAGTTTCGATCTCCGAACTCGACTCGATCGAAACTCAAGACATCACCTAGAAGATGGCAAATGAGACTTTGCCGAAACGTTGTGAGAATTATCCTTCAGAGGATCAAAACCACAGAACACGGAATGAAACCCGAAAAAACAACGCATCATACTTCGTCCGTGAGAATCTTCATGCTAACATATATATATATATATATATATATATATATATATATATATATGTATATATATATATATATATATATATTTATATATATATATAAATATATATATATATATATATAAATATATATATATATATATGCTGGCTGGAACTTCCGGTTGATCCGCGTCTGGAATGATTTTCATGTCTACGTTTCGGCTCCCATTTCGGAGCCATTTTCAAGACTGAGTGACCTTGCGTCAAGGTCTGAGTTGTCTCACTCTGAACGGCCGTGGGATATATTTGAACGTTATCCCAGGGATGTGGAAAACTGGAGCTCATTGGGATAATATGTTACCATATTATATATACTCACACCAAGGTTATCCCTGGGATATATACATTTGGCTCAACCTGGGTTATGATGACGACTAAGGGAAAGCCTGGATATTCTAGAAGGGTTATCGCATTATTGGATATCCAGGATCATTCTGGGATATACTGAGGATATAGTGTGCGGTGTGGGATATGTTTGATAATGCCTGTATATATTATTACACAAATACTATAAAACTACTTTCTTCTACTTCCGCTATTTCACACCTTTCATTACGTATTTGACACCTGTTAGGTAATGGCTCATTTATAATATTCAACGACGGTCGCTTCGTTTTTTTTTCAAATGTTACATTTGACCAGATACATTTGATCTCATGAAGTCCAAAAACCCAATTCAGTGAATTTTTGCTCCAAATTCTTCGTAAAATTGAATTAAAAACTCGGTTATAAGTATACTATAGTAATCGTTGATAATGTCCGTATAAGAGGAAACTGCAGTGACGTATTTATTAAGCACCTCGAAATTGCTTTTTCAATATTCCGTTAAGAAATTGCCCCACTCCTCCCCATTAGAGCCGAACATCCAAACGGGGTTGAAGACAGCGCCATTTTTTACAGTGTACTCTAAATTAAAGAACAGTGGGAGTGGATACCCGATAAATCCAAGTGAAGAGATACTTCAGATTGTCAATCCCACATATAATGACATGTGGTCTATAGCTGTATCAACAGGATTGATTACGGCTGCGGGGACGAAATTGAGATTCATATCTCATTTTAATCTGCGCGATGATGAATACTGAGACATGAGAACTGTTTGAAACTTCGGAGGGTTGTTGGCATTCATTTGTTTTCTAGATGCTTAATGACGTACCGCGCCTTTACCATTCAGGATAACATGCAAGAATCGTCAATTTTCTTAATGAAATTTGAAAATTAGCCTGAAACTTTTGCAAGGGATTGTATCCCTCCCAGTAAGATATTACACAAAGTGTGGAAATTCATGAAAATTTTTAATTGAGAACTCCAAAGAAAAACCTAAAAAGGCGTCAGTCATGCAAATTTGAATTTTTCGTTGAAAAACTTCAGGACTTAATTTCGGTAAACAATTATTATTCTTTACTACTTTTTGAAATTTGATAACGGTAAGCACGAACATCTCAATATCTCAAGGAAGTATTTTTTGTCTTTTCCTTATGTGTTGTTGTCAAGCCTCTTCTTATGATATGCGTAGACGTGTCGAGTATGGCAAATTCTTATTATGGTGAAAGACTTGTGTTTATCTCCAATCATCGGTTTTATTATTTGGCTTATTGAATTAGTAAAAGTGTAACATAATTGAAATGAATTGATGAAAAAATTATTATGGAATCATTAAAATTGGAACCCCCGGTGTAAGAGTGGAAACTTTCAACACAGTTTCCTCAACACCGAACTGATATCACTCACACTCGATGCGCGTTTCGCTAACAAGGTTAGCTAATCAATGATTTTCTATTTTCATTTATTTTCCCCCTTTTTTTTCAACTTTCTCAGGAAAACTCAGAAAAACCCAAAGTGCTATATTTCTTTCATGAAAGTGCTGAACTTGTTAGCTAAACGTGCAAGTAATATCAGTTTAGTAATGGGGTAATTGATCTCTTTTAAAAGTTTTTCAGCTATCGGGTGTGTATATCATGGTCCACTAACATTGGATTATATCTCCCAACTTGAATTTTCAATACATTGTACCTCGTTTGTAGAAAAATGATTAACATCACTTTTTTCCGAGTAACGAGCTGTTAGTTTCACCATGCTTCAGAGTCCGCCCTATATATCTAAAATAACATCGCCACTCGTTTTGCATGTGTTTTTGATACGATTACGGTCTAGCGAAACCCTTATGTCGAATTGAAATTATTTTGAAGACTTGTGGTTTGCAATGCGGTCAAACATCCGACACCAACAACACGAAACGGCGTTAGAAAACCTCAAAATAGCTTTGTATTTCAGCTGAGTGTGATGGAATTGATAATAACTCACGAAATTCTTGATTGGTACGTTTTCCAGTGGAAGTGCTGATTGTATTTAGCAATATAACTCTAGCTGTCGATGTACAAGGGTACATGATTCGCGGTGTTTATAAACTTCTCAACTCCATATAGATTTCATTTTTTTAATCAGAACGGTTTCGTTATTACAATTGGACCCCAGTAGGTACAGAATATTCGTAATAATATTTCATTGATGCAGAGAAGGTTCAGGTATTTCAGAGATTTTCACAACCAGAGGATATGAAACTATCAATACTTGAATCATGCGAGATCAGATATCTTATTCTCGATTCTCTGTTCTCATGGATACAATATCATTTCAGTAGTATTTACTGATTCCACATTCGAGATTATAAAAATTTGTGACCTCGGGATTGTTCTCGATTAAATAAATTTTCAGGGAAACACAACTTTTTTTTTCCAAACTGGTCCACAAAGAACACTAATATTTTCAAAGACCTGCCAGTAAGACATGAGCCAAACCATAATAAATGATTCAGCATGTATCTGATTTTACCAATTTTCCAGGCCTCAGAATTGAAGATCAAGAAATAACCACAATTGGATTTTTGTGGAGGTCACCGTTGCTTTTTAACACATAGAATATGTTTTCTGTGGATTCTGAGTTCTTCAAACGCTTGGCTCCACCATATTTTCTATCAGTATCTTCATACAAAATATGTATCCGTTGTCTGAGACGATTTTAGAATAGTACGATCAATAATATCATTTACTTGATACAAAAAACTCGTGAAGACTGAAGGAAGCGTTGAGGTGTAATCGTTTTGTCAATATTGTTTTTTGTATTGGTGACATTTTATTTTGATTCCCATTGATTCCCATTGACATGTGCGATTTATTGTATCTATAATTTGGTAAAATTAATGGCCCAGT
The DNA here is from genome assembly GCA_032362365.1 of Zygogramma bicolorata. Lineage (NCBI taxonomy): Eukaryota > Metazoa > Arthropoda > Insecta > Coleoptera > Chrysomelidae > Zygogramma > Zygogramma bicolorata. The sequence continues at coordinate 493,126 of JAVJAQ010001486.1, read as the reverse complement.
TGAATATTAATGTATGAGTAAGTTCTATTTCCCAATTTTCATTATGATCTACCTAATACTAACGGCTACTTCCACAGATTCATTCTTGAAGAAAGCAACTATCGAAGAGGGAGTAAAAAATATATCATGTCGATAAAAAACAATCATATAATAAAATTAATATGAAAGTGAATAATCACGGAATAACACAAAACTAGAGGATAAACTACTTGTATATGTGTATATTGTGTATAGACAGAATCATATAATCTAGTGATGATAAAATACAATACAAACATGCCTGATACAAGGAGAAAGACCTACAAAAAGACTAAACATGAATAGCTGAGTACTCTAGAGCAGGGGTTCTCAAGCATTTGCCGAGGGTGCCGCGGAATATTTAAGAAAAAAACGATCGTATGTCAACTCGGAAAATATTTATTATAATTTTTGAAAATTGAGTAAAGATCCAATAAAACAATCTTCTTTCTCAGTATATGCTTATATTAAAAACAAATACAGAAGCAAACTTGAGGCATCAAGGGATTCGAGGGTAAAATTAACAAAGATTCCCATAATTATAAAGGATATAATGAGAACATCATCGAAACAGTTTCATTCTTCACATCACGTAAGGATATTTGAGTATCAAATGTGCAGTGTGTTTTATTTCATGATTTGCAAAAAGTTTATATTCAAAATAAATGAGCCTCAAAACTGTATTTTCTCATTTTTGTCATTATCGAATCGCTTGGACTTGGAGGGTGCCGTGAAATATTTTTAGGCCTACAAGGGTGCCGCGACCAAAAAAGTTTGAAAACCCCTGCTCTAGAGCGACCCACCAGTGATTGGTGGGTCGCGAGTGAATTTTTAGTGGGCCCTGCGAATACCGAAATGAATTGGACATATCAAACTCAATGAGATTAAAATTAATTCGTGTTGAAGTTGATCAAAACTGTTATGGGAAAACATAGGAAACAATTTCATCCTTCCCAATGAATTAACTTTTTGATATACTTATTCGAGTGAGTATTAAAGTTTGTTTTGTATCCTAGTACTAGTATTCGTACCGGATCCTTCGTCACATTTTTAAAATAGAAGCCATGTCGTTCAAATGATAGGCTAGTGAATTATAGTTAAAACAGTCTCGCAGCTTCTGAGTAGACCTCGAATCCGTTCTTCTGAATCACACAAACAAAATTCTACTGGAAACATCGAGGAATCTAACCACTACACTCTATTTTTCGGAAGCGGTCTCAAATTGAATATTACCAAACTCCAAAGTGTCAGTGTCAAATGCGTAGGTAGTGTTTGTGTATTTGTATTCAGATGAATGATACTGAAGAATCATTTATCTATGATAAATAAGTTAGTCGTAACTAAAGTAGAGTAGGGATATTACTCCCTCGACGCCGAGGAAGCTAGTTCCGTTGCACTTGATGGCCGATCGTCAGAATAGTGTGCTAGTTAGTCCACTGAAATTACTAGTCGATTATGCTCAAGCTAAAAAAACAGTTTAGTAGTCTGGTGAAGATTGTGTCAACCTCAGAGGGAAAGGCCATCTTCTGGATCACCGAAGGCTCAAACTCCCGCTACACCAAGCACAAGAGAGCTCTTCCAACGGGCACATCTCACGGCAAAATTGTAGCAAATATCGGGCCGCAAACAAGACTCGTCTTTGTTCAACTTGCAGGGAAGGCTGCTGAGGAGTATCTTATTCTTTTTTATCGTTTACAACCGAAACATCTATTTGGAAAAATAAAGTACATCTTTGGATCCTTCTATTGAATGGAAAATTATAGTCTCATATATCGAGATCCGTGGACAATATTTTTCCTTCAGACGAGGAATTATTTTCGAATTGCAACAACTAGCGTTGTTCTGTATATCGTTGTCGCAAAATATGTCGGTGTACTAATCCATACGATACCTAATTCCATATATTATTTTTTTTCATTTTACACTGATATTTTGAAACACCCTACCCATATAGTAACGATGAAATGAATACCTATGATATTCTCTCAGAAACTCACATAAGTGAGGTGAAGGATATTACCTAGCGTATAATGATACTACTCGTATATATTATAATATATATCACTTCATACATGCAACCAAAATTAAAATTCAGGTTGATGTATGGTCATGTTTTTTTGAGAAAAGTATGACATTTTGGCTTCATTTAATTCTTTGCATATATCATGAATGAATAATATGGCACTATTTTGTTCTGCAATATACAATGCATTTCTTTGATGTTTCCCCACTTATATTTTTTGAACAGGTCGACTCATAAAATTGAAATTTGGGATTATGAAATTGATGCACGAATACTATAGGTGTTTTCTGGCGCTCATGTATTTAAAACGTATTCGTCTGTCTCCTTCTCACTCACTTACGGACAGTCAAATAGTGAGAGAAAGATGGAGAGACGAATACGTTTTAAATACATGAGCGCCAGAAAACACCTTATATTTTGTAGTAGAATTGACACATGAAATTTTCAAGGCGCTCTCTGAAAAAAGGTTGAATGGAAAAGAGGGGCTTTGGATACATCATTTTGAAGCTCCTGACGAATACTTTACAGCCCTAGAATATTGTAACTAAATGTGCTGGCGCCGGCCCTGCCGATTATCGATGCGAATTGGTGCGACGGTTCCAAGATTATACCTGCGTGATCGCGGCTCACCCAGAATATTCGAATGTCAAGATTTGTCTGGATGATTCTCCACTATATGAGCGCCTATATAAGCGGGGGCGCTCACGCCGACGGCAGAATTTTTAGTACAGAGAGTTTTAGTACCGAGCATTGGAAAGTTATCGGAGCGATTTAAGTGATTGTGTTGTATTGTATTGTGATAGAGAGTTATAATAAAAGAAGTTCAGTGTTGTTTGTTGTTTTAATCGACGAACCCAAGGAAATATCGTAACAATATGAAGGCAATATCTCCACCTACTACAAAATGGCGGAACATTATTGACGAGGATGCTCAAAGCTTCGGTTTTCTTGATGGTTCCAAACGTGGCCTATATAAAATATTATGTTATTGGTGTAACTAAATGATTGCTCGATAATTTTCTCAGTTTTAGCAAAACACAGGAGGAAGTAAGATGGTATTCACAGATACCGATGAAAAGGAAACAATACTTGTATGAAATAAGTGAGACCGGGCCACAAGTAAAAAACTCATGTGTATCTCATTCACTGACAGTTACTGTAAAATAAGAAAGAAGAGCGCCAAGCCAAACACCAGAACCGAAATATGTATACAATTTAGATGGGAATGTTTTGCAAAGAGCTTTCATTCAGACAGCCAATCTGATCGAAAATAATTACAATAATTCCAGAATGTGTTCAACAAATTATTCCGGACTAGTGTGGTACCAAGTACTCAGTAGCTCTCTCACTAACACATTTTTATCGGACACTCCGTCTGGACAAACTGCATCTTCGACAGCAAAATACATTTTTGATTGATTGATGATAGGTGGGGCCTATACTTATGCGTTTTACAACCTCTGAAAATCGCTAGGCGATAAATAATATCTGTGGACGTCGACTCTAAATCAGAGCCGAATTTATGAGTGTATGACACTACATTAGGGTAAAACAATAACAATATTTCATTAATATGTTCCTGCTGGTCGTAAACGTGGTCGGTGGGGAATGACCTTTGTGTCGAATAGGGCAGTGGTGGATGCAGCGTGGAGAAGGGAATATTATCCTTTTCGATTCCTTGATAATGATGGGGTTGTATTTGAGGAAACATTATTATTCATTGCGGTGATGATTCATTTGTATTTTTCAGTGATGTTTTTGAGCATTGGAGTAGATTAGGAAACTAAACTAAGTAGTTCGATAATATCTCTTGTAATTAACAATAACAGTGAAATTTTCAACACGATATCTATTCCAAACTGTACTAAACATCAATTTGAGATTTTCATCGTACTTAAAACAACGTATTTTGAAATTACAATTGAACCCACACAAATGATATCCTACCAAACAATCCTCAACACTCAGGCATTGATTTGATGCTTGTTTTCAGGGAATTCTGAACTAATACTCCTAGTATTCCTTTCGGAGCTTCGAATATTGCAACCTGGTTAACCGTGTTGCATGACTTATTGTGAGTCTTTTTTAGATTACTCCTAGGTTTGCCATCGTTGAAATATATGGATTCAATCATAATTCACCTAAATTAAAGGTGACGGTAATTTTATGAAAATTGTTTTGACATTTCCTGTATATACCTAGTTAAAACGACCTTCAATAATATAAAATCTTTACAAGAAAACTCTATGGATCATAAGAAGTCGTACAAGGGCCACCCATTTTATTTTTCTGACTGACGACACGAAATTGAATTTTTCAGAGTTATAATTCGGAATAACATTCTTCCGACTTCAACCTTGGAAAAAGTCGTAGATAAGGTGATGAATTTAAGGTTGGCAGTCACATTTCTCAACTGCATTTCGTGAAGTTTGCGATGACACGCATTGTTTCTGGATATATAAGCGAAAACACTTGAATTCGATGCGCGTTTAGCCAACTACATCGGCATATTCAGAATAATTTATTGATATGAAATAAATCTGGAGTCTCTTCACAACAGGTGCGGAAGTTTAAACTCCATGTTTGAAGAAGAGGAAAAAAATTATACATAGGTAAGTTGTGAGAAACAAAAAGAATGACATTGGGTTCATGTATCAATCAAATACTTCTGGATTGATTGCGTCGTTGAATGCATTTTTATTTTCATTGTCTTGAGGCTCATGAAACCAATTATAAACTGTTTCATTTTCACACCTAGTATGTTGTCACCAAGATAAGAGATTTCTGACTCTTGTCTCGAATTAAATAAAAGAATATTTTTCCTTCGAAAAATTGTGTCTTCATATGAACGATAAACCAATCTGGTAGGTATCTGTGCACTTCATTGATTTTTTCTCAAAAGAATGTGAAAAGTCCATCAGCCTCTGTGGAGCAAAAAGTCCTTCGATCCCACGAGAGATCTGCGAACTTCTTTCGAGTTTATGCTATTGTGCAGTTGCTTCAGCTCTAATTGCTGAAGCTTTTCATATGAAGCCACAAACAGGGCTTGAGCTAGGTTGAGTAGTAGCCGTTAAAAAAGATAACACCTGATCAGTGGTCATAGGATAAACCACAATATTCATTATATTATAATTTAATCACTGAATTTGAAAACGAAAATTTTTTACTTTTGGAGGACAACTGGAATTAACGATTCTTATTCAACTCAACAAGGTAATACATCATTCAGTAGTACACATATTAACTCGGATGATAAATAATGTGTGCGCATAATTGGTTCTTCTGGTGCAAAATTGAAACATGTTTTGAATAGCATTTGAAAACTGAAAAAAGTTTCAAAAATCGTTTCGCTTCAGGAGATGAATTTTTCCGATTTATTAATTTCAGTACCATTTTTATAATTATTTCCCAAAACTAAAATTTCCAAAAAGTCATTCCTATACGTTATACTGATTTTTACACAAATTTCTCAGAACTGAGTAAAATGTCAATGCCATTTTTAGAATTACTCAATGAATTATTTCGCCTTGAAAAAATAAAAGCCCCCCTGAAATATTTGTATGGCGTCCTTGACCTACCAAAATCTGAACAAATTAGGGATTAATATGGGATTCTGTACAAGTGTGGGAGGGTATATTTCCAATCTGCACCAGAAAATCTGTCAAATCTCAGATATTCGACAGATTTTCAAAATCGGAAATCCCGGCAATTTCTGAATAATTACAAACCAGAAAAATAATTGGTGTGGCATTTCTACTTGTTATTCACCCGAAATTGAATGTATTTAACTATCGAATGTAATAATATGAACTATCCATGTACTCCATTTTGAAAGAAGATTTCAACTGAAGTGTTTTTTTAACTGGAACACTGTTTCTATAAAACGATTTTCGAAATCATCGGTTAGAAAATATCACCAAAGTAATTCAGATAGCTATAGGAGTTGTTGTTTTATAACATTTGTTTTTTTCCTTCTTGTATATGAATAATGTATCTGTAAATGAATATTAGTTACATTCACCAACATCCAGAGAATGTTTTTCACACTCAGATAATTTATTATATACCTTCTCTTCGAGTTTCTTGACCACCAAGTCGACTTGGAAAATTTAAATCAAGAAATTTATTGAGAATTATGTTTTGAGAATATCATGAAACTATAAAGTTTTTAACTTTCACTTCAAAACTTCCTATAATACCTGGTTTTCCATACACATATTCATATATTATTTTTATATCTCTCTCCATCTCATTTTCAAAATTGTGTTGCCTCTAATCTTCCTGAATAAATGAAAAAGTATTTCTATTCAGGCATCACTTACATTTTTTGACTTACGTAATCAACTTTTCCAGAGATGGATAAAGCACTATTAACAGTTGTTATGCCACTCTTGTTTCACGTTTTTTTGTTCAATTTCGTTCTATTCGAAGCGAAAACTATCAAAGAGCCAAGGGTTGCTGTAATTCATCCTCAAATTATCCCTTGTAAACCGCTCTGTCTATCTCTCTAATAGATTTCGATGTGATAGTGTGTCAAAACACAAGTTTAAATCTATTAGTATAATAATTTGTACTTCCATCCATATTTTGGGAAACCGCCATTTAGGCCCAGATCTAATTTGTCAGCTCACATCCGCTAGATAAAAGCCGACAAAGAAACAAGTGCACGCGAGTTTCCAACGTACAGGGTGTTATTCTGGATTGATGTAGCAAATTTTTCATAGTTGATGAGTAATACTTCTCTGAGAAAACACTTGACTAACGCTGATACCCACCGCTTGGAACAGCACCTTATTCGCTCATTTGCTTTGGACAAATGAGTGTATATTCATTTACAAGAAGGGCAGCACATTTTGAGCTCTAGTAATAATTTGCTGTTACGCCTCGGTATATAATATTCTTTTGTTTATCTCTAAGTTCTGATATCAAACTACACTTCATTTTCGCGGCGGTGGCCTTATTTTAGGATCGAAGGTTCATGAAAAATTTGACGATATGTCCAGGTCAGTCTCGGATACCTACACAGTAGGTTAATGGGCTAACACCTATCAGAATACGGCTATTCCCTAGCAAAAATTGAGAGGTACCAGTTCAGGATTCTTCACAGTAAAAATTTTTGCGTGTGTTTGTGGTGATACAGGGAGCAGGATTTTTTTTCAGTTATTGGGATGGGCTCACCTGCATGCCGGTTTGGAGCTCATTGGCTCAGCATCAGTGCAAAGTAGGTCTCAACAAACAATTCGAAATTTGTTGATTTGCCATAATCAAAAATCGTCTCCTCATTCATATCAATTATCGAAAATGGCCGTAGTTTCGCCATCTGCCAGCGAGAACCAAAAGCACGCCTAAGTTAAATGCTCCACCCAAATACATTGCCAAGTAGGAGACTACACGACTTTGTCGGTGAGCTTACTTGGAAACTGGAGAACCATCAACAATGGTATTTGCCAAGGGGTAGGTGTTTTTTGATAGGTGTTTAGTCCATTAACCCACCATGTAGGTATCCGAAACTGATCTGGACGTACCGTCCATTTTTTTTATTTGTTGCATTAATGATATCATTCTTACCCAGTATCTATGTGGGTACTTCTTACAATTTGTAAGTTATTATAGACAATGTCAAAGTAAAACTTTTATCAATAGTGCTCAATACTTCGAAAACAAATCTGAAAACAGTTGGTTAATTCTGAAAGATGTCATCCTATACATCAAAATCAAGGAGACGTCTGATTTCTTTAGTGTACACATCGTATATTCTGTGACGAATAGGTAACAAGCGCCAGGTAGTTGAGTGGATACTCAATTTGTTTCAATTAGGAAAACCTGCCCTGTTATTAGTCGGGACAAATTACCCCAAATTGATTTATGGGGTGATGTTTCGTAAAGACACTGAACCGGGAATTTATCAGAACTGTCGTAATTATATTGGTACCTTTTTTATAACCTTTCATTTCATTTAATGTTTCGAAATTACATATAATCCATATTGGGAAGTAATTATCAGTTATGATAAATATTTTATATTGTGCAAAACAATTGATGTTACCATTTTTAATAAATACGATTTCCATTCATTTACTATCAATAAATACACGAAAAACGAAATCTTGAATTCAATAACGAAAAATTCAAAAAACTGTATGTTCCGTGCTATGTGATGAAAACTGCCTCTGAAGGGTATTGAATTCAATTTTTCAAATGAGTGTATCCCTAAGTTTTCAAAATCAGACAAAATGTACGTGGTAAAAAGATCTTACTTATTTGATTTACAGAAGTTGCTTAGGCAACAAAAGGATATTTTACTGTATTGAAATGTATTTTCAACAATATGACATATGTACCTTATAGGTGTATTTCAGTATACTGATCATTTCCATCCAATTGATATAAAAAAAAGAGGTTCTATCTTATCCGACCAATTTATAATTTATCATTGATGGCTGCTTCGCATACCAAACTTTGACTTTATCTTTTATTTCAAGGAAGTTGTCACACTTTGTGTCAATAGGAGCGTTCATCCACCACTTTTTCTTTCAACAACTGACAAAAGTTATCGAGGAAAGAACTTTCACCTCGAACATTTTTGACTAAAATAATACAGTGCACCATGCAATCTTGATATCCGTTAAGGATTTAAGATGTGTAATTAATGTAAATGTTTGAAAAAATGCTGACACTGAGCAAAGCAGCCTGAATTCACGACTACTACTGAGCATGCACACTTAAGTATAGGCATATGAACAGCCGGAACACCTATAAATTCAGTACACTTATATCTACAAAGCTATTTCTTCTCGTGGTTTATAAATAATAATATGTATTTTCACTTTTCAATATTATTGAATTTCAATTGAATCATATACAAATTCGTTTCGATCCAAAAGCATATTGAAAGGGAAAATACCGAAAAGAAATTTGAATCAGCCGAAGAAATTTGCACAATCGCAACACCTATTACGCTACAGTTAATCAATCAAAAAAGAATAATGAGATTTGAAAATACTGTATTATTTATACCATGGGAAAACGATTGCGATTTTCTTGAAATGTATCTGAGGGTAGGACTAACTTTTCCCAACCCTCGAATGATTGCTTATGGTATGCTGTAATATGAATTAATTAATCGATAAAAAGGTATACTTTCTTCAATTTTCTCATCTACGATTTTGAAATATTCGAGGGATGGAAATTTCGAAAAATAGAAAGAAAGGAGAGAACCATTTTTGTCAAGATGCCTCAAATCAAACTTTTGAGTCAAGTGTTGATCTTCGATTTTCAATATCTATTAATTTTTTATCAAATTCAAATTTTGCGCCAAAAAATCGTCCAATTTTTTTTCTCAGAATATTTTATTGGCATTGATTTGAAACATTCGAATCCTTTCATAAATGTCTGAGATATGTTTTTTCAAGTGAGTGAGGTAAGAGTATAAAAGTATAGGAAAAAAATAGCCTCCCAAACCTAGTGGTTCTAAAATTAAGCCAGAGGCGTTGTTGTTTCGGTTGCGATATCGTTGACGTCACGTTTCATCAACTAAAATACTGTGAAGCTTCACATGGCATTCATATATAGATTATATATATATATATATATATATATATATATATATATATATATATATAAATTTACAGAAGAAAAATTGAAAATGTTGGTATCTACCTCAAATGTACCGATTTTTTTTTCAACAAGTCAATCATTTCAAAAGGGAACTTTTTTCTCGACCTTTTGAATAGCGCACCACCTCAAACACCGAAACTGAATAATTATCGCTCAGCCATCAGACCAAGGCGTGTTGATGATTTAGTATAATAAGCACAGGTGTCCGTTGCGAGAGACCGCGTAGGCAGCCTGCTAGATGCTACCGTGCAGATAGCTGATAGCATCAAGTTACAATTTCCATATTCATATAATCCAAGTGGGCCTGGGCCCGATGCAGAATCCACGGCGAGGTTCTTTTTTTTTCTCATCGAGCAGTCTCTGAGGTGGCAGGAAGTTGTTACGCCTCGAATAATTGTTTTTTGTTTTCAGGTGATGTATGTGCCTGTACGACGTGGTGTGTTCCCACGCGTTCAAGGAGAAGGTGTCCTGTCTACCCCAGGTAAATATTATCCTTTCGAATTTTTTCAATCATAAACGATAATATCTTGTCCGTAAAATCGGCTGTCTCCCGATGATGGCTATTTTTGTCAAACAAAACGTCAATTTCAAGGTCCAGTAAAATCGTAGCAACTCGAATATAAAGACACAACATATGTGTTGCCTTGATACAGCGTTGCAAATGTCGATTTCAAAATGGTGCAACTGAAGATTTCTGTGGTTTTTGTTTTTATCACGAGAAATGAAATCAAGGGACCATTCTGTTAACGAGGGAAAAACTGAAATCTTTGAGTAGAAGGGCCATAATGTTTTTTATTCACGACTAATGAATAATGTAAGTATTATACTTATGGTTTCTGCAGTATAATATATTTCCTTAGGGTATAATGGCAGAAGATCATCAGTTATAGTCTTTATTCCCTCGTGTAGTTCTATCACAAAATCTCTCGAATAGACTATTACCATCGAAAAGATATAATAATAATAATAGCATTTATTCCCCAACAGTTTCCCATTTACAGAGCAAACTAACATACTTGAAAAATTATTACTATTTGATATAAAAAAACTATAAGAAAAAAATATTTAAATGACTTCTAGGTACGCACGAGACTTATTTTCAATTTCACATATGCTGCAACAAAAAATATCGATATTAGTAGAGAGCTTGTTCGCATTACCACACTTCAGATTGATTGGTGATTTCAACATTAAGTAAGTTTGCGCCCTTTTGCATAAAAAAGTATTGATGTGCCTAGAATAAATTCTTGGGACAAAGATATCTATTTCTGATAATAGTACAGGACAATCCAACTTGCCATTCAATAATGTATATAAAAATAAAACAGATGCCTGATTTCTTCGTTTTTCTTAAGTTAAAAAGTCGAATCTGCATAGTAGATCAGAGTAATTACAGTTTCTTGGAGGATAGGTTCCGGTGATTCTAAAAGTAAGAATTAAAAAAAAAATTTGGACTCGTATCAATTGCTGATGTATATTGATGGTATATGGGATTCCATATAATGGATCCATATTCTAGTTTTGGCCTCACCAGACTGAAATACAGAGAGGTCAAGGTTAGCATATTATGAAAATTTGTGCAGTTCCTCACTATAAAACCGTATGCGCGGTAAGCTGAACTAATAATATGATGGATATGGTAGTTGAAGGTCAGTTGATGATCAAAATAGACTCCTAGATCCCTATTATTCTCAGTTCTTTCCAATATAATGTTTTCAATGTGGTAAGGAAATGCTAGTATGTTGAATTTTCGACTGAATGTAACAATTTTGCATTTTGATATATTCAAGTGAAGGCGATTCATAAGACACCGATTTTGTAAAAAATCAATCTCCTTTTGCAGTTTGTTACAATCATCTAAACTATTTATAGATGTATACAGTTTCAAATCGTCAGCAAACATCAATCTATTGCAAGTTATTGAGTTGCAAAGGTCATTAATAAATAGTAAAAACAATAAGGGACCAAGGTTGATCCTTGCGGAACTCCGCTGGTTGCTAAATACACATCTGAAGACAAGCCACGATAGTATACGTATTGATTACGTCCGCTAAGGTATGATTCCAAAAGTTGACAATAAATTTTATTGAAGCCCATGCAAGAAAGTTTACAAATGAGTAACTTATGACTGACTCTATCGAATGCTTTAGAGAAGTCCGTGTACACCACATCGACTTGCCCTCTACGGTCTAACGATTCACACAAATATTGATCAAAAACAGGTAAATTACTGATGGTGGATCTAGAATTCATAAAACCATGTTGATGATCAGATATTATATGTCTAGAGGATTGATAGATACGACTATACAGAATTGCTTCTAAAAGCTTGGCAAAGTTGTTAAGGATTGAGATAGGACTATAGTTATTGATTTCATTTCGATTTTGAGTTTTATGAATTGGACAAACTTTGGCAGTTTTCCAAAGTTCAGGAAAAACTGTCGTTCTCAAGATAAGATTAAAAAGAATTTGTAGGGGATAAACTAGTGCTCTCAGACAATCTTTCAATAGAAAGGGTGGAATTTTGTCTGGACCAGAGGTCATCTTATTTTTTAATTTTCTTCCAGCTTCTAATATTTCCATCTCTGTTATTGGTTCCACATCTATTAAGCTATTAGGTTCGAAATTTGAAACAACGTTTTCTTCGTCAACTTCAGGTGATAAATAGGCGTTTTTAAAAAATCTACTGAAGGAATTAACAATTAATTGTGGACTGTTATAGGATTCACCCTCATAAACCATTTGGCTTGGAATTCTTCTACTATTATTTTTATTATGAACAAATGTCCAGAAATTTTTCGGATTAACTATCAGTTCGTTTTCAATACTGTTTATATACGATGTATATACTTCTTTGACTTTCTGCTTAATATTTTTTCTAGTTCTACAAAATTCTTCGTAATAACCAAACTCCAAAAGGTCAGTGTCAAACGAGTAGGTAGTGTTTGTGTATTTGTATTGAGATGAATGACACTGAAGAATCATTCATTTATGATAAATAAATTAGTCGTAAATGAAGTAGAGTATACTAATCGCAATAATGAAAGTTTCTTTCAATTATATTCATTCTTTTTTAAAACATTCTGCTAGTGCTCCCACAAGGCAAATCCTCCTACGGGCAAGGGATGGATGATGTTCTTCAGCACTGTATTTGATATTTGGCTATTGCAACCATAGGGAAGCACATACGAGCCAAGAATGCTACTGGGTCATTTGGTGTGAGCACCAACAGACCTTAGCTACCAAGATTGGTATATAAGCAACCAACCGTTCCCTACTAGATGAATTTCGATAGAAAAATTTCTGCCGTGACCGGGTATCGAACTCAATCAGATTCCCAGCGAGAAAACCGAAATTAGTACTGAGAAGGAAAATAAGAAAATAAATAAATCAGTTAAATAAAATTTCTTTCGAACACTATCTGTATTGATTCACAACCCAATAGCCAACTTGGTGCCTGCAATTCTTTAGGTGTTTTTAGGTAGTTTTTGACCGCAAAATCCAAAATAACTGTCAGATTAGGTATATCAAATATAGTTTCTGAAATAAGTAATATTTTATATATTTTTTATTGAATGTAGAGGCGAGTAATTCAGCAGACTTCTTGGAGAGGTTCAGGTCTCTGATTAGGTCATTCAATTCTTGTTGAATGAAGCGTTGAAGATTTGCTGTATCTGCTTCAAAATCAGTGTCTTTTTCTGATTGCAAATCCTGAACTTTATTAGACGTTGATGTATCTTGATTATCTTCTGAGACTGTAGGTAGACTGCTGAATATTGGAATAGGTATTTCTTCAGAATGAGGTACAGGCTTTCTTGCTGAGTCTATATCAGGATATGCACATTTTTGTCTATTGTTTCGATTGATACCCTTGATATTTACGATACAAAAATAACAATCATAGTAATGGTTTCTTGGTTCTCTCCAAACAATTGCTACTCACAACTTTAGGGACGTCCTCTTTCCAAAAGACCATTTCCGCAATTATTCAAAGCATGTTTTACATATCAAATGAGGAACCCACGATTTATCCTAGTCCTCCAAGTGGATGCCAAAATAGACCAGATAAGCTCTCTTCACGAAATCAGAAACAGGTTTCCTACTTCCTCACCTGCAGAGGCTCAAGAGTAAACTGAAACATTTAAGGGTAGAAATATACAGAAGGTATAGAAAGATCGATTTTTACAATCATGGGCAACAACAAGTACTTAGAATGGGGTGAATACATGGCAATTTCAGGTAAGAAATTTTCGTTTCGATCTGCGAAGATACCATTATTTCATTATTTTTACCTGTTATCAGAACTAAAATTGATTGGCCTGTATCTGAAGAACTAGAGCTGCTACGAGAAAATGCCTGGTATTTTTGAAATCAGCACATTAGAAACATTCAGAATCAGGAAAAAAAAATTTTTTTGTTGGGTTGTGATTATCCTTTCAAATTTTTTCTCATTCTCGTGACAGGTATGTGAATTGAAGTGATGGATTGAATGGCTTTCGCTTCCACCTTCAAAACTGCAATATTATCATCCAACGAGAAGGGGAATGAATATATATATATATATATATATATATATATATATATATATATATATATATATATATATATATTCGATATAGTCGAGTTCGGAGGTCGAAACTCAATCATCACCTAGAAGATGGCAAATGAGACTTTGCCGAAACGTTGTGACAATTATCCTTCAGAGGATCAAAACCACAGAACACGGAATGAAACACAATTCATCATATATATATATATATATATATATATATATATATATGCCGTTGGGTGAACCTCGGGAGCTTTGAATGGAGTTTTTGATAACTTCAACGATATCAAATTATATTTTCTCGCCAGATAATCTGATCTCGTAGTGCAGTAACATTCTGCTGGAAATATAATAAATATCAAAGGGCATGAATATCGATGCTTGGTATTTTCATTTTTCTGTTCATTCAAAACTTTTTTGGAGTGCCTGAATATTCATCTATGATCAGAAAAGAAAGTGGTCCTCACAAGATTTGTGATAAAACAGAAAAAACGAACGATTCACAATGTGTGCTTATACTTTCGAATAGAAGCTTTCTAAGTACGTTTGTGAATCGTGTCGCAAACCCCAACATTATTCAGAAAAAAATCGAGTTTTCCAACGAATATTTCAGTTCATGTTGCAATAACATCTCCTCTCAGATTTGCCTTTCATTTTTCTTTTCACTCAATAATCTAATTTGAACAGCTCTATTTTTGATTATTCGGTTTTTTTCCTTTTTTTTCCGGTTATTTCTATCATCTCGTTTTTGTTTTCACAGTTTCAGGATTTCATTTCGAGCCATTTCGTTTTTCTTACAGGCTTCGGAGGAGTTGTTAAATGGGTTTAGACAATGGAAACTGGAAAGACATTAATTTTTGTTTTGTGAGTGCATATGTAGCATTATGATAGTTTTCGTTTGAATTGTGTGAATCTTTCCAAAATATCCATAAATTTCGCAATACTGCAATGTAACTACCACAGACTCACCAAATATGCAATATTCCGAAAATGAAAAATATATTCACAAAATATAACACAGTTTCCTGTACGAGTCTCACTAACAATGTGTTTACAAAACCTCTACACGTGTTTTGCTTTAACAAAGCTTCCTCAAGTAGGGTTAAGTAAGCGAAACACATGTCGCGGTTTTGTAAACCCATTTTTAGGGAGAATCGTACAGGAAACTGTGATTTTTTGTTAAAAACGTTGTCGCTATTTCACTAAAAGACATAAGTAATCGTACAATAGTTTTCAAACAACCTCTCACCTACCTTCTTAAAGTTTTTATCTCTGAGAAAATAAACCTGAACTCCTGAACAAATCAAAGCGGCCCCTGCTTCCCTTATCTAATCAAGGCGAACAAATAAAAAGGCAAAGTGGAAGGCAGCGAAACAAAACCAAGTAGCGCAATCAGAGCAGCTCCCTTCCGAGAACTACATATATTTTTATCTGTCATTTGCAGAAGTAAAATGTTTTCTTATGGGGTCGGGATAGGGAGAGAGACGACACACCGCGAGAATAAGGGCCGAAGACGGAATGGGAAAAGGGTTGGCTGGCTTGCCTCCGCCATAAAATCATGAATAATCCCCTCGGTCTCCCCTAGCCACCCCGTGACGACGCTAAAACAAAACTTCAAGATGGATTCCTCAATTCTAAAATGCAAATGAGCTGTAAAAGATCGGCCTGGCTGAGACAGCCATAGGCTCAGAGGAATATTAAGCCCCCGGCAATTAATCTAGCGTAATTACTCATCTGGTCTACTCGCCACCTAGCGGTGAGAAGGGTAATTACGGGAGAGACCCGCTAATAGCTAATGTAATTAGTGCTGGGGTTATTAATTGTCGAAAAATTCTTCAGGTGGCTTCCTCCGCTTTCTCTGGCAGTCGTCGATGTATTTTATATGGAAATGTCGTCGTTAGATGCATTGCGGGATGTTTAATGGTGCTGTAGGAATTCATAACATTCCGCCGATGGTAATGATCGATATTAATTTTACGGTTTGATTAGTGTGAGTCACTCTTGGTCAGGACGGGTTGTGCATGACATTGTGTTTGGTCCTTCAGTAATAATTACCACTATCCAAAAGCACTCATTATTTCGTTCGTCGTTGCATATATCATAGTACTCAACTGAACTCTACTAAATGCTCGGTAGAAAATCCAATATTTTACACTCCAGCTCAAAAATTATAGGAATAAACTGGTCAGTCTCCTCAAAGTGAAAAAATCCAGTTATTATAAAAGTCAAATGACTAACTATGCAAATGATAGTAAAAAAATGTGGAAAACACTCAAAACGCTTGTGATACCCAAAATTCCTTCCATACCCACCCAAATAGTTTTTGAACCAAGTTCAATTATTAGAGTAACCTCGGATCAGGACAAAGTTGAGATGTTTAATTCATTTTTTGTAGACAGTATAAGAAATATCAAGCAAGATATTCCCACGGCTACCACTTGGTCAAGCTATAATCTGCCAATTATTGAGTGTACTCTCAGTACTTTCGAACTGTTGTCGCTCAGGAATTTTGAGAAGTATTATTAATAGTTTGGATAATAAATATAACTCGGATGCTTTGAATAATAAAGTTTTGAAGAGCATATTCGATGTTATTGGTTCAGTGATATTGAATTTCGTCAACACTCACTTGATTTCCTAATCAACTCAAAATAAGCACAGTAGTACCAGTGCCTAAAATAGTAAACACTAACGAAGCGATAAATATTCGGCCCATCAATACTCTACCGTGTAAGTACTTGAATTAGCTGTATATAATCAACTTTTAAAATATGTGAATGCCAATAATCTTTTAATGTAGTATCAATCAGGTTTTAGAGCAGATCACTCTTGCGAAACTGCTCTACAGGTAACTCTCTCTAAGTGGAAACTCGATATTGACAAAAATAAGTACATTATGGCTGTATTTCTGGATTTTAAGCGAGCGTTTGAGGCCATAGATATCTCCATCTTACTTGCGAAACTGCAGTACTATGGTATCACTGGCAAGGTATATAATTGGTTTGCTAGCTATTTGCAGAGTAGATCACAACGTACGAAGGTCAACAATTATATTTCTCTGCAGAAAGGTATCAATTCCGGGGTTCCACAGGGCAGTGTGCTTGGACCACTATAGTTCGTATTATATCTTAATGACATCAATTATATCCAAGAGTTTGAGTTCATAAACCTTTTTGCTGATGATACTCTCGTGTCAGTAAGTGACGTCAATTTAACAATAGCCATTACTAAAAATCAATGATATACTCCTAAAAATATCTGAGTTCCTCAATGTCAATAAAATGAAACTCAATGTTGATAAAACCAAGTCGATGATCATAACTGCTCAATACAAATATAATTTAATTAAAAGAAATTCTATAAATATAAGAATATATGACGAACAAATTGAATTAATCGAGGAATTCAAATACCTTGGATTCATGATGGACAACACTTTGAACGTGAAGAAACACTTCCATTACACTTACAAGAAAATAATTAAAAAGATTTTCTTTTTTACACGTATTAGTGATTGTTTGTCATTCACAACTTTACTAACAGTCTACAATACAATTATCAGACCGCATTTTGATTACTGTCCAACACTTCTCAATCTTATTGACGCAAACAGTATATCATCCTTACAAAAACTTCAAAACCGATGTATGCAGGTATGCGGGTCCTAAAATGCAATAGACTTCTATAATGCCCATGCTTCAATCTCTTGATTGGTTCTCTGTGCGGGACAGACTTTTTAATTTCTCTATGATTTTTGTTTTTAAAATAGTGAATGGTAAATCTCCAGCTTACTTCAATCAATTCATTACCTATCATAGTGAAATACATGATTACCCAACGAGAGGGCATACGAATTTCTATGTTACTAGAACAAATTACTCCAGATCAACGAATTCACTGTTTAATAAAGGTCGATGTTTTTTGGCTTATTTTACAAAAATAATAATAAAAAACAGTGATTTTATAAAAATAAGTCACACTCTGGCATTATATGTACCAGCTGTCCCAGAATTTTCTGAACAAGCAATATCTCCGTTATTGAAGAAGATATAATAATGAAAAACTGGCATAATGTCGAACATCTAATGGGCTTTCACATAACACACTCGGAATACTCCGTTCTTGGTTGTACTTTTTCAAATGGAACCCCCCAATTATTCCCGCCGAAATAGAATCAATCCATCATTGTTTATTTGGCGACAAACTCATTTTGGATATATATAACTAGCTTGCTGTTGTTTTTTAACAACTTTCTTCATTATTGCACTTTTCGTTTGCTTATAGAGGTCCGCTCGTGAACATCATAGGAGAATATCCAGTGAGAATTGCCATTGAGATTTTTCCAAAACACATTTCGTCGGGTGAGTACCATAGCCTCTTGCTCGTCTGGATATTGTAATGGGTTTTTCCGTTAAGATGTGAGTTCCGATGGACGTGTTTATTGCTTTACGGTATTCTTTTATCATATTGTTCTCATATCCCGATTGAGTGAATTATTTGAAATTTGCTATGCATATAAATGAAACTTCTCCTTAGCCAACGGCCGTTCTCTTATAAAAAGGCAACGTTCTGTAGCTGAAACTTGCGCAAGCAAAGAATCAAAGAGGTTTTGTATTTCAGCAGGCGATTTCTAGCACGAAAAAAGAATAATGTTCAAGGTAAGAGGTCTGTGTGCTACACAATAATACTTTTAATGAATACACCCCCACATATTCAAAAAACGTAAGACTGAAGGCAAATGCCACCCGCAAATTTTCCCCTGTGGACTCTCAGACGCGAATAGTTTTTTCAACTGTCACGATTGCATTCCAAGGATTCGATCAGTCCGAGGTAAACGAACGAGGGCTAATTTTTCCGAATTTACACGCGCTTTTTTCTCGAAACCCCGCCGCATTGTATAGAATTAGGTAATCACAGGGAAGAGACATTCGTATGTATTTTTTCGAGTCAAAAGTACTCATTAAATGCCAAAAACACATAACAAACATATCTATACCCGCCGTTTACGTCTTTCTTAACATCACGATTCCCTCGAAGTGTACAAATTTGAAGTACATTTTTTCAATTGCAGATCAAACGTGTTATTACTGGCCAGTGGCGTACCAACACCCCACGAATATTCGAATAATAGGTCAGCAGTAATGAAAAAAATATATTATCGATATGAAATGTAATGAATAAAGACGATATAAGTATACATTCATAGACGATTCATTCACAATAAGAACGTTTCTATCTTGAAAAACTATAATTTGCAACAGTTTGCTATGGGATCTCACTCACCAAAATTATATTTCATTCTCAAACCCAGACAAGATTGTTTCGATCAGAGAAAACTATCTATATCCTAAGACTAGGGTTAATCATTTATATATTTCACAATCTAAGGTAGTGTAAGAACAACCTGCAAAAGTGTTTCTTCATCCGATATGGATATCACAGCAAACATATCTGTGACATTTCCGCGATGTAATAATGAGGTCATACTTGTTAAATCATTTAATTCACCACCGCGATATCTGCTGGATGTGATAGTGATACGTTAACAATTGAGATATCAGAGGGACATATGTAACATCGCTAATATGTCGAATTCGAGCACCAAATCAAGCATAACTGTGTATTGTCATATATTCAGTTGATTACACTAACTTGAGTTAGTTTCACACATTATATTCATTGATATTTTAGTTGTATATAGAATATGTTCTCGAATAAATATTCAGTCAATGTAGGCAACAGTTGGTTAATTTGACGAAGAGTCGACAGATCTGAACCTAACTTTCTCAGATTTTTTAATGCAGAAAATATTTTTCAAAACCGGGTGAGTAAAAATTTGTTTAACCATACGAAATCATGTGTCACGTTGTCAAGCTAATAGAGTAAAAGTGAATTTCCATGTTCTAAGAAGTAGGGAAGAGCAATGAAATGTAGATGGTAGATACTAGTCATCTGTTTTCCGAGTAGTGTATTCAAGTGAATATTATCATGTATTACTGATATATACCTATATTGGTATTTAATCAATTTTCGACTAACTTTCGTTCAACTTACTTTCAGGCGTTATATGAAAAAACCACACTACGAAATCTGGTTGAACCATGATTAAGTTGTTCCAGCAACAGTGCACCCACTGGGGGACCGAACCAAGTCAAGCAATCTGGCTGAGGAGGAAGAAACGGTTTTCATTATTTCAGAGATTCCAGTTCACAAATGGCATATGTTAATTGTTTTCAAGTCTTTCACATAAGAATGAAACCGGAACCATGGGGGCAATGGGGGCTCGGGCTATGGAGGCGGAGCTCCCATAGTGAAGTTCTGGTTTGCGAAACTGTTACCATGCTCTCGTAGCAAAAATGTTTCGTTTAGAACAAATTATGTATCGGTCTCATTGGTGTCGAGTTTTAAAGATTTTTATTATCACGCTGGCAACAGAGTCAGTGACAAAACCGCCGGAGTTTGTTACTCAAAGCCGTAGTCACTAAAGGTACGTACGTATACCGTATATATTGTAATGAAAAATGAAAAAATGTAATATCTGAAGATCAAATCAAAAACGTATTTACGGTCCATGATGACACAACAAAGACTAAACGATTGTGCTACTTTGAACTTCTACAGAGCTTCATTTTAAAGAAGTTAGTAATCACGAGTTAGCAAATATTTTCATTTTGAAAAATAATCAAAGACAGCAGACCTTCTAACATGAGTAAAGTTATAGGTTTTATCCTATTTGTTTTATATGAATTATATAGTTCATGTAGAAATTGGTTATTTGTTTCTTTTGTAGTACTCAGATTCGCCATTTGGCATTTAAGGTTTGAAACTGGCTGTGATTATTGTATATGTGTATATATATATATATATATATATATATATATATATATATATATATATATATATATATATACAATAATCACAATTATATATAATGTTTATTTTTGGAGACCGAGCCCCCATGGTAATTTTGAAGTTCCGGCGCCCATGTGTTGGCATATTTTTTGTTAATAGGTGGAACTTTTTGATGACGTGATTTGGTTTCATTCATATCATCTATTATTGGACTGTACTATTTCTTGACTATATCTTTAATTTTCATTCATTCACCACGATGGACAGTTTATTGCAAAACGTCATACCACCGCGATAATGCGAGGATCATACTGTCGTTACATCTAGAAATACATATCGCTGCGACATATTGAAAAATATATGGTAGCGACATCTCTAAGTACATGCCGCAGAGACATCGAAAACTTGTAACTTGAATGCGACGAATTGCTACGATGTGACTGCGATATCCTTGCGACTTGAAATATGACAACGGAAGTCACACGGCGACATCGTTGCGATATCTTGGCGATGTATTTTTGTTTGTTGGGATTCGTGTTTGTTGTTGATATTTCAATTAATTTCTCAACAATAAACTGAATAGTGGGCTGAAAGGGATATGCCCTTTGTCACAATTCATACTTACATATGACTCTCAAATGCATCGAGCATCCTTGTATCATGCACATCCCTAAATACGTATGAATGAACTCTATAAAAAGTTTTTAAGCTTAACACCAAAGGTTCCAATATTATTGATAATTGAAATTATCAACTAATCAACAAGTACAAGTATCCATTACCAGTAAATATTCAGATATACTTTATATATAGGCAGTAGTAGCATACCCCAGTGCTGCTGCCACTGCCCGATTCTCTTGGCCATACAGAAACCATGTGTTATGCCTGGACTTTTCCTTGTTCACAGAGAAATATAATTCACACACATTCTCTTTCCAAATATGAGGTTTCACGAAAGTTCTCTCATCAAATACGGGTCACGGCTGAGCCCGACCAATAATAACGATAATATAATTCGAAAATGTGGAAAACGGTCCGAAATTAGAGTGTGTGACTCGAGATTAATAATAATGATGATGAATGTTAGGGGCGGGCGGCTATTTAAGGATGTTTCGAGGCATCTCGTTGCACGCGATGCGCAACTGTTTGTTTCCATCTAAGGTTTGAAGACCCTCGGGTGATGACCTGCGACTTTTTTTGTTTTTCGTGACTGCTATTGACCGCGCGTCTATATATGAAAATTGTTTTTTTTTATATGTAGATTCACACGAAAGGGAAGCCCTGTAATGTTCAGAGAACATCGCGTGAATCAAGGGACAGGAGATACGAATTAACATTTACTATGAATTTTTGAAGTAAGCCTCAGGAAAAACCTCTTCTGGCAAGCATTTCCAAAGCTCAGCTATTCTATTGAAAAAAGATCCCTCAGCAAGAGAGGTTCGACTGGTTTCCAATTTCACAACAAAGGGGTGGGAATTCTGTACTCGTCGAGTCATCTGTGTAGACATTGCCAAGGAACGATAGATAACAATTCGGAAGAGCATCGACCGTGTAAGTATCTATAGAAGAGAGACAAGTCTCCGACCCTTTTACGATGTTCCAATGAAGTGAACGAGTCTGTGAGCGAAGAATCACCAACAAGACGGATTGCCTTTCTCTGGATAGAATCGAGAAGCTTCAATGAATGCTCTGGTGCCAAGCTGCATACATGGGAACCATATTCCAAGACAGGTCGTATCTGAGCCTTATAGATCATTAGAAGCTGACGAGAAATGAAGTATTTCTTCGCAAGAAATAGAAATCCAAGTTTCTGGGAAGCACCTTTACCGATCGATCTCACATGGTTTTCACTTGAGAGGTTATTACTGATGGTAATTTCTAGCAACAAGATACTTGACTCTGTAAGAATAGTTACTACTGACAACTAGATAATGATAGATCGGTCTTGTTTGAGAAGGAACATGCCTGGGTTTTCCCAGCAGTCAATTCCACAAAGTTCTTGTTACCCCATTCCATTATTTTTACCAAGTTATCATTAATTTTTTTGACGTGAATGTTTCTTCGAATTTTTGTTTCTCGAGCTGGAATGGGGACTCTGGAAGAGAAACTGGCATGAAGAGTACTGTCGCCCGCAAAACTATGTATTTAACAAGATGTTTTCTCTAGCAAATCATTGATATGAAGCAGAAACAAAGTGGGCGCCATGACTGAACCCTGTGGAACAACTGCTTCTATTGGGAGAATATCAGATGATATTAAATCAACAACCACATACAGCGACCTATCAGACAAGAAACTCTTCAACAAAGCACACAACTGAGGAGGCAAACCATTAGACGGCAGTTTAGAAAGGAGACACTGATGCCAAACTCGATCAAACACTTCTGAACTATCGATTGCAACAGCTATCGTTTCTCGGATTGGCCAAATATGAGAAACATAAGCCAATAAATTACTGGTTGATCTTTGATGACGAAATACGTATTGTCGATCATTAATTTTTCCTGGTTTCTTTAGATATTTGATAATCTTCATATTGATTGCTTTTTCCATGACTTTTGAAATGATAGAAAGCAATGGAATTAGTCTATAATTACAATTAAATTAAATTAAATTTTTCTTTCTCTGTTCAGGAACTGGCTGAACTCCTGCTGTTCTCCAGGACTTAGAAAAAAAAACAAGTTATATGGAAGGTTGAATCATTCGCAAAGTACTGGTGCCAATTCGGAGGCACACATTTCGAGAACAATTGCCGGGATTCTATCAGATCCGCAACCCATATTGGTCTTCAGGTCCATTAAAATATTTCTTAAATTTTGTTAGTGAAAAATTATTTCAGGCTTATGACTGTTGACAGGCGTGATATTCAGGGGATCTTTTCCCGATTCAAAGGAGAATTTCCAGCAAACATATTTGCAAATATATTTGCTTTTTATTGGGCAGTGGTGGCTTTTGATCCATCTTCTTTGGTTAAAAAGGGGAAATGAACTAAAAGTGAAATTTTTTGCGACATCTTTAGCAAAACGAACCAAACCGAACGAGAACCGTTTGGTCATTCAACAAGTTTTGAACGAATTCTATGATTATGTGCTTCTTTATCAGCTTCAATTGTTGCACTACACCTATTTCTTGCGTAAACATACTCGTCTCTGAACTGGTGTTTTGGCGCCAGCGATTGAATAACGCTTGTTTGGTTGCAACGGCCTTCAAGCAGTTTTTATCGAACCATGGTTTCTCAGACTGTGGTGTCTTTATGATGCTTGGAGTGAATGTTTCCATTCCCAGAATGATGGTATCAGCGATTTCTTGGACACATAGAGTGGGGTTCACCAGATGAAAATGTTTCAAATAATTTAAAAATATTATTTTTGAAATAAATATTTACTTATTTCGGTATTCAGATGAAATAAATCTACAAGTGGATCATGAATACATTGAAATTGTGTCATGTATTAAATATCTTTGATTCCAATCAGATAATTTTATTACTGTTTGGGAATCATTCCGAATATATATGTAAATAATATCCAAAAAAAACTATACTTTTTTGCCAGAATTTCAGAAATATATCCAATCAATATAAAATGCAAAAACTTGAAAATCGCGGTATTCGCATTATTCCGAAAGTGAATTAATAGATTCACTGAAATAAGAATCATGTGACAAACTTTGCGGTGGCTACCAGTTCTTTCACGGTTGTAGTACCCGCCTTTAATATTTATTTTATACAGGGTGTAACTGAATAAGTGTAAAACTTTCAAGGAGGTGGTTCCTCATCGAAAAAAAGATCTTTCATATAAAGAAACTCCATTGGAGTATCCCTTGTTAAGATACAGCCCCTGAAAGGGGTTACATAAAATTTGTATAACATTTTTTTCACAAGCACTGAAATAGTTACAATATTGAAATGAACCTGACGTTTTGTACTACCAAAAGACACTCAGCCAGTAATTTATTTGGTTTACCCCATGGTTGTGAGGGGTGGAAAACGCAACCCCTAAATTTTTTTTCCAATGTAACTTTTTTTTATTATTTGTTCACCATTTGAAGATGTATTTCCGATAGCCTATTTCATTCTAAACAAAAAATGTCTCTTGGCTTTTTGCCCAAAATAAACCAGTTCGCAGCAAAAAATTATTTTTCGAACAACTACAGAGATACATCGTCATAAATGCGAAACTAATCTATCTAGTAAGTCGCTATTAGCGATAGTGACAATTAAATTGGTATGACGCTGTCAGTTTGTGAATTTTCGAAGTTGAATTAATACTAATGGTGGATTCATGCAGCAATCGTAACTCGGAATTCGCAAGTCGTAAGGAAGAAGTTGAGTCGATATCTTTCAATGAAAACGTTCATGCAGGTATATTAAGTCGGAATTCGTAAGATATTGAACAAATTTCCACTCTTACGATTCAACAGCTCTTGAGATTGCTGCATGAATGGTTTATATTTTGTTGCGAGTTCCGATTTCCGAGCTACGATTGTTGCATGAATCCACCATAACTGTGTGTTGTTGTTCTGTTAATTTGTTACTTTAAATTTAATGTACCCCCTTTAAGGGGCTGTATCTTAACAAGGGATGGTCCAATGAAGTTTCTTTATAGGAAAGATCCCATCTTTTTTTCGATGAGGAATCACCTCCTTAAATGTTTCACACTCATTCAGTTACACCCTGTATATAAATTTCTAAATAATTCATTACCTTCATTTTTTTGTGAATCTATTAGATTAAATTCAGAAGTGCGCGATTGTCACAAGAAAAAATACTAATTTGTATGTATGCAGAGCAAATAGTAGAAGTGCCATGAAATCTTTATTTTTCAAAAGTTTTGATACACCCGATAAATTAACAAAAATAGTTAAATCTAGCAATCTAGCCCAACATTGAGTATCTTTGAAAAACAGTTACTGGAATCAATCCAAAACGCTAGATAAAGTTTCATCTTCATGCCTGAATAATAGTGGGGACCAAGGCTATTTTGAAAAAAATAATATAAAATAAGATTTGTGGACATTATATTTTGATAAATCCTAATAAATTTGAATGAAAATTTTAATAATTATTGTTCATACCTTCCTTATACTACTGGAAACTAACTAGTAGTATTATACAAGCTTGAATGAAAGGTTTCTTCATGTATGTGACAAATATAGATCTTTCCCCAAAAATATATTTCAATGGTGGTTTTCTTAAGGAAAATCATCTGAATGAATAACAAATTTAATTTTTAATGGAGATTATTTCAGCCAGTATGATTTACCTTATTGCTCTGATTTCTGATGCTCAGAATATGGGTTTAGATTGATAAGAAACAAGATGGAATACAACTCTTAACGGTTTATTAACAAATTAGTACAGTACAACTACGCTTATAAAAAAAATAATAAGACAATGTATATTTCCACATATCTCGAGACTTTTCATAAAAAAAATCCCACTTCTGAAGTCAAATAGCAACACTGGACTTCCTGCAGCAGATACATGACACAAAAAGAGCACCTCTCCTATTAGTTACCAGGTGTTGGTACATTGAGTAGTAAGTTTTGCCCTCCTGGAAGATAAGACACTTGACGAGATTTTGATAGCTGATATGCGATGTCTTCAGCAGCTTCAATTCTTCTCAATTCCACAAGACCTTCCCCTGCATCTCCAAATGCTTTTGCTAATAAAATAGCTGCTTGGGCATCTCCTTCGGCTGAGAGAATTGTTGCTTTTTTGGTTTGTTCTGCTTTTTCTACTAAGAATCTGAAATAAAAAAAATTCGAAGATATTTTTTATAGTTAATGATGACTAAAGTAACAACATAAATTGTATTTTAATGATGATTAAAACCGAAAAAATCAATAAGGTGTCAACAGATAACAATTCTCACTTTTTATCAATACTTCTTAAGGTCTATTTTTGTAAAAAAACACTCATCTGAACACAGAACAAACTCGAATATGGAAATGTGTGGTTTTTACATACCACCGAGAACTTCACAACTGGTGTTTGAATTAATTTACACAATTGATATGTGAAAATTCATTGTGACATGCTCACAAGCAAGTTGAAAGTTCTATGAGTTGTTTTTCGTGTATTTTTTGTAATTTGTAATTTATCAAGTATAGTTAATTTTTTTATGGTTGACAAATGAAATGAACATTATATTCTTTGAAATAAATACTAGAAGATCACCCAATACCCTAATTGGTTTCTTTGTAATTGGTTCCTTTGCAACAGCAAGCATTTTGGAAACCATCTGGATGCCATGTCAGCTGTCATTTGGTATATTCTTTCGTGGATTTTATAAAAAATGATAAAGAAATATTGTGACAAGAAAATTGAGATATCAAATGTGAAATATTAGTCAAAATATGTAAATGAAGAAAGAAATGAAACAGTATAAATAAATGTTGAAACCAAGTTTCAAGTTGGGTGTACTCAAGATTGGATTGCTGGTATATGCAATCGTAAAAGCTGAAAGTTTCTCTGTACATGTCCCCAACACAGATAAGACCAATCAATGACTATGGAGTTTGGATCATGCTCACTTGGGCAGGAAACAGGCAGCAAAGATTTCTTTCCAAGTTATGTGTTTTCTAAATTTTTCTTACGGATGTCATAGCTTCAATCCCACATTTTTTTGATTATTTCAAAGCTTATACTTTCATTTCCTGTACAAACTTCTATCCTCGACTCTATTTTGAATTTTCATTAGCTTTCTATATCAATATTTCAGGCAAACTGACAAAGAGATATCCGAACCTACTTTACCCTTCAGAGAAGATAACTCAGTCTCACAAAATGGTTCAAATGCTTTTTCAAGCATAATTAGAATTAATTGGAGGTTAGGGGTGTCTGGCAGGGAGTTGTAACTGAAGTAAGTGTCCCGGCAATGTATGATGTGATTTCCAATATTCTTCCGAAGAGAATATAAAAAAACTGAGCTTTAGACTTCAACGAATTTGAGGTACTATTTTATTCATCTTTGCAGCCTGTTACACCATAGTCACTTATCGTTCTCATCTGTAATGACAAAGGTCTGACCATCTCGGGCTCTTGTTTAGAGTGTTCGCTCTGGATATCTAAATGCACCCCAGTGCTACACGGTCCGACCCCCAATTACAGTAACGTCGCCTGACGGAGGTAAAATCAGGCAACGCCAATGAGAATTTCGGGACAATTTAAATTTGTAGGTTATCTTCATAGAAATACAGCCAACCCATTCCATTCTATCTATGCAGTCAAACAATGCAACAGATTTCACAAACCAATTTTATCTTTTGAAAAAAATTCTCTGTGGTAAAGTTTTGAATGGCTTATACCCTGTTCTTGAATGATAATTATATAGTTGCACCACCTTCTAGTTTGAGCTTATTTCCTCTCATTTTACCCGAAACAATATATCGAAGTGAACTATTGAAAATGTTAAGCATCTAAGAGGCTTTCAAAAGAAATCATTCACAGTACAGTTTGTTAACTGGCTCATACTCAATTCTTGAATGATAAATATATAGTTGCACCACTTCCTAGTTTGAGCTTATTCCCTCTTATTTCAGCCAAAACAATATTTCTAATTGAACTATTGAAAATGTTGAGCCTCTAAGACGGTTCATCGAGATTATAATATATGAAGAGTAAATTCATTTCTGACCTAGCCTTCTCAGCTTCCTGCTGTGCAACCTGTTTCAACTCCACAGCCTGCGTGAATTCTCTGCCGAATGTCAAATGTGT
Organism: Zygogramma bicolorata; assembly: GCA_032362365.1. Classification (NCBI taxonomy): domain Eukaryota; kingdom Metazoa; phylum Arthropoda; class Insecta; order Coleoptera; family Chrysomelidae; genus Zygogramma; species Zygogramma bicolorata. The sequence continues at coordinate 464,347 of JAVJAQ010001486.1, read as the reverse complement.
CAATGAAATGTCATCTAGAATAACACCAAATTGACCAGCCCTCTCTGTTAAATCATCACTGACTTTCTGTGATACCAAGTCTCGCTGTGTGATCAATTCTCCAGCATCAAACTGGGCAACTACTGCTTTCAGAACCTCGGTGGTGATTGAAGGTAACACCCTCTCCTCATAGTCTTGTCCTAGGATGGTGTAGATTTTAGGAAGCTCATCTGGGACTGGTCGGAACAGGATACGCAGGGTAATGTTGACGTTTTGTAGATCTGAAAAAAACATTTTTCAATAATTGAGTACAGCTAGCAACATATAAATCATGTACATCAGACTGCATACTTTGTAGGTATTTATACTATCAAATATGTTCAGAAATCCATTTTTATGACATACCTTTACTACCAGTTACAACTGGAATATTCCTAGGCCTAGATCTAACATCGAATATAATTGGTTTCTGTACCCATGGAATGAAAAAATGGGTGCCTTCTCCAATAACTTGCTTCTTTACTCCGGAGAATCTATCGAAAATCACAGCCCTATGCCCACCATCAACTATAATGGGAAAGAAATGAATACCAATGTAATGCTGGTAAGTAGTGGGAGGGAGTAGGTGAGATAAATTAAATTTCCTATACTCACCATTGTACAAAGCAGAGTTGACAACTCCTCCAACGAGCGCAATTCCTAATCCAACCTGTCCAATTCTATTGAATACCTGAGCGGCCGACATTGTAATCTGAAATATCACATGAATATTGGTAAAGACAAGAACATTGCGCAATTTTAGGTTAGAATTTTCACGATGAAATCTGTTAACTCACCTGTTATGTTCGTAAATATCACAATGATTTTTTTCTATCTGTAATTTTCAGGTAAAGTGGAGCTTTAAAGTATTTTTCTACAGAAAATATAGAAAATGCCTGAAAGAAAGCAATGCCGAATTTTGACAATTGACGTTCTAGTTTAGAGTCCGCAGTCCGCATGCTTACTAAAGTAGTCCACACACACATATTTTTCTTATATTACAAAATCGGAACATTCAACATTCTGTGATGATTTTATCTGCATCATCATGTGAATGTGGGGTCCATATATTGCATCATAATATACCATATCATAACGCTACATGGTAGAAATCGTAATGCGTCATAATGGTATAATATCAGAATCGTACTTTATAGAAATCGTATTTTATAGAAACGTATACTATCATTACGTACATTATCAGAACGTACTTCGTCATAACGTATTTTATCATAACGTATTTCATCATAACGTATTCGATAGAAACGTGACAAAATCATATTCGTAATATATCATAACGGGACACCATCAGAATCGTACAGGATAGAAATCGTACACCATAGAATTCGTAAAATATCATAACGGATTCTATCAGAATCGTTATCTATCATAATTTGGATGCGCGCGCATTCAAAATTTAATATATGGGCTGACGTTAAAATCTTAATAATTTTGGCAACGTGCAATGAAAATAGTCTAATTCGAAGGGGCTAAGCCGTTCTCGATTCATTTTGGAATCACTCAAGCGGTTATTGCTTTCTCTGTTTTATTCACACCAGAAAGAAATACCGCACCGCTGTCAAAAACTTGATACTTTTTATGTCATCATTTATGAACCGAATCTCTATAAAGATATAAAAAAGTAATGCTAGAATGCTAACAAATTTAAAATTAATAAAAAATATCGGTGGGACGTAATTCTTCAAGAAACACATGATTCGTAAGTATCTGCACGAGGTTAACAAATAAAAATTCATTTGAGTTGAACGTGTCAAAGGATTCTTCAAAAATAAATTCAAGTATGTTGATTGTGTTAATCAATTAGCACCATAGCATGTAATATTTAACATGAGTTTCTCTGATTCCTTTTACCTTTCAATACAAGAGTTTAAAATAATTCAAAATATATTTTTTGCAGGTTAATGACAATGATAATCAACAAGAATCCACGTCTGAAATCGGATGGTGTTCTTTTCCTGAATCCTGAAGATACAATTCCAATATTGAAATGGCGAGCACCAAGTGAAACAATGACAAAAAGAGGTGACATTTCACAAGTGTTGTTCATAACGAAGACTTTCGAGAACAAGTTTTTAACGATGAACGAGAACGTTTCCTACTTATTCACCAAACTCAAAGACCTGTTCATACAGCTGCAGTTTCGAAAGAATGTATCATCTTTCCCACCAACTGATTTCCTGGAGTCTTTTAAGTCCACTACATACTCGCCCACTGAGCAAAGAAATGTTGTCTCAATGTTGCTGCAAATGATATATGGGGTGTGTAATGTTGCTTCAGACTTTGCAGTGATGTTGCATTAACATGCCAGCAACGCCGTAACGGCCGCCATTGCAACGTCCATTTGTAATATTTCAAAAGTTATGTTAGGTGATGTTACCTAAGGATATTTCATACTCCATTCAAATGAAAGGTTGAATCAACATTTCAATATGACATTCAAATAAAATTTATTTTGTCATGTTGCAGTTACATTTTAACTAGACGTTCCAGAAAATGTTCCTATATATTTCAAAAGTATATTCAAATCATCTTTCATTCAATATGTACCGGGGACCTCATAATCAGAACTTACAGCTACCATTCAGAGACATTTCAGAAGTATACTTGAATCAACTTCTTGTGATTTTGCAAATACTCTGTAACTGAAAGTATACATACTGTTCAAAAGTTTACTAAATTATCTACATGATTTGGCAATATAATTAGAAGTTACAGATGTGCTCATTCAATCACATTGACAATAAAAAAATGCTTACAATAGGAATATAATTTCTCAAAATTGAACAGTAACTCAACACGAAATAGAAATCACTAGCCTTCGACTTTATACCTATAATGAAGAATACTGTTGTAGAGGCTAACAGGGTTTGTCGAGGGATAGTGAATTCGATTTGATTTCATGTTGTTTGGATGTTTTTATGAGTTCTGTGAAGAAAATTTATATTCTAAGGGCAATTTGTTACTTATTGAGATTCAAAAGTGGTGGAACTTTGTACAAAAGAACTCAAAAAAAGCAAATTCAAATAAAATAGTCCTAATATTTATTTATTGAACCGAAATAAAAACATCATTGCACATAAAATAACAAAAACATTAGCAGCAGATAATAATTCAGTTCAATGAATAGATAGATGAATACTTATTTAATTTTGGATTTTTCAGTTTTTACATAAAGGTCCACTGAATACTTCGCTTCAGACCATTATACAAATACTAAAACATCAAAAAATATTATACATGTGCACCCATTAATTTTTTGAACTAAGACATATCGTCATATGTTCATATTGAATATTAATATCAGATTACTTGCTGCTTTCTGAAGAGTCTAATATAATGTAAACTAGATAAAAAGAAGAACAGAACCTATTGTATACAGAATGAAAAAATGGAGAAATCCATTGATTTTTTTTGAAGAAGTCAGCTATTTATCTCCATTTCCTCTGTGTCTTGTGGTGGCATGTTGGAACCATCCCTTCACCATCTTTTCAAATTGGTCATCTGTTAGGGTGGGGAAGTTTTCTTTTACGGCACCTAAAAATTTCAAAAGATTTCTTAGTACCAAAGTATTGGGAAAAAAGAAATAATTCAAAAAATATTTCAAGCATTCAATTAGGAATCGAAATCAGAATAATTATAGTGCCCTGACTTGCACCAACAAAGATTGTTCATGAGAGAAAAGGCGGTGAGAAATATTCTAAAACTAGTGTAACCTCTTCATTGCTCAATGATATTATTATTTATAGGAGTAAGGATAATGGGGCCCAATAACTGAGTAGCTTGAAAAGCTCCCACTTTTTTCCCCCAAACAGACAAAGCTATAAAAGGGTGCTTCAATGGCATCATTTTATGAAGTTGAAATAATTCAGTTAATGAATATCAGGATCCCTAAAAAATATTTACATTAGTATGTGAAATTTATGAAAATAATATGTTTTTGGCAGTCCTGATTTGGATAATCAATTAATAAACTATATTTTATAGCAGCAGAGAAATTCTCTTTTCTATGAGGGTAAACTTGTACTATTTTCACAATTATGGAGTTGCTGAAAATATATAAATATATTACACAAATTTTTTATGATTTGATGTATAATGCATAACTTCAAATAAAGGAGTCCTATTACATTCACCGATTGCGAAATTCCATATTTGGTCATTGGAAATAATTTCTGATTCATTGTCTACAGCATGAAAAAACCAGAAGTGACAGTTATCAGCTGTGATATTTCAAGTTATTGTATTTGGTATTCATGTTATATCTAAACCCCAGTGCAATCATGTTCTTTGAAAATAAATATTCTTGAAGGAAAAAGGTACGGAAAATCTATACAGGTCAAAAATGAACAAGTCTCATATAGCGGGTTGATGCAACAATACCTAATAACTGAGTCTAACCCGAAAACTAATAACTATGAGTTCAACACAAGCAAATCAATGATAAAGTTTTACAGTACTGAGAGCTTATCATCAGTTTTATAACTGCATAAACATAAACGATTCTTTCATTGAATGTGAGCGAGTTGAAGTTGAAACTGTAGATGCGATTCTGGTGGAACTTCTCAGGAAAACAATGATTTTTCAATTCCAATATTCGATTCTCCAAAACGAAGCAAGGGAATCAAAAATAATGTAAGGTTAGAGTTGATCCCCTAAAATTCTATTTATCGGACGCCACCTGTTTTTTGAAAATTTTTTTTTCAACTTACGTATTTCGGTCTCCTGAACAAAATATTCTAATGAAAATTTTGGCGGTCTCAACTAGTTTCGGAGATACGGCCCCCCAAAGACAGGAAAACGGGCTTGACGCTTATGTTTGTTTTTCAGCCAATTCCGCTCGAAATTCCTCCTTCTTTATATCAGCACAATATGCACATTCTGTTCCACCTTCCTCATCACTTTTCAACCGAATTAATAGCATTATTCGATGCAAGATTGAAAAATATATCCTGATAGGAAAATGAGGTTAACAACATGCCTTGCGCGTTCGACTGTTTTGTTAACCTCACTTTCCTATCAGGATATATTTTTCAATCTTGCAGCGAAAAATGCTTTTAATTCGGTTGAAAAGTGATGAGGAAGGTGGAACAGAATGTGCATATTGTGCTGATATAAAGAAGGAGGAATTTCGAGCGGAATTGGCTGAAAAACAAACATAAGCGTCAAGCCCGTTTTCCTGTCTTTGGGGGGCCGTATCTCCGAAACTAGTTGAGACCGCCAAAATTTTCATAAGAATATTTTGTTCAGGAGACCGAAATACGTAAGTTGAAAAAAAAATTTTTCAAAAAACAGGTGGCGTCCGATAAATAGAATTTTACCATAATTTTCAACCGTGCCTTTTTCATTGTTACTTGATACTTAATTGAAGATGCATCAATATCCATCCACCTTTGGCTTAGTTATCAGGTATTGTTTCATAAGTCATTAGTTCAATTTTCAACCATGTGAGTTTGATGGAATCCGCATTGAGATTTATACATAAAACGAATGAACAAATATCTCTTACCTCTTTATTAGCGTCACCTTCCATAACTAGAACTACTTCTTGGAGTATGGTCACTTCTCACTTCACCTACCTCGCCAAGAATACAGAAAATTCTGAAATTTTGGTTTCCGTTTTCTCTCCGACCTCCGAAGAAATACCACATATACCACTCACACTCACTGACACAAGTGACACAGTAAAGGTTCTGATACCTAACCTTATTTGCACCAATGGCTGCTTCAGTTCGAGAGTGTGCTGCTCCGGTGGTCCTATTGGTTCAATTTGACAAATGTTATTTCTCAACCAATAATCAAGCTAGAATTTGTTACCTAGCGCAGAAGATTCTCAAAACGAAAACATTAAGCACAATAAGCACTTATGCTGAAACAAGCGTACATCGGAAATCTGCATGAATCATAATGGAGTTTGGGCGAAGAAGTTTCCTTTTGTGTAAGCAGGACATAATGACATAAATGAAACCGTCTCGTCTCCCATTCAACTCACAGACATGACACACACACTGGCCATCGATAATCCATCCGCCTCGGAAAATAAACCTTTGCCAAGTTTTAGATTTCAAGCCATTAATTGGTTCTGAATTGCAGCGATCTCAAGCTTGAGATGAGTACCTAATGTTATTTTGTAGCGGTAAATTCAACAATCTATCCGATATTTTTCGCTAAATTTAGAAACATGCATTTTTAATATTCAACATACAGTATTGTCAAAATTTCATGACAGTAACGTTTCTTGAAAAAAATTTTTTTCATTTAAACTTAGTTCTCGATATCTCTCGAAAGATAAACGAAACGCCATGCATATAGAAATGTTTCAACAGGAAAGAATATTATCAACACAGCAATGTTACCCACGAAAGTAATTGACAATATTTCGAAATTTGTGTATTTAACAATATCACTGTAACTTAGTTATGAAATATTTCGAAAAAAGAAATAACTAACTTACAGCAATATTTCTAAAAAAATTGTTGTGCAATATTTCAATTGGCATATCTGACAACATCACCGCAACCTCAATCATAAACATTTCAGTGGAAAGCAAATCACAAGTTAATGAAATGTTTCCTTAATGAACAACTCACAATGTTTCAACTGAACTAACACAGTAATATTACTGTAACTCCCCCAGGAAACATTTCAATCGGCGTCTATATGTAATTTGCAGAAATGTTTTGCAAGGTTCTGTGCTCAGTGGGATCTTTAGGACAACAAGAGGATTGCTCCAAATTCTTGTTGAATACTCTTCGTGAGCAGGAAAATAGCAAAATCAATACTCCTGACCGCTCTGGATTGAATGATTCCGTACAGTCCATCTTGTCTTGTGTTTCTAGAACTTTTGTTGGAAAAATCCTCACTTTTTTACGTTGTAGTACATGTACAAGAGGTGGCAAAAACGTTTGTGACTTTCTGGAACTTCAAGTGGCGTTTCCCAATAAGACTGATAACCAATCCTTGCAAAGCTTACTGTTGAAACATCTCAAGAAAGAACTTTTAACAGGTGATCATCAACTGTATTGCCAAATATGTGCCAAACTGACTTACCATTATAAGACAACAAGTATAGCTGAGGCACCAGTCAATCTAATAATAACACTGATGCCCTTCAAACATGATTCAACCTCTAGAGGAAGCACCAAACTCTTACGAAGATTCAAAATAGATGAACACTTCAATCTAGCAGACCACTATTATAATCTTCATGCAGTCATTGTTCGCTGTGGTTCTGGCATTGAATCTGGCCATTATTACTAATTGGTCAAAAACGAAACGGACTGGTTTAAGTTTAACGATAGTTGTGTCACTAAATATTCTGGCGATATCTTGGATTTATTGAAGCCTCAGGAGACACCCTACATATTATTCTATGAATGAGAGGACATTGGCAGATCAAGATTTTCAGGTGATGTGGTGCTGCAGGTTTTTCTGGGTTTTCCTGCAGCTGAAAAAGAAAATGTGCCACTAGAATCAATCAAGTCGCCCCGGATCGCCAATTAATTTTTGTTGTTGTTTCATGATTTGTATTACTTTTTTTTCTCAATAAAAACACTTTCATAAAAAATGTACTCAAAGTGTCTGTACAAATGTTCAGTTTTTGACTGATATTTGCTTACTAATTTTAATAAACGGCACATGAAGAAAGAAAAACTCAAGATTTCAATGCTTCATGACAGATTTTGTTTCAAGGAGTATTGCATTGAACTTATTCACTAATAGGATCTGTTGTGTATGTATCTTTTAAATAAAACGACGGCTGGAGATAGACTGTCTTTTTAATGTCCCATTCCACCGATCACAAAAAACACCTTTCGATATTCTTGTTAGAACTTTTTACATTCCAGTACAATCCAAGGTAAAAGCATTTTCATCTAGAGGTACAGTAAGTAGCATAAAATATATTCATGACAGGATCTTGCACCAATCATATGGAAAAATGGCTTTTGGCAGAATTATTTGAGTTGTAGATCTATAAAATAGCTCAATGACTTGACTTTTCTAAAATTCTGAGTCGCCAAAAAAACGGATTCAACGTGTGCTCTTCCACACTCTATAGGTATAGTATTCCATTTTTTTAAATTGTTTCAAAAAATGTGTGCTGTTGAAATATAAGCACTTTTCTATATAGTATACCAGATATTCATATTATCAAATATCAGAGCCAGACAAATTGACATTTTGTATGGTGACTTTTTTTGTACTCAAAATATTTCAGACATTTTCAAATTAAATGAACATACTCAGCTCACAGATCTCCTGGATTTCTGTGATTTAGATATTGGTATTCCAATTGAGGTCCTTTTTTTTCAAATGTTATTTTTTCTGGCAACAATTTTTTTTGTTAATGGTCAAGTTGTGAAGTTACACTGGACTAGGCCTCTTTGTGAATATTTGTTTTTTTATCAACATAATATTTTCCAGAATGATTAACAGAATGTGATTTATCAAATTCTGCACACTGTAGTATCGAAAATATCTAACTCACAGGTATGTTGTGTATCTGAATGTTCATTCAAGCTCTTGAATGTATATGCCGTTCCTATACATAGACTTTTTTGAAACTGTTTCATAAACATTCTGTAATTATTGAGGTGAATAAAAATCCATTCTTATCAGAAACACTAATTTAGCTAAAAGACACATCCCAATCTGTCTTTTTGATTAAATAAATGTTATTTGAATACCTGCAAATTATGCTTTAATCCGAGTCGAAGAACGAATTTTTGTTCTTTTAGGAAAAGTCTAAGATGTCTATTTCAAAATTTTTTTTTATTCATCAACAACAATCTTTTTTTTTAACATTTCAACCTAGATTTTCATTACAATTGTCAACAAAAAATACAGGGTGTAAATAAAATATAAGAAGTAAACCATAACAATAAATATTGATCGAATGCGCCTTACCGAAGCAGGAACCTATATGACCACCCAAAGTAGAGAGATAGAGATTACATAAATATATTTCTACTAATGAATTTTGTTGGTAATAAGTAACTACATTTCACTATATATCTTGTACAATTATGATTAGTATATTTCCATTCAGCCTCAGTAAAAAATGAGACGACTGAAATAACTTAGTTGTGCTGTTTGTTTAAAGACTTCAAACAAAACTTCTAAGTCTCAGAACACCAAACAGATAACACTGGTCAACATTGTTTTTGTCACATAAACCTTGTGATGTTTTTTGTTGGTGTCATAAATATTGATAATTTTTTCAATCACATCCAGTTTTTTGTGACAGCCATATATTCATTTCTGACCTTAATATATTTATATTTGTTTAAATAAAGTCATGTAGGCGGCTGCATAACTATTACATCAACTAACATACATTTTATGCTTTATACATACATATGCTATTAATAAGCCACCAAAGGGTTCTAATAACCCGGACCGTTTTTGTTATGCGTATATATGTGTGGAGAATTAACTTTTACATCTCAGCGTCGAAATTCCCCCCCATTAATTGAACAGTGCTATTTAGACAATTTTGGATTTCCTGAGCAGCATCAAGATAAATCCTGGTCCCACATAATGATGTGTGTTTTGTTCCAATCTGCTCGGTCATAAAGAGTGCACTTATTGCATTTTGTTGAAGGGAAATGGAGATATTCCATATTCCTACTTGTTCATTGAGTATAAATCAATGTTGAAAGCCTCTTCTGAAATGGGAAGTTGGACTGGGAAGAATCAATTTGAAGTAGGTTGTGTCAAAATCGACGTAGTATGGCATCTGATTAGTCATACCAGTGTTACGACATTTTGACACTACTCACCGAAAAAATTCAATCTCTTAAAAATTTCAAGAAGGCTTGAAAGGAGGCAGACTAGCTCCGAAACGTCGCCTAGGGGAAGTATATATGCATTTTTTGATATATTTTTTTGTTTAATTTCCAAATTCATAAAAAATACGATACGTAACATGCTTATATTAAGTATAAGAATTTGAAACTTTCTTTTCCAGGGGACAGAAAACAAAAAAAAATCCAGGATGCAATATGTTAAACTTGTTAAAAAAAACAAGTACGATCGAGGAATAACGACCTTTCATTTTTTCAGATTTTAAATTAATTTTATAATTTCAAGAATCCTTGCTCCTTATATAGAGCAAATTTCTATTGAAGATCATTTGAAGATATTACTAGCAATTTGAACTATAGCAAAATATTCTCGATAAAATTTTTTTGTAATTTTTTTAAGCGTATAATAGAAAAAAAAATTGAACCGGGAACAGCATGATTCAAACAGCTGGAATCTTTCAGAAAAAACGTATTGGAAATATCATGTGTCTTTGATAGATCTATAGTGCAGAAAAGGACAAATTATTCCTATCTTTTGAAGGGAATTTAATTTCCCGAATGAGAAGAAGGTATAATTTGCCTTATATTTGCTGAGATACACAAAATACCTTTTTAGGGCCACCAAATAATATAATCTATGATGATTTCGATCTCAATTTTTCAATATCTTATAATCTAAGATATTAATTTGCAATGTGACAATATTGCAAATATTTTAAACATCAATATTTGACAGCGTTTAATATTCTACTTTCTTGTTTTTATTCTTTAATCTCGAATGTGTATTTTATAAACAAAAAACTTTGCTCTACTCGTTTTATGGCGTTTTTAATCACCCTGAAAATTCAAAATCGGTTTGGACAATGCATTCTACACCTTTAACTACTCCTCTTTATGCATGCTTTGGCCCAGACAGACCAAATATGTGCAATTGAAGACAATTCATTACCTGACTACACTAGGGATGATGAAAAAGGAAAAATAGTACCCTCAAAATCTTTGCCTACTTTTAGCAAAAGAGCAAGTGCTCTGAAAAATGAAATATCTGGATTGCCTGCTTATGAATTTAGCTCAAATAAGCAGAAGGCAGTGGAAAAACCAATAGAATGTCAATGTAATAATAATAATAATAATATTATTATAATAATTATCCATACTGGAATTCAAAGTGGATGAGATATCCAAAGACTTGAAGGAATGTAAGTATTTAAACGATGATGACTAAACTACCACACTAGTTTTTAATTTGAACAATCTATCTAAAAAAAGGCATCAAGTACTATATGATTTCCTGTTTCAGGTAAAGAAAAAATCGTGGAAAAGTGCGCTGATATTTCTGAGCGTCTTGACAATCTTGACAGTATATTGAAGAAAACGGAGTCATCTTTGACTGTCAATGAGAATGAGTTGCATATATTACCAATTGACATGGTATCTGCCTTAGAAAAATTGAAGAAAGAGCTGGAAAATGTTTTTACCTGACCAGAGATGTATTGGATCTGCAATGCCATATAAAACAGCTTGTTACAAGTTGGCAGGTATCATTTTCACAAAACAACTTCTTACTAAATACTCATGGACAGGTATGAGTAGGAGTCTGGAGAAAAACACATTCAACAGGATGACTAAGATTTTGGATATAATTTATAATGTAATGTTCAAATCTGACTATTCCTTCACATACCCAGGAAGGGATAGTTTCTTTCGTGATTGTATACTAAAACACAGTTACACACACCTCAAGTTAAATCAAAAAGATAAGACTGATAGAAAACGAAGAAAAATCACAAGGTATTGAAGAAAGTACCAATTCTATGGATGAAATTAACCAAGTAGCATATGATGGGGTTTTTACTGTGGGAAAGAATAAGGAGCTTTTAGGAGGATGACCTACATTAATAAATGCTTGATTTTACTGATAGTAGTTTTTATTTGATTTCTTAGTCAACATTTAGTCAGGTGAATTTTTGTATTAGTGTATAGGTTTATAAGAATTAAATAAGGTAGTTATTAGTGTGGAATATTTTTTTGCTAACATTCATTTTCTGCTACAGTTCATATGAACTGTGGTTATAGAGAGGACTAGGTTTCAATAAAGAAATTAACAAACATAAAAAGGTCTTTTTTATTTATAAAAATATGTTCCTCAGGTGGGTAATGGGTAGATACACGATTTCTCAATGTAATTTCAAAGTCAAGGCAGAAGTAACAAAAGAGGTTCTCACAAGTCAACAATTTTTATTCATTAAATATATGAAAAGTATGAACAAGTGGTAATTGAAACTTCGTCTCGTCCGATTTTCAAACTTGTTTTATCACTACGGTGACATAGAAACATATTGTAAGCGTCTAAGTTGATTTCACCATCAGGAATGTCACAATCTAGACAACTTTATATCAGGATGATTATATCATAGATATATAAGCTTCTGCTTTGAATAACTCCTCAAGTTTAGTTTCCAAACCTCCAATATTGTAACCATAAATCTAGAGTGGGGTGTACTCCTGTTTTCCTGTTTACCATTTTTCTTTACTTTTCTCGGTTGACCATTGTATTAGATTAGGTTCACCATTTAAGATTTTTGTTTTCAGTCCATCCTTCATCCTCTTGAAGTGTTCAATTTGCATCTTTGTTCTGTCAGTGCTTATCTGGTAAGGTGCTTATTTGAGTTTGTTCGAAAGTCTCAATGCTTGTTTTTTTTTCTCTAAGCCATCAAATGTGACGTTTGTGGAACATGTTTTGGCACTGGATCTATTGAAACCCATAATGTGATTCTTGCAATATTCTCGTCATTTATCTTGACTGGGAGTAAATCATTCAGTTATTTATCCTGCTATTGAGCTGTCCTATTTCTTGTAGGATAAACTGTGTTCACTATACCTTGATTTTGTTGTTGCTTGTTCAGCTCTTCTTTGACATCGTTTAACTAGCTTCGAATAATTACTACTTCATGTTGTAAGTCTTCATTGATTTTCAATTGTTGATCATGTGTCTATTCGTTATTATTTTCCATGTGTTCCAGTTTTTTTCATGATATTTCCTAGTTCTGTCAAAACATCTTCGGTGTAAATCTGGACGGTCGTTGGGATATTAGTCACATCCAACTCGCTCATCACTTTAACACTAGTTGCAATTTCATATTTTGCCACCTGCTTTTTTTCAATTCATCTTCATACCATTTGATATCTTCATGAATTAAACCCACACAAGCAATGTGAAACCATATTGTACAGATATTACATCTAATACCACAAGTTTTTTGCAGCGATTTAATGCACACCTCACACTTGTCGTCCCTTATATCTTCTTATTGAAAACAAGTCTTACGATGTTTCCATTGCCAGCATCTACAGTTGTCTTTTGATGACAATTGATGATTATTATCAAATATTACGATTTTCAATTATTTGCCAAGTTTGCAATTTTCTGTTTCCGTAAATTCCAGTTGGTATATTTCTCGTTTAGGTTGTTTTTACTGAGTATACACTCCATTGTTAACTTTTTATAGTCCAGGTCCAGATGTATTTAGGTGTTACTACATGTTTTTGTTGAAATACGGAGTCTTTCTCTATATTACTTGGACCTGAAAAAAAATACTTATAGAAACCAAACTAAAACTTGTAACAGGATACATTCCTAGTTACATAATTTCGCGACTCTGGAGTGAAAGTAAACAATTGTTCGCATCAGGAGCAAAGAATCGTCAAAGTGATAATTATGGCAATATCAGTTTTTCCTCGCACAGATTCATGTAGAGAAGTAGGTAATCACCAGCCATTCAATCTTTTTAACACTTGATTTAACATCGCCGTCTTATTTAAGTGCATAAACTTTTTCAACAATTATGAATAATAACAATGAATCAAACAGACACATAACAGTGCAGTGCCCACTTGACTGACTGGCAACACTGCAACAGTGTCATGTCAATATAGGAATCAGGGTAGGCAACATTTTTTTGAATATTGAAGAATACAAAATATGAAAATTAGCTACAATAGGTGAAAAATAATGTTATTATTCAATTTTTCAAATATATTTAAGATCATAGATCTCTCCTGGATTCCTAAATGACAGCGGATATCCCATTACCATATATTTTTATTAATATTGTAAGCAAGCCCATGTACTATTAGATTATGATAGAGTACGTTCTGATACTTTACGATTATGACGCAATACGTTTTGATTTTTTACGATTATGATAAAGTACGTTTCTGATTTTGTACCATTATGATGAGTTACGAATTCTATGAAGTACGGTTATGATATTTTGATGTTCTGATATTGTAGCGATATGATAAGGTACGATATGACGAAATACGTTCTGAATATGTCCATTATGATACATTACGTTATGAAAGTGTAGCGTTCTGTTACTGTACGTTTCTATTTTGTACTATATGATAAATTACGATTTCTATTATGTAGCGTTATGATAGCGTAAATTTCTTCGTTTTACGATTTCTATTTTGTACATTATGACGAAATAGGTGACCCCGTGAATGTGAAATCAAACTTGGCTATCCTGTTAATTTAGTAGTCGAAATGCATAAACCTATCAGCTGGGACTTATTCAAAATTATCAAAAAGATTGGACATGCATAAAAAACAGATTCAGGCCCGAATATATAATACAAAAATGGAAACTGACTTTGATAAGCTACAAGTGCCACTCAAAAAGAAGAATCTGATAGGATTCGGATGCTTCCTGGTCAGATTCTTCTTTCTGAGCGTCACTTTGAATTCAAACACAGTTTTCGTCTTTGATGAAATCGGTTCTTAATTAGTAACACATAATAGTAAAATTATTCTTATTATTCGTATAAAAACAAACGTATTATATATATATATATATATATATATATATATATATATATATATATATATATGCTGGCTGGAACTTCCGGTTGATCCGCGTCTGGAAAGATTTACTTGACTCCCATTTCGGAGCCATTTTCAAGACTGAGTGACTTTGCGTCTAGGTCTGAGTTGTCTTACTATAGCTGGCTATCATCACTGGAGATCGAGGATTGAAGGTTGGTGGGATTTAAGGGTTCATTAGTAATTATGGCAGGATCAGGGATCGGACGGTCGATGGGAGGTTCGAACGGATTAGTTCCCAAGTCGGAGTAAATAGAAGTATGTCGGACCAAGAGTGGTTTCCAGGTATTGGGGAGTCTTTGAGAATCGTCGCGTTTATTGAGACAGTTGGGACGTTTTTCGATTTCAATGGCTTCACGGGTAATTCTGGTTTGGAGGGTTTTGGCTGTGGCAACGGTTTTGGTGTTTTTGAAATCTATTTTATGGCCTGTTTCTAAATGATGTTGGAATAATGCTGAGTTTGTGTCAGAATTACGGACTGCTAGTTCGTGTTCATATGCTCTACAGGACATTCGTCGGTTGGTCTGGCCGATGTATGTTCTGGGACAGTTAGAGCATGGTATTTCATATATTCCTTGGGTTTCATTGGGGATTGTCTTATTTGGGTGTTCGAAGGTAGGTGGATATTTGGTTGTTGGCTGTGAAAATGGTTTTGATGTCATGTCGTGTCAGAATTCGACTTATTTTATCAGTAACACCATGAATATATGGAAGGAAAGCTCTTTGTCGTTCAGGTTCGTCCTTCGGGGGTCTAGGGTGAAGATCTCGGGTTTGCTGGAGTTTAATAGACTTGTGGATTTGGGAATCGGAAAAATCGTTCTGGGTGAGTGCGGATTTGAGCTATTCCATTTCATTGGATCTTTCATGTGGTTATCGGTGAGTTTGAAGGACCTATGTATGAGAGAATTCAGAACCGAATTCAATTGTGCTGGGTGATGATGAGACTTGGCATTGAGGTACCGGTTTGTATGGGTTGGTTTGCGGTAGACGGTGTGATTCAACCCAAACTCTACGACTACATATACATATGTATACCGGATGACCCGGAACCCATTTACACCCCTATATCTTCGTTGTTATTCCTTAGTTATATTTCTAATTCGGTAGTTCAATTTTATGTCATAAATGTACAATTCAGCAGTATCAAACCATATATGACACTTCCGGTCTTTGAAATTAATTTATTCTTCATTTTTCAACATAAAATCTGTCATTACTCAAATGCTATGAAACTTTTGAATTTGGTGAAAAACTCCGATACATATTGAAATACAAAAAATGAATTGTATTGGAGTTTATAGCCAACTCTGAAAAATCCTATGATAGCATTTAACACGTTAAGCGCCATAGCGGGCCGTAAGGACCGCTACTCGTGTGTACCATGGGACCACGGCGGTCCGCTGGGACCGCCATATCAAAATTTATATTTTAATAGCTGAAGTCTAGCGGACCGCATTCTTATTCATGTTATAGTTCATACAGAAGGGACCGCTTGGATCCCAGAACTCGAGCGGACATAAAAGTTTCTGCTCATTTCCTCCAGCAAAGTTTATTTTCGTGATATTATTCCAATTTGATGGCAAGTGGCTGAACATTTTTTTAAAATTTTATATTCGATATATAAAAACTTGAGCTTTTTCTTCTCTCATATCGAACCTGATATTAGCTGTTTCCTGCATGGGTAATTTCAATAACCCGTGTACTCGAAGTCAGAATCTGACTCATCAGGAGTATAATGGGAACCATTGAATCAAATGAAATTGTTCATTTTCTTCATCGGTAAATTCCATTGGTTACTTTTGAATGGACAGAACAATGGACAGATTCTCCTTCATCGATTGTAGTATATTTGCCATCGCAGTCATTCTTCTCGAATGTTATTCACTCATTCTGCTACTAGCTCAGAAAAACCTCTCTCACGATCTCTGTGAGACGTCCTAACCACAATGTGCCCGCAAAATTACAGTAAAACGACCATCAACAAGATTCAACTTGTATAAGATGAGACCGCCAAGTGGGCCGCTGAAGCTTCACCAACGAGATTATGTCAAGGAGCCTCGGCGGTCTCCGGGGACCGCTAAATAATTTTTCGAAAATCAGGATATTTGGTACCTCAGAATGAAAAATAATATCCCGATCAAACCGAAAGTGTCATATATAGTTTGATACTTGCTAAATTGTACACTCATTGCTTTAAATCGAAGTACCGAATATGAAATATCCATGCAAAATAACAATATATACAGGGGGGGTGTAAATTGGTTCCGGGCACTCGACTCGCGTTCCGCTAACAAGGTTAGCACCTTCAGGAAAAAAAATTGATAGATCAATTTTCTTCTGAAGTTGCTTATGCTAACCAAACGGCGCGTCGAGTGCAAATAATATCAGTTTGGTGTTAGGGTAATTGATCTCTACAAAAGTTTCAACCTTAACAGCAAAGGTTCCAATCTCATCGTATAACGTAAGATATATAGATTTCAGGAAACATCGAGGTCAACAGGTGTAAATAGATAAAAGCATGAATTAAATATCCTTATTGGTAAAAAAAATTGGTCCGCCTATGGATTTACGGAATTTTGTGGGCATTTCTTCGGATTTTATTTCAAGGTGTGGGATGCTACGAAGAGAGAGGAGAGAACAGAGAACTGCTTCACAGCGATATTTGACTGTGGAAATGTCATCTCAAAACTCAAAAGTCACAGTTGATTTGTCTGCTCCTTCAGAGTAGTTCAGAGTGACGTTTATTGCGCTGTTTTTTGACATTCCACAAAATAAAAATAACAACTAAATTCTAAAGTATTTTCACATGGGCCTTCAGTAGCCAGTTCCAAATGAGTAATCACAGTGAAAACTTCACGAGACCTCATTCATCATAAGCAACTATATAAAGCCGTGCCGCTTCTAGCAGATATGGTAGACTCTCCTATAGATATTTTACCTGATGAAGTGTTAGAATTTATTTTATCGCTGATTCCGCCGTATAAGGATTTACACGAATGCATGCTAGTTTCCAGACGATGGAGAAGATGTGTTTTGAGTAAGATGAGTTTATATATTTGTTGACTTGAGACTATTTTTAGAGAACATGCTTTGTTAGAGAGTCGTTGTACCCTAAAGAAATATTTGGCTTTCTTCCTCTTTTGTTTCGTGACAAGCATGATTCATTGAAATTTTCTAGAAATATATGACTTTACTTTAATCTATAAATATGGATTTTTTCTTAGATGTAGTGAAGATAAAACAAAGAAATCTCTATCGAGCCATAAACGACTTCGATATAAGATGGGAAAGATTGACGCCAATAGATATGGCCCCTACGATACAGAAACGTTATTCTCACACAGCTGTGGTCCATGACAATTCAATGTTCATTTTTGGGGGATGTACATGTGCCATGACAACCTACAATGATCTCTGGAGACTAGACTTATCAAAACGTCAATGGATTCGTCCACTTGCAATGGGAAATTACCCCTCTCCCAAAGCATGTAGCTCTCTTATCAAGCATGGCGATTCTCTGATACTATTCGGGGGATGGGCATATCCTCCTTCCTATCCCCTATATCAGAGTTGGCATCTGTTCAATGAATTGCATGTATATGATATATTGGGGAATCGCTGGACGTCAATAACTACTTTGAATACTCCTCCTCCTATGGCAGGGCACTCCGTTTCCATCATAGGAGAGTGGATGATCATTTTTGGGGGCTTGCAAAAGCCTTGTAATGCTGTCCACTGTGAGAAGTCGAATGATATATGGAAACTGAATTTGAATACTTGGACGTGGCTTAAGCAGGAAGTTGAGGGTAAGTGGTATCTGTAATTTTTTTCAGAACCAAATGTTCTATTACACTTTGCTCATTTTTTTCTTTTCAGGTGGTCCAAAACCAAATGGACGTTTTGGACAAACTCAAGTCGCACTGGATGAAGAAAACCTTTTAGTTTTAGGGGGTTCTGGGGGCCCAACATTTCATTACTGTGATTGCTGGCTGTTAAACATGTCCGGGGAACTATGGAAATGGAAAAAAGTAGAAATTTTAGGAAAATTCAATGAACCTTCTAATATATGGAGCAACCCAGGATGCAAAGTAAATAACTATTGTTAATGTGTTTGGTGGAATTTGTTACATTTGAAAAATGAAAAGTGTTGTGCACAGAGAACTGTTTCTGGTCCATTCCTTTTCTTATTTTATACAGATAATTTGGCTAGCATGAAAAAAGGTTGACAATTTTTACAGATTACATACACCCTCATTTACAATAGCAGTTCTTAATCATTCATGAATTTAATCAGAAAAAGTCCTTTTGAAATCAGACAGTGGTGTGACATTCATTCAGTATTTGTTGATTTGTAAATGTATGATTTTTTATTCAATTGACAAAAATGTATGTTTTGTGGCAAACATCAAACATTAAAGTTGACAGTTTTCTATTTGATTGAAATCATTTTATTACTATAGCATTGTTTTTAGAAATATAGTTAGTCAATGCCTGTGAAGAAGAAGTGCTGTGTATGGCTCATATAATTAATGGACACCCCTACAGGTTGTCCATCAGTCTCCATGCTCATGAATATACTAAAAATCAAGTTCTTTCACATTGTTTTAAGTGGTCAAATATCATTGATTTCAAAATTGATTTTTGGACACATTGATCACAATTATAAATTTATAAATAATAATAATTGAATTTCAAAAAGACTACAGCCAACATTTTCCCTGAGCTCATTTTTAATGGATATGTTTGTAGGTCAAAGATTGCGATTATTGTGGACCATTATTTCGAGGTCATCAAATTTTTACCTTTACCTTGTTCATTTCTTGGAACAGTCTTATGTATACTTATGGACAAAAATTTCGCCTCGTGTTAAGAAAATATTTGCACCTAACTGCACTATTGAATGATTCCTGATTTCGATTATCTCTCAATGTTTAGATAGGTGATAAAATCGTGATGCTGAACAGGATTCGAGAACCTGAAATCTGCCCCATAGCGTACTATCCTAAAAACACGTGGAACATCAACAATAGGACTGTCCCTGAAGATGGGCGATTATCCAGGATAGACCTCGCTTCCAGGCAAAATGACAAGGATGAGAATGTTAACGGAAAGAGAGGCACTTTGAGGAATCACAAGAGAGAGGCAGAAGAGGAGGAACCCATTCTGTCAGGGAGTGCAAACAGCAGCAGAGAAAATATAAAGGTATCATTTTGATTTGTTGATTCATTCAAGTAAGGTGTCACGTCGATTCATTATCAAAAGCCAAAAACAGTTTTTTCAATCCTTCATAAAGAGATTTCCTTGCTGGGTAGTAATGTTTTGAACTTTCATTGTTTAAACCTAGACAAATTATAATAGACAGTTAAGTATTTACAAACTGATTACCTGACATTATAATTTGATAAAATGAAATATGAGAAGAATAAATAGAATAAGGAAATTAAAACAAAATAAAAACTGCAAAAACTGATAATTATAAAAATAATAATGAAGAAACATTTTGCGGTGGATAATTCAGGAAAAGAGATCAAACAGAAATGTTAAAACAATATGAATGTTGACTGGGGAAGTATGACAATGGAATCATTTTTAGTATAAAATCAAATATAAGCAGGATATAAAGGTTTAGGGAAGGTGGTAACGTGTGACGTCACATGTATCGCCTCATAATGTATATACTTGAAAAAACTAGGATTTTCAACTGATTCATTTTCTTTTTTTCATTCACCCTTCAGTACCCACATCAGATTTATTACACCAGTACCCGTTTCGGTTTGCCAATCCATAATAATAATAACTTTATTTGAAATAGGCAATCCTAATCTACATTTATAAAAAATAATAACGATTATACATAAAGCAATCATATGTATATGTAGTATGTACCTAGCAGCTCCTTCGATAGTATTATTATATAAGTTATAAATTTCAATGTACTCATTATTTACATTGTACTGTTAAGAGAAAATAACTATTGAAGTACAGCCAAATTCCATTATAATTATATATATAAAGATACATGAAACCACTAAGTATGTTTTCCCAATGCGCAGCCCGTAAGAACATATAACAATCCTCAAAATTACTAATCAGATAACTCATACGACCATTTTACTTTTGCAGTAAGTGGTTTATCATTTTCAATTTGAACTGTTGGAGTTTCTGATCTCTTCACATCATCTGGCATCTATATATAGTATATAGTAGGAAGAGAGCATTTCTTCATTACTTTTTTTGTACTTTCCGATGACCTACGATTTTTTAGGATTGTTTTAATTTTTTTTTCGAAAAATTCTGTGGTCACGCGCTCCGCCTTTCAGGGGGACGGAATGAAAAAAAAATTCCTATAAAAAAGTACTATTTTTAGACGTATGTTTTCACCCTGCTATTAAAAAAAATTTAAAAAAGCCCTCCTAATTTTTATTTTTTTGATTTTTTCAGAATATTTTTTAAATGAAAAATTTCGATTTTTACATATTTATATGTATTTTTAAAAAATTTCTAACACCTTTTTTTGGAGGGTGCCCCTCTTTATTTGGGGGACGACCCCCTCAAAAATTTTTTGTATTCCTGAGAATTTCTTACGTACGAATACATATTTGTTTTTATGAATATCTTTCATAGAGTTTTTCAAGGTCAGGGGGGTCGGAGGGGGTCGCGCTTAGAACCGATCGATACAACTTTCGATGGAGATAATAAAAATTTCAGTTTTTTTCATCGAAAAATTTCGGAGATATCGAAAGCCCCCCAATTTTCCCCCCAAATGGGGGGTCGGAAATGCGTTCAAATATCTTAGAAAAATTTCCTATTTACAACCATATAGGGTAAAACCTGTCTCACTTCGAAATAGACCCTACTCGCGCTCGCTATTGGTGAAAGAAGTTACGCAAAACTGCATTCTATAAAGGTTTAGTGGCCAGATGCGGGTACTGGAGAGTTAATAATTTGTTACATTTTGTTCAGCAAATTCAACATCAGTTAACATACCTATTAAGAAAATAACTTCTGTTGAGCAAAACAAAACGAGTACAGAAGAAAATTGTTTTGTGTTATAAAGAAAAAAAATATAATAGAAATGGACCTACAAATAAGCAGAAAATAAAAACAGAACAAAAGTAAAATATACAATTATATTAATCAACACCTGAAGAAGATGATACATCAATTGAAAGCAATTGATTTCAATTCCATTTTATTCATTTCAATTCATTGCAGATAAACTGTCTTCCGAGCTCTTCAGGCATCAATATGGCGGCTTTCAACGTCCAAGAAAATCGTCGGCTACAGGAATCTGACAAGATAAGAGAGAAACGGCTCGCCAGTCTGCTCAAAGTCGAGGAGAATCTCACCAAAGGAGCTTTCAAAAGAGAAAAGAAGACCCACTACTTGGGTCTCTACGTGCTAGATATTTCTCGAGTTCTTGAAGACGGCCACGTGGCGACGTGGATGCCTCCGAAGCATCTCAAGAATGGGCCGGAAGAGACCATCCTGTACACTTTGGTCGAGGGGAAGTCGGAATTGATCATGTTCGGCGGGATACAGAAAGACGCAAATTCCTTGGGGTTCTCTAAGAATCTGAGTAGCCAAATTTCAAACAGCTTGCACTTCATCACTGCGCCTAGCTACGTTATTTGAAAGGCCGCATTCGAAGTTACATTGTGCCATTTTTTCGATGTTGAATTCGGTATCCAGTTGAGGTTTCATTCAATTTTTCTACATATTTTGTATATGTATTAGGTGAAATGCAGAGGAATGAGTCTTATGAATATCCGGTTACCAGTTTTTAGTTGGTAATTTTCATGACTGAATAATTTTTCAGTGATTGATACGGCTTCAATTTTTTTTCTTCATTCCATTTTATAAAGGACATTTCACCAATTTATTCAATACAAGTTTCATACTCTATATTTATTTCAAAATAAAATTTGATATCATTTCATTTTTTAAACCCAATCACATTTGGAATGAAAGTTTCATGTAGACTTGAATTGCACATTGAAAGATGGAGTCCTACAGACATTTTCTTTTCTGTCTGATGATGAGATTGATACAACTCTATTTGATATTTCACCTTGCCAAACATTCTTGAGAATCTTCCCAGAAGATACAAGGAATGGCTTATGTTCTTGACTACTGGAGCACCCCAGGGCGACTTACTGATTTTTTGGCATTGCTTTTGCTACTTACTTCTGAATATCTTGTTCTACTAAGTCCATTGTTCGTATCCGATACATAGGCCTCACCTGCTACGATTGGTACCTGGGCAACCTTCGTTACACATTGCTCACTAAGCCAGCCACCGGTTCTGCAGAATTCATTACTGGACAGTTGGTAACACTCCATAAACATATAACCGGTTCTGCAGAATTCATTACTGGACAGTTGGTAACACTCCATAAACATATGACGACTTTAGCTATCAATCCTGGCGCATACTCTGATAGTTTCGGCGGGGGTTTTTCGAAGAAATAGATTCCTATCACGGAACCCTGAGTTTTTATGATATTTCAGCCAATATCGCTGACCTTTTGGTGCTGAATTCTGCACAACTGGTTCATCACAACCCTCATCAAAACCAACTTTCAGTACAAAGATCTCCATATTGCAGAAGGAACACAATTAGAGTTGTATTAAGGAGAATTCTAGGTCCAATTAAAAGGCGATTTTTTCGATTGTTCAGATCGACAATGTTTATCAATAGCTACACGACTGAAAAAAATAAGGATATATTGGTGTATATTCAGTGTATATAAAATAAAAGACTGTTTCAAGAAATGTACACAGGATTTTTCCAGTTTTGATAGTATAAGTAGAAGTAATTGGTGAAAAAGCATTTTCTACATCAATACACCATCAGTGAATATCGTGTAACAATCAATGAAAACCCGTGATACAAATAAAATTTGTAAACATAACTCCTTGGAGA
Source organism: Zygogramma bicolorata (assembly GCA_032362365.1). Taxonomy (NCBI): domain Eukaryota; kingdom Metazoa; phylum Arthropoda; class Insecta; order Coleoptera; family Chrysomelidae; genus Zygogramma; species Zygogramma bicolorata. The sequence continues at coordinate 440,694 of JAVJAQ010001486.1, read as the reverse complement.
TAAACAACCAATACCTTTTTCACATCTACTCTAGTCAAAAATATATATTTTAGTTGAATTTTTAATGACAGAAAATCTCATAATACATATCAAGTAACAAAAGCTGATGATTTGAAATCTGTTTCTGATCTGATTGAAGCTAAATTTTTTCATTTATTGGTGAATATCAAAATTTGTTCGAGCATCATATGAAAAACTATCAGATTAACGAACATGAGTTATGATTGAATCAGTTCTCTCCCGAAGAAAACTTCGTTAACAGAACGAAATTGATACATTTGAAATTTGTATCAGGTATAGAACTTTTATTTCTCCTGTTCCAATTCAAATTTATGGCAGTAAATGATATAATTAATTTATACCTATTCCTAACATATCTCAAGAAAAAGGAGAAAGTACGCTACTGACGTTCAGGAATATTCCGTAAATTTGACAGCCAACTTCACATTAGTTTATCGCAGAATAGCAAGATGTTCTGTCCACACAATAATTCCTTACTGAAAGCGAGCACATTTCAGACACGTTTTGTGGATGCCAACAAACCTTGAAATATCATTTCGTGAATTTTTCGTGATATTCATGAAATTCTTGATTTGACTGATTATTGATTTTCGTGAGGTGGGAATCTACAAACACTGGATTTGTAGTTGGAAAAATGCAAATTCGGCTTGAGCTCTTAGAGGGGAGCATCTCGTTCTACCCACATTTCGTAACACCCACAGTGCATAACACCCAAAGTGCGTAACACCCAAATTTCGTTATGCCCACACTCACCGAACATACCCGAATGATGCGCTGTTGCCAAGTTCATCCTTCTTTTAGGTTAGGTTAGATTGGTTTAACAGGAAATTGCAGAATATCCGGTAAATTTCGCAACAGTGCATCATTCGGGTATGTTCGGAGAGTGTGGGCATAACGAAATTTGGGTGTTACGCACTTTGGGTGTTACGAAATGTGGGTGTTACGCAGCGCACCCTCTTAGAGTTGTCTACTATCAAGATGTATTCTACTATCATTCACAGCAGTTTATTGATGGCCGCGTCTAACAGCTTACAGCCCCTAAAGTTCCTTCGCAAAATTTGACATTTCACCGTGGGCAACTGTCAAATTTTGTGCAAAGGCTTTAAGCGCTGTAAGCTGTTAGACGCAGCCATTATATCTAAGTTTTTTTCGGTAGTTTCACATCTCGAGGTGTTATCAATCAACTTTATTTCATCATTCTGTGTGTTTCTTATCGAGTAAGGTTTATTCTTTCATTCTTATAGGTGTTTCGGAAATTTCACATTCATATGCTATTGTACAGAAAATATTCATTTTAAAAAGCAAAATGACATACTGAGTACTATTCAGTATCCCTTAAATGTAAATTTACCGCCACAACATGGCATTACACACCCAGAGCACAGAATGAAGGTCACAGAAATTTGCCTCTTGAGAACAAAGGACATTTACGTATCTCTATTGTATGGCTATACACCGCGGGCATGTGACGTCACAAGACAACTGTCAATCAGCCTGCTGGACAAACAAACCGTACCCTAAGGGAAACAACCATAAAACAACGGCCAAAAAACACATGAAGAAACCGTACTTCCATAAGCAACAATGGTAATTTAATGAGATTATTAATGTAATTATGAAGAGATTACGGGTTTACCCTGATTTTGGGTATACCCATATATAAATGTCTAAATTTTGCAATCTATATTCTTCCTGCTTGCAAGGAAATTGTATGTGAAATGGCTGATAAAAGTGATTATTTCAACACCTTGTCTATGGATATCCAGAAGATTATAAAAGTTTGGATTCATGCAATATGTTTATTTCTGAATGGATTAGAAGGATTGGAGTGAAGCTTGTGAAAATAATACTGAAAATGTACTTTAATAAATAATAATTTTGAAAGAACAGATTTAGGATATGTTATATAAGGCTCTACAAAATTATAAACCACAACCATCTTTTCATATGGTAATCCTGTATAAAAAAGGCATTCAGATGAGTTTTATTTATTTATTTATTTATTTAGTTAATCTTCAAACATGCCAATGGGAATGATTGAGTCTGCAAAGTTTTCCGGAGATGATGGATTTCACGATAACAATTCTGCAACTCGAAATCAATATCGGGAAATAGGTGTTCACCAGAGTTTTGTGCATGTTCCACTTCTTCAACTGGTTAATTTATATCATTCAGAGTTTTGCTCATCAATAATATTCCAGTTTTGAACAGCTGACAAAGAACAAAGAATCATCATCAATTTTATCCATATCAACTGGAATATTTGCGATGTCATTTTCATCACGCTGCTCCCTACGATACAATCTCTGAATGCTTTGAACTGCATTGATATTTGTTTTGTAGCCAAGTAATTGATTCGGTACCCAGTCTATATTGTCAACATCTTTGAGTGCACTTGGCTTGTCTGAAATGAATAAAAATAAATAAAATTATGTTGCCTATGTTTCCTAGATTCTTTGGAAATATCTTCTACAAAGCGTTTTGAACACACCGTTGCCCATTTCAACTTCTAAGAAGTTAAATCTGCTCTTCTAGTTGCCTGAATCCACAATTCACATCTCTTTTCAGCAAGAGGATTGATCTTTTTTCTATTGTCGAAAATAGAAGGGAATCGATGTAATGAAACATTATGTCTGCCGCTATTACTTCCACATTTCACAATCGCACAAAATTGAGCCTTTATTGAGAAAAAAGATTTTAAAATATGACATAAACACACACTCAGCATAGGTAAATCAGGTTTGTATGTCCAGCAGGCTGGATTGACAACTGTCATTTACTGTCGTCTGTCAGATATGCCCGCGGTCTATGGTATACCGGGGTTTGGTTAAAATGATCCACATGGATTTTTGACATCCACAAAACGTTGAAATGTCGAACGGCTGTTGGGAATTTGGCTGCACCTTACTTGGTACAGCCAAGTTTTAAGTAATGAATTGAAAAATCGGCGTTTAATCATCAAAGACCATTTTTATAGGTTCGATTTAAGCTCCATTATGCATATTCTGTCAAATCCGTATTTTGGACTCTACACCATATTTAAACTGAACCTATAAAACTGGCCCTTGAGAGCCAGTTAGGCATTCCAGATCTCCTGATGTCTGGGTGGCAAACACCAGTGTTACCATGGAAATAACACTTTTTTGAGAAAAACTAAGAAGAAGTCCTGGTGACTCAACTGATTAGATTTTGTTTAGATTTTTGTGGCGAAAAAAACAATCGACGCTTTCGAAGGTTTCCCCTATTTTTTTGGTAGAGGGCGTTATGTTCCCATTTTTCAAATTTGATGACAAGTGTCAAGTTAATTGTCATATTGTCATGTCAGTTTGAAATGTTGATGTTTACGATGTTTTTATCGTGTTTATTTGTTGATTTCATTGCTTTTAAATATCGAAACGTTGTTACTGGTATCTCATTGTCCACCCATTATCCTCTAGGTTGCGATCTCTTCCCGCTAGCCAATCAAATAAAAGTGGAAAAACCCGACTGCACATTATTTTTACTTAGTGCAAATTTAGCTTCAGACAAGACTGACAAGAGTGTGTTGGCGACATCTGTACATATTGTACGGAAACCTCCAAAACCTCAATTATCCACCAATAATCAAGCAATCCGGATTTCGCCACTTTCATCCCAAACTTCTACAGGTATAAGTAAACACACCAGGGTTTCCAGGCATCTTAAGAAAAACGAACGAAAGTATCTGGGGGCAGGGGGGCATATGCCGCCGTATTGGTTCATTTCGTCATATAGCCACCTCAATCCTTAATTTCGTCATTTGACAAGTGAATGCCTAGTTGTATAGGTTCTCTTTCTGACATATGAAAACGACATGAAATGTGTATTTTTACCAATCTTACGGTACACCCAATTCTAAGGCGTTTTCTGGCGCTCTTGTATTCAAAACGTATTCGTCTGTCTCCTTCTCTCTCACTTACGGCCAGCCAAATAGTGAGAGAGAGATGGAGAGACGGATACGTTTTGAACACAAGAGCGCCAGAAAATGCCTCTACTTCTTAGGTTGGATTCAGACAGATCCGAAATCCCATTGTACAACGATCTGACAGCTTTTTGATAGGTCTAAATTTGAATTTTCATTCGGCGGGGAGAATTCATCCGAAAGTTTTATTTTTTCCGATGTCGGATGAAGAAAATGCATTCTGTCAAATGCAATGGTCAATACTAACGATGTTCTGATTCAAGGATAGTAAACTATTTTTACAGAGGATGGCCCGATTTTTCCTCGAAAACCAATTGCCTCTTCAATACAGATATATTATATATATATATATATATATATATATATATATATAGAATAGAATAGAATAGAATTTATTTATCCTTTGTGCTACATTACATAGATGGGATACGTCAAATAAAATTTTTATCTAATACATATAAATGAGTAAATAGTATAATGTATATAGACATATATACACACATACACACACACATACAAATATATAATGATCTTAGCGTCATATTATCATTAGCCTTAGACCAGTAGATAAAGATAATGCAGTCTGTACAGGATAAAATAAAGAATATTAAATATTTACAACTTCAAGTAAAAATTCGTCCACTGTATAAAAGCCATTTGTTGATAAAAATGATTTGAGCTTTCGTTTAAAGGCAATTGGTGACAGTGTATATATATATATACATATAATAATATACATTAAGTACACTTTTCACAAGTTCGAATATCTACCAAAAAGTTTTAAGCATAGACAATTATTTCAAGTAAATAAAAATAAAAGATGGCAAGTATATCGCATGGCATTGATGGCAATTGACAACAGTCGCTTCGTTAGAGTAGCTCAAACGTCATCATATTAGTTCCACTGCATCACGAACTGTACATATAAACTACGGAAGGAATCGTGGTGACGCCAGTTGACAGGATAACATTGCACATATATATATGTATAGGGAACTAGCCATCCTCATGTTTACTGTCCTTGGTTCTGATTGGTGTATTATTTTTAGGGGAAATCATCACACACACACACACAATTTTTCATTTTAAATGTTGGCACCAGTGGCAAGTAGGGTCACATGACATTGTAGGCTTTAGAAAGGAAGGGAAAAACGACTAAACAATAAGAGAAAGCGAGACAAATACATATAACAATAATAACAATGTCATTTGAATCTTGGCATTTGACGCTACATGACCAAAATGTCAAACTCGCGATAACCTAGTCCAGTAATGTAATTAATATATTATAGAATAGAGTGATCTTGAACGAGGCCAAGTTTAGAAGTTTATTGACAGTTGATAAAACGGCAAATTCTGGAATTAACAGTTAACAGTTGGTACTCGTTTTATTTTTCATTTGTACTTGAAACTTCATGTTTTGTTGATTTGTTTGTAAAATTCATTATTCATTCATATTTCATGATGGCGAGCACTTCGAGGTAATTCTCAATATATTGTTGTTTGTAATCCCACTGTGTTTGAATTTTCTACGCAGGAAATTCGAACATATAATTTGTAATTTTTTTAAGATATGATGCCAATAAGGTCTGCTGCAGTGCTCATCCAGAAGCACCACTTATAGAAGACTACAGAGCTGGAGACCAAATATGTTCAGAATGTGGATTAGTTGTTGGAGACAGGTAATTATCCCGTGCGAGAATCATAAATATTTTTAATGGTGATTTCTCAGAGTTATAGATGTTGGATCAGAGTGGAGGACATTCAGCAATGAAAAAAATGGGGTAGATCCTTCTCGTGTTGGTGGACCAGAAAACCCTCTGCTAGGGGGTTCTGACTTGACCACAATGATTGGACCAGGCAGAGGTAATATCATCTGAATGTCTAGTCTAGATAATATTACAAATGTTTTTCCAAGGTGATGCCAGTTTTGATTCATTTGGAGTGTCCAGGTACCAAAATCGTAGAACTATGAATAGTTCTGACAGAGCTCTGATCAATGCCTTCAAAGAGATTAATGCTATGGCAGATCGAATCAATCTTCCTAGGACTATTGTTGACAGGGCTAACAACCTATTCAAGCAAGTGCATGATGGCAGGAATCTCAAAGGTAAATGTTATAACTTTGCACACACTGCACATTTTGACTTTCGATTCCTTTTCTGCTGGTTGAAATATAGAACCTTGTCCAAACATTATTTGACATAATTACTCAATCCTTCAGAACCTCTCTTTCCCTGCTACCTTGAGGAAGAAACGAATGTGATGAATACTCAAAGTATTCTATCTTGCTCCTTCTCCAGTCTTCTCTCTTTTCATGGAGTCCATTAGTTGTAATGTCAATGGGCTTAATGTAAAAAAGTCATTGGAATATGAACTAATTCATTTAATAATCCTTCAGTATTGCTTGAGGTCACTCTGGACCTGTTTAAAGTTGACATTAGAATAAATACTTTCATCTTTTGGACTATATATGCACATTGTTTGATATTTCTTCAATAATAGTTTGAGTAATGTTTAACACAAAATAGCAGTCAATTTTCCTCATTGTGTAGTGGTTTTTAAGCTGTTAAGCCTTTTTCTGCTAACAAATGGCTTTTCCATTGTTTCCATGCTCAATTTTCTTCTAGTAGTTATATTTTTACATACCAAATTCCATCAACTTTAATCGAAGACCTTCTGTAAGTATGGCTTGTTACTACCTCCCTAAGCCATATAACCTCGAGAGAGGCTTGGTTATATGTGGACCTGTCAATCATGAAAAGTGGAGTTGTTTCCCAATACAAAAGAGAATTTAATTTGACAAAAATATATGCCCTGTTGCAGAATCAAACCCCTACTCCTTGCTCAGAACTTCTGTGAGATGTGAAATTGAATGAATACTATTTGCGTTAGCAAAAAGGTGTCAAATTTTATTTTCTGTACCAGTGCTGATACTGTTATGCACCATTTTCAAGTTTTTGGCCCAATTCAGGTAGATCAAACGACGCCATAGCTTCCGCTTGCCTCTACATAGCCTGTAGACAAGAAGGTGTCCCCCGTACCTTCAAAGAAATATGTGCAGTCAGCAAGATCAGCAAACGGGAAATAGGTCGCTGCTTCAAGCTCATCCTCAAAGCACTCGAGACCTCAGTTGATCTCATTACCACTGGAGATTTCATGTCACGTTTCTGCTCTAATTTGTGCTTACCAAACATGGTACAACGTGCAGCTACCCACATAGCAAGGAAAGCAGTGGAGCTGGATATAGTGCCTGGCAGATCCCCAATATCTGTTGCAGCAGCTGCTATATATATGGCTTCTCAGGTAAGACAACATGACCAAGATGTGCATCTTATTCTTTCTGAACTGTAAATGGTGTTTCCAATCAGTAGGTACAAATTATTAATTTATACATCAAATAAAATCTGTGGTATAATCAAAATTTGATACTATTGTAATAAATCTTCAGAACTTAAGTTTGTTCTGAAAATTTACAGTTTTCAATTTTATGATTTTTTTTACGAAATTTCAACTCTCCACTGTCACTTAGAATTTTTCATAATTTTGATATAACAATTTGGACTAAATGCCCACAAAATGTCTTCATCGACCTCCAAAAGTTCATCTTTCATGATACAAAGTACTTTATTTATAACGAAACTGACTCAAATTCAGCTCATTGAATATGTTTTAGCACACCAGTCACTCATTTACTGATCTCCATTGAAAATTAGTATGATTTACTGTAAACTGAAGCCAGAGTTATATAGTTTTCCCTAAGATCTTGATAGAACACACATTACTCTGAAATTTTGCATTTGTGATTTTCTCAGGCATCTGAAGATAAGCGAAGCCAGAAGGAAATCGGAGACATTGCAGGTGTTGCAGACGTCACGATAAGACAATCTTACAAGCTGATGTATCCTCATGCAGCCAATTTGTTCCCGCAAGATTTCCGGTTTGCCACGCCTATAGATCAGCTACCACAGATGTAAATTTTTTCTTAAATTACAGTAACTAAATGAGATTGAAAGGCTTCTTTGGATTTCTTTACTATTATGTTATAGCGATATTATATTAATTTTTCCCAAAAGGAATAATGATTTCTGGAGAGGGGTACAATATTTGACGAAACTCTTTGATCTCGTCCACTTGAAATTGTTTAAGAATGGTATATACACCCAATACTGGATTAGACATATTTCCCACTGAATTTTGACTTTTGTTTTCCCATAGACTTTTTATCATTTATTGTAAATATTTGTGGCAATACAAATTAGCATTGTACTATGTTTATAACAATTTTGACTTACACAGAACTTTCCCACTTTTTGAAAGTAATGGCTTAATCTCCCTCCTATACCTCATAGGTGAACCATTTAGTCATTTTTATATTTTCGATTTCTTTTTCAGTTAGTAAATTCTCTATTTATTATTGAACATATTTGTACCTACCAAACAATTAGTTGAATATTGGGCTGAACATATTTTTATAAAGTTCTGAAATAAAATGATTCGAGCATCTATCTCTTTTTCATTTGTATTGTGGTGCCTGGCGCACAGTCAAAGTTTCAATTGTAGTCCTCTGCTTATTTGAAAAAAATATTTAGGTGAACTTTCCAGAAGTCTCTACCTCTACAGATAAACAATTTGAGAGGACAGAAGACTTGCTTTTGAGTTCAACTGGTTTGAGCAGCCACCCATTTCAGAGTTCTTCACTTGTCTTCCTATTCCAATCAGAGGCGGAATCATTGTTTCAAGAATGATATGGTGAACCAATAGGAAGAATAAAAACACTTGACATACACAGTTCACAAAGAGTGAGTGCTGTGACAGATATATAATTGTCTCTAGAATCAATTCTATCCCAACTTTTCTAGTTTAACTCCTATTATTTCGATAATCCTATATTCAAATTGAACAGTGTGAAAGTCTACGAGAGATTGCGAAATTATTCCCACCCAACAAAACTGAAGTCATTGTTTATAAAGAGAACGGATAGATGGCATTAGTGAGTTCGTTTCCAAGTCACAAATTTTCTTACATTTTTTTGCGGACGTCTAAGCTTGAATCATAGTACTTGAATACTTATACAAGATGCCATAAGATAGCAGTCCATTCAGATCTACAATTGAAATTTTTTGTCGATCAGATAATTCATATTTTGAAGATTATTTTGGTGCCTAAACTTTCATTTCCTGTAAAAACTTCTATCGTCAACTTTATCTGAAGCTTCATCACCTTTCCCCATCATTTCAGTCAAAGTGACACACAAATATCTGCACCTATTTCACCTTTCAGAAAAATAAACTTTGTCGTGCATTGTCAAATGAACGGAAATATCGACATTATGGTGTAGATAGCGTAACTAAAACGCTCAAAATCCTTTTCACACAGACATCAACTAACCATCCCATTTCTCCATAAATAATACTTAAGTTATTCCACTTTGATGATTTGGATGTTCCTCTGGCGACCATTTGAAATTTCGGACGACCTGAGAGATGGCGCCATTAACAGAAACTCCTCCAAAAAAATCGGCGAGCAACTGTTTTAATAATTGTAACAAATAATTGTATATTCTTTACGAACTCGGTTGAGACAGCACCGAACCCTACGCCAGCTAATAGGATTATTAACAATTCACCAGTGTTTCATGAAAAATACGCCGACTGTAAATGGAATTTCAGTTTTCGTGCTGTCTTAAGAGACTTGTACAGAGTATAACCACATCGTTTTTGCGAATCAACGGTACTAGCAGCAGTAGGGAGGCATTAATCTGCAACACGACTTAACAACTATGTGTGTTATAAGTCCTTATAAACAGAAGGTAAAACTAGGTGGGAGTGCATAACTGCATATTATGGGCGGTAATTCGCGAAAAAATTATAAATATCATGTATAACGACAAAAATAGTCTTGACTATTTTCGAGATCTGTTTCATACATTAAAACATTGCATATAGCTGTGGTGTAGAAGTGGTATCGCCCACTGGAAACTTCTAGAATTCGAATAAAAAAAATTGACCACTGGTAAAATTAACAGGAAATTTCTATAAAATAATTGGATCCTTAGTGACGAATTCATATATAAAAAGTCAGTTAATTTTGACAGACAAGAATTTCCCAGCTGACGCCGCGGACTTTTTATGTGTGCGCGCACCACCAGGCCGCGTGCTTTTTTCAGTGCAACGGTACAGAGATTCGTCGAATTCGCCACCCATGCCCTGTGTTCATGGTATGCACGTCAAGTTCATATTTATTCGTGTTTTCAGAAACGACTGACACGGCGTGGAACTACACGTAATTTTTTAGTTGTTTTTAATTAGTATATAGTGATCTGAATCTTTCAATAGAAACACACTGTTATTACTTTCTTTTCAACAATTTCATGGTGAATATAGCGAATGATTATTGTCAATATCTCATAACTCCAAAGAATAAGTTTGAAATAAGCGTCGATTATAATCTCATCTCTGCCGATTTTACTAGTGAAGGTTCCATTACAATGACCTTAGGTTTGGTTACAAAAATTTGTAAGATGAAATGAACTACGAACATATGATTGTTTAATGTATGAAATATAAATCAAAAATGAAAATATAGTTATGTTGCTCGATTCACATTTTAACTTAGAATATATATACAATATTTCCTATATTACTCCTTCAGTAAGAAGCTCAGATCACTCCCCACGTCAAATTCACGAGGCTCCTGTTCCCTGGAATTGGAATTGGTTTGAATCTTCAGATGAAATATATTGGAAAAGAATTACAAACACATTTGTATTATAAAACTTGAGCCATGCCCAAATTTCAAAACATTTCCTAAACCGCCAAGTCCTAGATATAATCGAATAAGAATAATAGTAGATTATATCACGAGTCCATAATGATATTATTATTCTCGAGGAATTTATATGGACCGAGCTGCGTCAGCGGCGAGGGAGTAATATTCCGAGAGAATAATAGTCATTATTGCGACTAGTATACTTTACTTTATTTACGACTGATTTATCATAAATAACTGATTCTTCAGTTTCATTCATCTCAAGTTTGGTTATATCGTTTCCATGGTAATATTCAATTCAAGAAATTTTGTGATAGGACTACAAGAGGGAATAAAGACTATTACTATTAATCCCTCGTCATTATTCCCTAGGGAATGATATATGGCATTATACTACAGAAAACATTATGTATTAGTCGTAAATAAAATATTAAATACAACTGGAAGAAAAACGTCTACGAATGATAGTACATAACAGAGAATGTTTTCCAATTTTTTGATGTTACTTCTGTTAGAAAAGTTTCACATTCTTTTTATATTGATTTAGTAAATGAAAAACCAAAAAAAAATCCTCAAAACACTTCTTCAAATATTCCAACTTCAAAACTATACCTACTTAAATATAATAAAACAAAATCTGGTCCAGAAAATATTGCTAATGCTTTTGGTGATCATTTTATGAACATCGTAGAGAGCCGCATGCGTTTCTGGGATTTGAGGATTTCAAGACCAACACTTTGTCTTTATATCCTACCACACCCGATGAGGTGATTCGGCTGATCAAGAAGGCAGCCTCCAAACCTGCACGAGGTATAGATGAAATTGGAGGAGGTATTCTAAATGCCGCATCTAGTGTCATAAGCGTACCACTCTCATATCTCATATATATATCTTTTATTGGTGGAAACTATCCAAGTAGTATGAAGATATCGAAGTCTACCTATATATAAGAATAAAGGTTCAAGAAGTGAGATAACCAACTACAGAAACATATGCTTGCAGAGCCAAGTCGGCAAACTATTCGAATCTTGCTACTATATAAGGGTAGTTAATTTTTTTTAAAAATATAACATAATTTACCTTAATCAGCATGGCTTTCGGAAAAATAAATCTACCTCATCCGCAATAAGTGAGTTAAGCACATTTATATATAATTCACTGAGCAACAAATCATCTCCATTAACTATCTTTTTCGATTTAAGTAGGACCTTTGTTACTATCAATCATGCTCTTCTGGTAGAGAAATGAACAAATGGATTGAATCATATCTATGAGAAAAAAAAACAGGTGGTTATTATTGACAATGCTAGATCTAAAGAAGTTTATGCTAAAACCGGCATACCACAGGGATCTATACTGGGACCCCTGCTCTTCATACTATTTGTAAACGATCTAAATAAGTTTTGTACAATCACAAATTTTACGCGGATGACACTAAATTTGGCATCAGTAGTGAATCAAAAAAGAATAGTATAATGTTGGCAAATTCCAGTGCAGACGAGTTTCATCAATATTGTAAAAGCAATGGCCTAAGAATAAACGAAAGCAAAACGGTTTTCATGACTTTTCTATCAACAAATATATGTCACAATTTTAACAGTTTATTAAAAGTGAACGGTTATTGTATTCAAGAGGTTGCCTCTACAACATTTTTAGCGATTCTGCTAGACAATAAAATGACGTGGGAAAAACACATAGATATGACAGTGGATAAATTAAGCTCTGTATGTTTTGTCTTAAGGCAGCTGAAAAATACTGTTTCATTAAACGTTTTAAGAGTTGCATATTTTGGTCTTGTACAGTCAATATTGTCATACGGACTCATTTTCTGGGGTGCCTCGGCACATTTCGGAGAGGTGTTCACTATGCAAAAGAAAATTGTTAGATGCATGACAGGGATGCGGAGTCGGGAATCATGTAGAAACACCTTCATTCGTTTGGAAATAATAACATTGCCATATCTTTACACATATCTCCTCATTGTCAATTTGATTTGTGATAACTCAACCACAATTAAGAGAAGTGACATTCATGACCATTACACTAGAAGTGGCAGTAAGCTCCAACAGTCCTTTTCCAGACTTGGAGTAGGACAGAATTCACACATCTACCAACAGGTGAAATTTCATGATACATTTCTGGATCTCTTTGGACATATAGAAAATGAATCGAAATTTAAGAGAACATTAGAGAATATGTATTAAGAATGGCCGTTTACTCTACCGAGGAATTTTTAAACCTGTGAATGTATTCTGTGATGTAATATTTTACCCTATAACAATACATATGTGAGTAGGTAGGTATATATTTATGTATGAGTGTGATTTTAGATTGAATAGTGTCAGAACTTCAAACCTCATCTGATTTTTTTTTGACTAGTCCAATAAGCTTTTGTATACGTTGTATTTTGTCACATGTACAATAGTTAGAATGGCCGTTTACTCTACCGAGGAATTTTTAAACCTGTGAATGTATTCTGTGATGTAATATTTTACCCTATAACAATACATATGTGAGTAGGTAGGTATATATTTATGTATGAGTGTGATTTTAGATTGAATAGTGTCAGAACTTCAAACCTCATCTGATTTTTTTTTTGACTAGTCCAATAAGCTTTTGTATACGTTGTATTTTGTCACATGTACAATAGTTTCAGATGATGAATAAATGATTGATAGACTTCACATTCCCTTGGTATATCCAGAATGAAAACAGAAATAACATGCTAAAATAATATCTGGGTACTTGAAAAAAATAGCAGCATGATTATTGCTGACCCCTAAACCATAAATCATGGCAGATCCATTCCCCAATCGGATAGAGAGGAATTCCCCAAAAAATCTCTATCCCATTGGGCGAATGAACCCACTACCAAGCCAAACACAGAAAGTCCTGAGCCAACTCAATTTGCTTCGATGTATAAATAACACTTTTCCTAGGTAAAGCTTCTATGGTTTCAATAAAATTTCAAAACATTTGTTGAATATGCGAACATGATATGAATGTATGTTTTTTTGTGAAGTCAACACGAATATTTCAATCAAGAAAAATAGCTTACTTGGAGAACAGTCTAGCACCACGAATTCCTTTCAGTACAGCAGTATTATTCCTGACATGGAGTGTAGATCCCTCCCTGAGACCCAAAACAGGGAAAGAATTCTTCTCTTCCAAATACTGGAGAATCCTTTCCTCCCTCGTTTCCCCTTTATGTGTAGAACCTTCATCAGGATCTTGGTAGTGAGGGTTGATATTGAAAGGAACTAAATTGAGAGCCTCAAAGGATGGTGGATAAACAATAGGCATGTCATTTGTTGTATTTATACTAATGGTGGCTACGTTTGTACCTAGAAAAATTTGGACAGAATTTATGAAAATATATTCCATTGGAGAAATTATTTATATCTCACCTGCACTGGCTCCTATATAAGGAATTCCATCTTTCAAAACTCGCTTTCTGATTGCTTGTATCAGATTCAGGTCATATAAGGTTTTCAGTAACCGAAATGTATTCCCTCCTCCGATGAAAATGGCTTCGGCATTTTCAACAGCTTCCAGAGGATTCTGGCAGTGAATTCCATCAACCTGAAAGCCTTTACTCAATATGATAACAATTTCCGTCTTGGGTAGAAAATTTACCCCATTTTTTGAATGGTTTTTGCACTTTCTTCAAGTACTGATCATGATCACTCAAAGCATAGGGAATGAACAATAAAGTTGCAACTCTATTGCTGAAAGAGAAGGTATATTATTGGATTTAATATTCAAAAATTCAATTATTGGTCTTCTGAATGTATGAATGTAAAATAGGGTAAACAAAAATATATCTTTTACCCAGTCAAAAGATCACAAATATCATTCTCAGCATATTCCAAGAATTCATATCCATGTACTTTCGAGGAAGAAAGTAAAAGAAGTTGTCTTTTAGCCATATTGAATAATTCTGATAAATATTTTTTGTGGAAACAATGAATCATAAGATTTCGAAGGTCAAAGATAAGATAAAATCATGATAAAATAAGTTTAGTGAACATTCTAACCTTCAAAGAGACTTCTGTGTTCTGTGTCAAACTGCAAAACACTACAAATCCATAGAAATTTTTTTATGAATAATTTCAACATGTAGTCATCATAGAACAATAATATAGAGATTCAGTAGTTCAAATGTCGAATTCCCACAGAAATGATAATAATTAGGCATTCCAGATACTTGTCAAAAATGTCAAATAAACCGAAATGAACCAATCGGCGGCATCTGCCCCCCAGGAACTTTCGTTTGTTTTCTTTTTTATAAATTTGTGATTGGTTAAAACTGGTATTTGCCCCCCAGACATAACCTGATCTGGAATGCCTAATTACTGATTACTATGGGAATTCCCAAGGATTTTTATGAAACAAATGAATCTCTTGAGGGTGATTCGCAATGATTCAATGTCCGGATGGAAGCTCAGAAAAATTGAAGTCAAAAATACAGTTTACATTTTTTTAATCAGGAAAAAATCAACATACTCGATAAAACCAATAGTTTAAACACATTTTATCAATTTACACGGGAATGTCATGAATTAAAACACTAAAATACTCCACATATGGCTTTCAGAAATATTATATAATCTTTATAATAGGCAATCAATCGTAATATAATACTAGGACACAATGATAAAACTTACAGCCTAACAGGTAACTACAAATAACAGTTTTTGCCTCTGTAACACTCTGTTTCAACGATGCAATTTGTCGCTGCAACTCCAGAAAATTGCATGTATTCATATAATTATTGGTGCGATAAGTTGCAGCGACTCAATAATCTCTGTGGTGAATTTGTTCCCGCAAAATACAAATATGTGGTAGCCCCATTGTGAATAATGGTAATTTTGGATAATTCAATTATATTTCTACACTGAAAATTTCAAGTAAAGTAATGAAGTGAATTTATCACAATTACAATCAATAATTATTATTAGAAATGAATAAAATCATGTATCAGTTGTGATAATGTAGGGTTTATTTTGGTAACTTTCAGTTCTCTTCTTTAATACTGGCGATGCGAACTGACAGATATATAACATTTCTCGCAGCGACAAGATGCCGCGAGAAAATGCAGCTACAAATTGCATTGTCGAAACAGACTGTAACATGTAGTAATGGCTATTGCTCTGGCTACCCACATATATATAAATATTTACTGACTAGTTTGTGTAGAGGCTTCAAGCTAAGTATAGATACTCAAAAAGTTTGTTCATTTCTAACAGATCTGAGCGAACTGACACCTCATTCCGCATCTAGAGGGCTAAATTCGACGTTCGTTAATGGCGAATCGAGCAACATGAGCTGTTAGATCTGCAAAACCGAACGTATCTTAAAGAAAAAATTGTCTACAAATAGACATTGACAGTTTTATAAAAAGTTTTTTGAAACACATTCACAACCAACCATTTGCATCAGTTGTGAGTTTGATGTTTGATTTTCAAGTGATGCTGACTTGTGACAACTATAACGGTTTCAATAAACACTGCGAAGATGCTTTTTGAAAAAAACAAAATTGCACTTCCAAAGTGTATGTTGCCACTTAAGTTTATTTATATTTTGAAGAAATGAATATTTGGTTTTCACATGGTGATGCAGAATTGGCACTGAAGTTTCAGAATTTTCTGAATCAGACTTGGATAAACATTAGTGAAAATTCTATCTCTAATCAATGATACTTTCGAAAATAAAGAAAATTCGGCGCAATCTCCTACTGATGAAATTATCTTTTTTTTTTTGTCTACCAACAGTTTCGGAATGGCCCAGAACGTAGAATTTTTGATGGACTAAATCTTTTGATTAACCCAACAAACAATTCTTTGATTCTCCGTCTTCATTTTTTCAACAGAGGATTTTCAACTGGATTCTTTGGATATGTAAGTACTGGAAGGGAGGTGAACGTGAAAATTTCTAATATGAAGAGTAAAGAATAGGAAAGTCACTACCTTGATTTTCAATGTCACCTCTAAAGACTAATATTTTCTTAATATAATATAATGTCCTTTGCAACTTTTATGGTTTGAGATTTCCCAAAATAAAAGGACATCAATATTTGTACGTTAAATTGATTGATGAATTTACTTCAAAATATTTTGGAACAACATTTGGACATCTACACCCGTAACACTTGAAATTAAAAAAAACTCATTGATCAAATTTTTGAAAAATCATTTCATCATATTCGAATTTATGGAATTGATTTCTTTGAAAAGTTTGGCTACAATATTGACTTATATATTTATTAATTGATAAAAATCAAATTATTGAAAATAATAGAGTAGGTTCAAAATAGCTTAAGTTTATACCGGGGTTCAAGAACATTATGATCGAAGAAAAAACGAAAATTGGTTATTTTATATGTGATTTTTGGGATGTATTTTATCCGTACCTACACAATTCAAATAGATATCTACATCAAAAACAGATATGATACCAGAAAAAAGTGAATATTTATTTGATGCAGCTGAAACAGTTTGTGTTACATTTGCAACCAAAAAATGTTTGCATGAATTGAGAGTACTATCTACAGTACTATAAATTTTTGGTGCATCAGCGTTTTATGAAGATATAAAGGATGCTTCCTTCCTATGAAATTATTCTTTGAGATATCAAAAATAGACTAGTAAATAAAACAGCCCAACATGTTTCTTTCAATCTTGAAAATCTTTTTTATTCATTCAGTTATCATTATGCAGTTAATCACATTTTTTGTTTGCCGATAAGAATTTCTGTTTTTTGTAAAAATATTTTAGAAGTTTAATTCTTGTGAAGCACTTCTGAAATATTTCAAAACATAATAATGTTAAAAACATCCCCAAAGGTATTGAGATTTAAATTTATGAATAAATTACTCTATTGAAGTTATGAAATCAATCATTTCACACCTAATTCACATACCTAGTGGACTTTCAATGCCATAATTTTGCAATGCGTAAAATTGTCACATACGAGCTTAATGAATCAATATATCTTGACTGTAACACCTAATTGCACTATGGAACACAAACATTACTTCTGAACAGTTGAATAAACTTAACTCTATGTATGACTTGATGCTATTTTCGACACATTCAACTTTTGCCCAGTTCCAATAAACACAAAACATTCAATGGATATACATAAAAAGCCCGTTATTGGTTCATATGGATGAAAGTGTTTAGTGGTCTATGAGAAAATGGACATCTATTGACGTCCTTCTTCGACCACATGATTGACATTGACATGCAAATTATGCTCGAAGGATAAAAGGTTCATCGGTAGGTTGTAGAAACAAAAATATGACATAATGGATGACCCATGCCCATTAAATTGTGGATATCCTTCTACACTAAAAGAACTTCTGTCAACTGTCCCTTGTCGCCCATAAAATGGAATATTTTATTCTTTTCCATCGAACAGTAAAATAAAAGGTAAGTGTATGGAGGTATATTGTTTGATCTTTAGGTCCATAGATTTTGTTTTTTAATCAATTCAGTTCAAGTACAGTTCATGCCCACTGAGAATTTGGTTTTATCAGCTCAAATTATCGACCAGAAGGTCTGAATGAAGTTCATTTCATGATCAGTTTCTTTCCTTGAAGATTCTCAAAGGTACCAAACAAGGTTAGTTTGTGTCTGAAAAGTTCCAGGTCATATCCAATGGATTTTTGGTCCAGTGTGACCCATTCTGGTACGACTGACGTCCAAATAAGATCCATATGCAATCAAAAGGGTATATCCATTGGACGTTCAAGTCAGTTGTCTGTAATTAGCCATAGACCACCTATCATATACATCCATCCGTCTTTCATAAAGAAAACTTCTAATAGGTATTCTTGATGAACGTTTCGGATATCCATTGAACAGCCAATGGCTGCATTTCTGTTACTTGCATGGAAAATGCCTTAACAGGGGCGTACCTAGGGATTCATTTCGAAGGTGATATTTTTGAGTGTATAGTCTTTGAAAGGTTTTATCTGACCGAAAACATTCATATGGTAAAACAGAATAAATCCCTCATATCTCCACTCTAGGTGAGCTCCCGTCTCTTAGAGAAAGACTATCCTCACGACTGCACGCTCAATCTCTGACAGATATTCTCCACCCGCGCCCTCATATTGGCCATGACGTCTCGTGCCAAGTCCTCGATGCTGACGTACTTGCATTTGTTAAAATTGAAAATATCCGCCAGGAACTCCATCACCTGAGATAAAGTTGTTCATATCATTTCATAATATAAATTATAACGGGATAATCTTTTCTCATTTTGTGTTCCTATGCTCAATGTTCGACCACAGAATAATTAAACTACTATGCAGAAGCGAATCCAATCACATAATCGGTAAAAGCCACGCCTTCCCAAAGTGCCCCAATGAGATCGTACTAATTTTCTATTACTTTTGCTACAGTGAGCCAGATGAAGACAGCTAATTGATTCGACGGATGTCACTTGAATTTTCTCAATGTAGGTTCCTATTGTTGGTATATATTGTCAGATTTCTCAGTGTCGATGAAAGTGCCAAAGTTCGATCAAGGTCAAATATTTTTGGGACAATTGTGTTAGGTTACCGATTCGCTCAGTAGTTTGATTAATCTGAGAATTATGAACTGTTTATTATTCAATAGTAAATGAAGACCAGGTTTTCTAAAAAATGCGCGGAAAAGTCATCGTTTACACCAAGAGCAATCCAGTGTTTTTTTATATTTGGGTCGAGAGAGTCAAACCAACACACTATAAAAATCTTTTCGGAATCACGCTGCCTCTATCGGAGCTGGAACTCCGTAAGTTACAGAAAATATGTATTCTTTTGAACTGCGTCATATTGTGTAAGTTGTCTTAGAGTTTGGAGGAGAAGTGTTGTAATTGGTGGCGAGATACATTTTTATTATTGGTTGGTTTGAATCGAACGACTAAAGTATGAAAAGTCCGTCATCAGCTCATCGATAATATAGTATTTTGCATTTGTAGTTTCTACAGTATTCTGTCATCCAATTTTGTTGAATGGTTGGGGTCAACAACCGCCACAGGAATGTGGCGCAATACTTTTTGGTTTTTACAAGTATGATGTTGACTACCTAAACTTTCTTCTCTGTAATCTGTGGTTCTACCTGAACAAATATATCATATAGTATCCATAGTAAATCATCTTTCGAACAATTCATAGTATTCTAAAACGCAAGGCATGTCTGGTTTTCGTTTTTTGTGTTCTCTCTTAATACTACAATTTTTTCCCAATAACTAATAAATGATATAGTTTTTTACGACTAGCCGCAAAAAATCTAGACGCTACAGTTTTTCGTGTTCGGGTGTACGAAAAGGGAACTGAATAATTTCGAAGATACTCCAAATCCCAAACGTCGCGAAGAGTGAGTATTTTTCAGTCATGTACGCCGAACTGAGTCCAGTTTCACTTTTGTTGTTGGGGCAAAAATTGATATTTGAGGCGAGAACATACAAAAAAAAGACACCCGTCGCGTTTAAGAACACAATAATAATTAATTTATATTTATGTTTGGGTAATACTTTGAGAATAAATACTCAATTATAGACTAACATAGTGAACAATGAAGTATAATATGGAAGATTCATATCCAAAAAGAACCCATTATTGCTGTAAAGTACTCGGGGTTAATTGCACCGCCTTGCTTAAGTTGTGGTTTATCTAAGCTAGGCTTCGTTGCTATAGATTTGCCAATCAAATCCATTGTTCCTTGGCATTTACTCCTAGATTAGTTGAATCTTCACTAAGTAGGAGTGGTGCAATTGACCCTCAAAATTCTGTCAGTTTAGAATGGGGGATTGAAGCCTTAGCGGACCGAACTGAAATAGTTATAACTCCCAGTTTTTAGGAAAAATTTTATTCTTAATTTTCTATTCCAAATTGATATTTGAGGCGAGAACATACAAAAAAAAACAGACTCCCGTCGCGTTTTAGAACATAATAATAATTGATTTATTTTTGTGTTTGGGTAGTACTTTGAGAATTAATACTCAATTATAGACTAACATAGTGAACAATCAAGTATAAGTTATATGGAAGATTCATATCCAGAAAGAACCCATTATTGGTGTAAAGTACTCAGGGTTAATTGCATCGCCTTGCTTAAGTTGTGGTTTATCTAAGCTAGGCTTCGTTGCTATAGATTTGCCAATCAAATCCATTGTTCCTTGGCAATTAGTCCTAGATAAGTTGAATCTTCACTAAGTAGGAGTAAGTAGGGGTGGTGCAATTGCCCTTCAAAATTCTGTCAGTTTAGAATGGGGGATTGAAGCCTTAGCGGATCGAACTGAAATAGTTATAACTCCCAGTTTTTAGGAAAAATTTTATTCTTATACCCCTGGTATTGAAATTGGAAATAATATCGAAATTGTGTTCAGAATCAAATTTTTGTCTACCCTTATTAGAACAGTCATTTTTGAAACTGAAATTAAGAATACATTGTATTGAAAAAATGTTTAGTATGGAGTATTTCTATATTTCAGTTTTTTAGGTTGTTCGATGAAATTCTATAAATATATATATATATATATATATATATATATATATATATATATAAATAAATTTTCGATACAACGTTTTGCAATGTCAGTATCTCTTTCTCCACCGCCCCCGAAATCGGATTGAATGTTATAGCGCTCTGAAGATAAATGGAGTTTTTAGTAGCCATTCTGCATGCCACAGCTTTGATTTTTCAGTATCACTGGCAACAACATTATGTTGTTTTAGTTCTCTTCTTCAGGAATGGATTCTTCCTAGGTATGAATTTTCATGCAATTACCCTATAATCAATTTTTTCAAACAATAAGCATCATGCTTCCACGCACATACACACCTATAGTTGATTGAATTTTTTTAAAAAGGTAGTCAATGAAATTATTATATTGAAATTCATTGATTTCGGGAAAACTTACGTGAACGATTTACTATTGTTTTATAAAATAATTGGACAGCTTGTCAATTATATGAGGAATTATAGATGTAATTTTTTGTTATATCAATTTTTTGTTGCTTCTCTAGGTAGTTATATCTGATTTATTTCTTATATCGCATTTGTGTTTATTATGTTGAATGCTTGGTTTATTTTTATGTGAATGAAAAATTAATATAATAAAATAAAATTGATCCTAGTCGAATTGGCCTGAATTGTGATATATTTTTGTCTCAAAATGTATATTAATATATCAGCACAATTAGTCAGCTTCTTCAAAATCAACCATAGAAGCAGCTTCTGAAAGGTTTACCATTAACAAATTGAAACTCAACTCCGACAAAAATAACCCATTGTTTTCCTTCAAATCCCAATGTCACTCATGGCAATAGCGTAAAACTATGATTTTTCATTTCGGCGGAATTTCAACCAAATGACACTGATATCATGCTATTTTAACCTGTTTCATATTGCTATTTCTCACGAAATTTTGTTTTGGGGCAGTTTCTGTTACTCAAATGAAATATCTGCATTCCAAAAAAGGATGATCCAAACAATGGCAGGTGCGAACTTCAGAGATCACTGTAGGCCTCTTTTTTGAATTTTGGTATAATGTTCATTTCAGTGCTTTTGAGATCTATAAAAACATACCAGCATTTCACTCGTGGCAGCAACGTATATTATATTGCTTACCCATAGATTCAAATTACAAATGTCGCAAAAAACTTGCTCGTTCTTTAGCATTATAAAAATAAAACAAAACTTTTTCAGGCACTGTTTTAACTCCTCCCAAGAATTTTTGGAACTGATTTCAATTGGTGATCAGTTTTGTTTGAATGTGATAATGTGATTCACAATGTTCCTAGTTGAGTGGTATTGGTATGGATTTCCATTTTTTACATGGTTAAGGTTACTTCACGACCTGATTAACAATCGGTTAAAATAATCGATGCTCAGGCTGTGTGTGCCTTCAATGCACAAATCAATCAATCAATCAATCAATCAAAACCTGTCGCGATGAAGAAAAAAGTGATCAAATCCAAATAAAATCGTTGAAATGGATTTATTGGTTAAGGAATAAAAAATCAAAGGTTTGATTGAAAAAAAATAACATTGTGAAAAAATTAAATTATTTCAATAGTAAAATAAAAAATTCAGTCAAAGAAATATAGATGAATGAGAAAAACTATGTTGAAACCAAGTTTGAAGTTGAGTGTACCCATAACGTTTCCATCGCTGGTATCCGCAATCGTCTTCGGGTTATAAGGGCCAAATTACCTATGGTGGGGAAAAAGGGTGCCACCATTGAGGCGCACCGATCGGTGCTAGTGATGAGGAGCGCTGATCGGTTTCAGCGGAAAATAGCGCGAGGTTTTCGTTCGTCGAGCCGAAGTTGGTCCATCCTTTAGATAAGTGATTTCCACACATCCTTAGTAGCCTCGTTCGGTGCCCCTGATTGGTAGCACCCCTCTTCTTCCACCATAGTCAATTTGGGTGTTTATTACCTTCATCATCTGAAGACGATTGCGATTATCAGCAAATAAAACGTGAGTACAATCAACTTGGAACTCGGTTTCAACATTTGTTCATATTAATTCGTATTTATTCATAAAATTTTTTGATTTTACTGTCAATATTTAATTTTTGTCACGATATTATTTATTTGTTCAATCGAACCTTCAATTTTTTTATTCTTTGACCAAAAAATCCGTTTCAACGTGTTTGGATTCGATTCCCTCATTTGATTTAAATTTAGTATTTATTAATTATTTAGTATTTCAGTACTACTCTGGTGATCATTTTATGTGATAAATTACACACCCTCGCCATTCACTTTTTCCATACTTTTTTCTATTATTGTGAATGTTTTAGATACACTCGATATTCTACGAATACATAGCTAGAAATGTGAAGACTAAAGAAGAAATAAAAAATCGAAAGACCTCATGGGCACAAGATCTAAAAACGGCCAGTTTCTGAGATGAAAAATTGCAAACAAATAATTTTTGTCATCGCCCAAAGGAATCTGCCCTAGTCACAACCTTCGACTATATTTAGATCTCAGAACTTTGAGAAATCCTGATCAGAAATTCTGTGTATCTTGGTCCATAAACACTTTCGATCAGATTGGCAAGAACTATGATGAGCTTCTCCTACATATTGATTTACCATCTGAAAGTTCTGACCATCCTTGTAGAAATTGTAGCAATCTTCATTCAGATTATTTGCTGATATTCAATTTTAATTATTATTTTCACATATACTCATGTGATATTCTGATAAGCCTGACTGAGAATAGAATGTTTTTAATTGTTTTTCACAGTAGGCAATTAATTTTTCTAATGTGAAACTGCAACTAGGTACATTTCTAATAAGATACAACATAAATGGCGAAAAAATTAAGCGTCAACGTAGCAAATGACCAGTTTCAAATTAATTCACTTCAACATCTATCCTTGCCCCCTTCTTGACAGTTTATTTAGTGCTGTCAGTGAATGAGCACACGCCAAGTTTGATAAGATGGAATGAGTCTATTCGACTAGGATGCATATTCATTTGATTTATGTGGAGTCCTGTGGCGAAGAATTTCGCTGACAAGTGAAAGGCATAGTTACCTGCTCTTTGAAGTAGACGCAAGTGTCTCTGAGGAGCTCGTCCGAGCCGAGGAAGCCCCAAGCCAGTAGAGGCGACAGCTGCTCCGAGATGGTGTAGAAATGGGCCATGAAGCCCTCGGGGAACCTGAGACGGCGGCGTTTGGCTTTGAGGACGGACCAAACGGCCGTGGTTAGGGCGGTTTCTTTGAAACCTAGAAGTCATTATAATATAATTCAATCATTCAATGGAGTTGGGCACTTTTCATGCTGTTGTTATTAATATTTAATAGATTTAAAATCCCACGAAACCAGGAAATCGGTGAAAAAAATTGTGAAATCCATCAGTAAATTACTTAGGATTAGAATATCTGAGTCTCTGCTCTGGAACGGATGTGGCCTCTAACTCGTTCTCAATCTTCTTCTGTTCACGTCACTTGGTACACGACAAAAACTTTTGTTAGGGGTTTCAACTGTAGAGCTTTGACATCTAGTGGCAATACAGCCATCATGCAATAAATAAAACACGACACGATTGGCGGCAAATGACTGGACAAGAATAAACTTATAAGTAGGTGGAGACGAGCCGCGTCATCTCACTTATATTTTTATTTTCAATCTAGGGGGCCGTTCATAAAATACGTCACACCAAAATCAGCTTTTTTTGACCCCCTTCCCCCCATTGTCACGCTGTGTCACACTTTTTGTGACCCCCCCTAGAAATATTTCGTCACAAAAACTAAGACCCCCCCTGCTGAGTATGATAAATTCTAAATGATAGTACACAAATTCTGAAAATTAAAAATATTTATTTAGTTATTATAATAAAACTCGAATCTACTAAAAACTACTAAACCATTTACGGAAAACTGCTACAATATCTGTTGGCCGATACATATAGTTTTTTAGCATCGGACTACTAGGTGGCGATGCTCATATATAATAGAAAACACCCTAGAGGGCGGAATTTTTTTGTTTTACGAATTCAAATAATTTATATGTTGGTTGGCCTTTGGTTTCAAGATATTTAAACAATTTCAATATGGATGGCCACAAATAATATACATATTTTACATAATAAGAATATTCAATGCTCAATAACACAATGAAACAGTAAAAAATCGCTTTATTTTGTTTCATTTGTATAGTGAAATACAGTGTACTGAAACAAGATTAATTCGTATTCTCAATTGAAAATTCATTCGCAAAGATGGTGTCACTATAGATTTGATTAAAAAAACTGACGAGTTTAGGAATTCGTTAGAAGATGCCGTACATGTAGATTTCTACCAAAATCTACTGAAGATTTCTTTCATACCAAAATTTCTCAATTTTCGTCAGAAATCTACTAAAAAAGTAGATTTCTACCAAAAGTGGTCACGCTGGCTAGCGCTTATGTCAAAAAATAATAAACGGCGAACGTCACGTTGCCGTATACCCCCCGTCCCCCATTGTCATCTTGTCACACTCAGCCAGACCCCTCCCCTTGTATGCGAACGTATTTTATGAACGGCCCCTAGAGCATAATTGAAAATGTCTTCATTTTCTATAACATAAATCTCAATCGAGAACTGTTTCTACTCTGTCCCCCTTGTATACGCGCCTGTCCAATTTCCGGCCGATTCTTGCGAACAGACGAACACTACGAATTTTTTCTTGAACCAGCAGACGCCTAAGAAAATCAATTTCAGAAGTCGAAATTTGTGCGAGCAATGGAATAAATTTCAACAGTGAATCCTAGTACGGTGGTTCTCCGGTCTCTCGCATGACAGGCAGACGTGTTAACCACTACACTAAACTAATAATTATAATAACCTCTTGGAGAGGAACTCTGTAAGCACAAAATCAAAGCGAAGTGGTAGAGATTCGCTTAGACTGTGACTGATTTTGATGTACTGAGAGTAGAGAGGATTTGTGAACAACTCCTCTAACTAATAGTGACAAATTTCTCCAATATGTGTTTATCATTCTGACAGCGATTTTGCTTATCTCTTTCTAACATATAAAAACAACATGAAATGTGAATTTTTATCAATTTCACAGTTTACCGGGGTTTAACCCATTCTACTTCTCACCGATTCCCATAGATGTAGGTTCGGTAGTAGTTGTTTAAAACACAATTAAAATTCCATTATTTTTTCATCGGCGAATATGTTTATAAAAATGGTTGATTTCTATATTTGTTTCCACGAAGTGAGTTAGTAAGTTTATTCTGTTTGTCAATCAATAAATTGAAATAAGAAACGTTGTTGAATCAATTATTTGCTAAGTTTGCAATCTAAAATACCATGGAACTTGGATGGTATCGAATTTTGAGAAATATAATCGTATTCGTGAAACTTTCACGAGATAAAAATTATACCACAATATAAAGCTCCATATGTTTCCCTGTCTCACTAAAAACAGTTTATACAGAGTCACATTCTTAGCGATTTGCTATCGCTTCGGTTGAATTTCGAGCTAACAGAGTCCCACTTTTGGTGAATTTCAGTAGAATTTGAAAGTGAATTCGATTTGAGTATGTGTGAAAATATTCGAGAATTCGAGACCAGGTTTGGTAAAAAACTTAGGGCAATGATGGATAAATATTAATGAAGAGAATAAATGTGTTTATTGGTTGATGCCTAATTTTGTTGAATGTCCTGTGCCTTGTGACAGGCCTGCAGTGAAATATATCGACTTGCAAGTTTTGTCTATTTAGATGAATACAGAAATAGTTTGAATAGTTGCACATTGAGTTTGAACATATCATCGAATAAAATGAACGCGAAAACTGTTTTTATAAAATCTCTCTATCTCTCTTTTAATCATAAATTATTGAATTAAGAAATGAATCCATGAATTCCAACCTTGGTCATTGAACGATTGTGCTAATAAAACTTATGAATAGTTAAGATGAAGAATAGTTAGAAGATGAAAACAACAGTTACAAACCTTTAGACAGCCAACGATTCTGGATAACCGCAGTCACACTAGAAGGTGGGTTTTCCAGATCATCAAAAGCGTCCATGAGAATGTAGTCACAGACTATGTCGTAGAAAGAGAGAGCCTTCACACCCTTCGAACTCAGTTCTTCTTCGAGATCACGCCAATTTTTAGGGTCCTGGATGAATCGAATCATCTCTTCATAACCTAAAACAATATGCACAGAGGTTCATTTTGAAGAGTTGAGGTAGTGAATGCAGAAGAAGGAAGCAAACACTGGAGCCCTCATAAAGGACTCTAAAAACTGTTAACCAAGAATAAGTATAACAACATTTAAAATCACTTTAGTTTGTTTTTAGTTTGTTTGTGGTTGGCAATGGTTCCAATTTCCTAATGGTATATGATTGTTTTTAGTACTATGGACCTGGGGAATTACCACATTTTACAGCTCTTGGGCATTGGATCTATTGTATCAGCTCTACTGATTCAAGGTAGTCGTCTCAGGCGAGTCGGTATCGATAAAAAATAAATGTTTCGGTGAGAAATAGTTCTGTCTTGATTAATTTTTCATTTATCCTCCCTCGGAAAATCCCTTTACCCGCAACCACAATGGAAAAATACAAAAAATAAAATAGGGAATGCATCAAAGTTTCCAAAAAACTATTCAGATAATATTTCATCTGAAATTACTGTCTCAACCAACCTATCAAAAAATCCTTTGGATCCTTATCGGCAAATAAGAGAAGATCGGCCAGAATCTGCCTTCCGGCGTCCACGAAATAGATGTAGTTCACGTGGTCTCTGAGCAAGTGTTGGAAAGCCAGCCGGAGGCAGTGCAGTTTCGCGAGGTACTCGCCGTCCGAGCCGCACTTCACCACCTCCGTCCTGAGCGTCCGGCAAGGGATGCCGCTGCTCTCCAGCTGTCGAAGGGCGGCTTGGTAAAGCGGGAACGCCTCCAGGTCGGGGAAGTACTCGGCAAATTCTTCGAATTCTCTCAAGTCTGCCACCTATAGGGGAAATAAATATAAAAGAACTGTTATTTTGTGGTGGATCAATGTTTTCTTCCACAGAGAAAATATAAAAGTATTTGGAGGATTTCAACTTAACGGATCTGTTGTCAGGTGGGGTATTTTTCATCTAATTTGGTTGCTCTGAGATATATTCAGAATTTTTCCTAGAATGATCAAGCGAAGACAACAATTTTGCAAGGGAATGAAACAGATAAAATATACATTGGTTTTATGACGTTCTCAGTAGTATAACGGGGAAGTACTCGGCAAATTCTTCGAATTCTCTCAAGTCTGCCACCTATAGGGAAAATAAATATAAAAGAACTGTTATTTTGTGATGGATGAATGTTTTCTTCCACAGAGAGAATATAAAAGTATTTGGAGGATTTCAACTTAACGGATCTGTTGTCAGGTGGGGTATTTTTCATCTAATTTGGTTGCTCTGAGATATATTCAGAATTTTTCCTAGAATGATCAAGCGAAGACAACAATTTTGCAAGGGAATGAAACAGATAAAATATACATTGGTTTTATGACGTACTCAGTAGTATAACGGGGAAGTACTCGGCAAATTCTTCGAATTCTCTCAAGTCTGCCACCTGTAGGGAAAATAAATATAAAAGAACTGTTATTTTGTGGTGGATGAATGTTTTCTTCCACAGAGAAAATATAAAATCATTTGGAGGATCACAACTTAACGGATCTGTTGTCAGGTGGGGTATCTTTCATCTAATTTAGTTGCTCTGAGATATATTCAGAATTTTTCCTAGAATGATCAAGCGAAGACAACAATTTTGCAAGAGAATGAAACCGATAAAATATACATTGGTTTCATGACGTTCTCAGTAGTAAAACGTGTTCTAAGAGATATCTTTGAGCATTGCCACCATATCAACAACGAAAGTTGTTCTATCAGGAAATATTGCAATAATACTCTTAGACTAATTGGTAATACTCCAACAATAACTAAAAAAAATATCAGTAGAAGACATGAAATATAGAAAATAGTTTTGTTGGGAATAATCCGAAATAAGGAGTATTTTCTATATTTCAGCGTCCGCGAAAACATCCACTGTAGAAAACATGAAAGTTGATAGTAGGAGTAAATTTATTATTACTAGCAAATCGCTTGATGTGATACAATATCATCAACGTTGAGTGTTATCAAATCGGACTTCGGAGATCTTTATAATTCACTCTATCTCTATCGAAATCTGTCGAAAAAATTATAAGGTATAAAATCTAACTGCAAAGAGAAAAAATCAAAGAAAATTGAAATGCACGGTTGACCAAAAATTTTATAACAAAAAATTGAAATCATCAGAAATAAAATGAAATGCACATGAATCAAATGAAGAATAATAATACCTAAAATAATCTTGTGAAGTAGCTCATCGGTTCAAAATTATAAACTGAAACGAAAAGTAATTGATCTATACAAGGAAATCAGAAAACGGAATGTTTGAGCAGAAGTTAAGCAGCAGCAAGCACCCATGTAGCTTTTGGTGCAGAATTACAAACATGAATATAAATATCAATTCATGAGATTCATGTGAATTTAAGATTTGTATATTGATAACCACTGCAAATATTTGTTTCTACTAGCGTAATTGTGAATGAAATTATTCGCGAATTTTTTTAAATTAATTGCCATCTGTCAATTTTTAAACGATTTGCGGAAAAACACGAAAGTTAACTTGAGGAAAAATTCATTATTGAATACATATCAACAATAGTATATTGTTTACCAGGTAGTTGAAGCCGACCATTCCTGGACTCTGTGCTGCTAAGTGTAGGCTTGCGCCTCAACTTAGCAATCTTCACAGTAGCCCAGGAATGTTCGGCTTTAACTACCTGGTAAGCAATATACTATTGTTGATATGTATTCGATAATAAATTTTTCTTTAAGTTAACTTCCGTGTTTTTCCGAACACGTTGTCGGTAGTCTGCAATCGCGTGCGGAAAAGTATCACTTTCCACACTTGTTAGGTAAACTACTATAACAGTTTATTACTATATTTGATTGTATACCACATTTCTCTTTCCATGACGTTAAGCTTGGTTTACTGAGGAGTTGTATACTCTTTGCTAGTTTGTTTTTATTGAAATGATTTTTCGCCTTATCAAATCTTTTTCCCAGTCGTCTAGACTTTTTGTGACACCGGAATCTTTACGCTTTTTTCTTGATTCCATGGAATTTTCAACAATTCGTCTAACTGAAGTAAGAGGCACCTTCGTCAAATTACTGGTTACTTTTGCTGCAGCACCCGCGTTATATCCTTGCTGAAGTAAGGAACTATACACATTTTTTAAAATGATTTTCGCGTCACAAGATAAGTGATTCTTCTTTAACGAACCACTGGAAGAAGCACTATTACTTTTTATCCACGGACGCCACACACTGCTTATTCTGTACGTTGGGGTTAAGTGAGAACGAAATTCTTTATTTCCAATGAGATTGAACCGAGTCAAGTTGAACCGTCTTCCTCCCCCTCTCTCTCTTTCTCTCTCTCTCTCAAGTTTTATCGTTTGTTGAGGTACTAATTAATACCGAACGATTGCTGCCAGCCTTAATTAAAACTCCAAACAAATATCTATCAACAATTAAACTAGTTCTCGCATTACCTATCTGCTCCATTAAACGCTTCTATACTTCCATCAATCCAGAAGAAATTTCAACCTTACCATATCTTGCGCAGACGCGAAACTTTCTCCTCCCGATAGATCAACATCCAAACCGCCGTCACCTCTCATACCCCTGTCGGACTTGAAAAGGATAGACCTCTCGTCCAAGAATAACATCTCCGAATTCTCCTGCAACTCGAGGGCAAATTCCAATAGTTGCTGGAGGTCTCTGCAGAAGCCGGCTTCTTCAGGACCTAGGACAGCAAGTGGGCCAGCCCCATCTTTGCTACGGTATGCGGCTAAGGCGTCTTCCCAGTAGCTGATGCAGGTCTCTAGAGCCTCCATGCCTGGAAAAAACAAAAAAAAAACTGCATATCCACATAATTGCTGTGAACTATGGAAGGAAAAAAAAACTATGACGAAACATGCTCGGTATCCATAAAACTCATGAGGTAAATGTATGGACGGACATTCACCACACTGTGCGACCATTGTTTCAAGAAGAAAATTCAACCAGAACTTTGTTCACGTTACAAAGTCATACCAGACCAGACAATATTTTTCAATTATCAATCCCAAGCCACAAGAATTTCACATTGTTACAGAGAAAGGCAAAACTTAGGGGTGAATGTGACTCGTTTTACACCCTGGATATCATTCAAATACATTGAAGAGAGTTTTGAATTGAACTTTCAATAAATTTTCATGTGGAAGGGCTAAAAACGGTATCTCTTAACCTAAACTTTGTTCGACCTTGATATTTGATCATGTTCGAAATTAATGGGGGCGGATTACTTTTTTTGACCTCACTGTATATCAAATCACATATCACGGTATTGTGAACTTTTTATTCGAATTAGTGTTGCTTAGCTCTCCTTTGTTTTTGGTGGAGTGGCACCTTCAAGTAGGTGTGGATAGTTTCCTGAGTAAATATGATAATAATTTTAAAGATCGAATAGAATTCAGCTCCAAACTATGACAAGGGGATGTCTCTTGAACCTGTAAAGCACCTTTCAACTTGAGTACCTATTTAATGGATACGATACGGGTCTATAAATAGAGATAGGAAGCCGGCAATTGTTCGGTAATGTAAATTGCTTTTGATGCGCACATCTACTTAGCTCGAACCTTTCATAGAAGTAAGATCTTAAGTGTGTTGGTTGGGCTTATCACGTTCCAACTCGAAAAATAACACTGATCGACTAGAATAATCTTGAATAGATTTAGTATGATTTGCATGCAGGCGATAAACTCGGACAAATAATCTTTCAGAATTGATAAATATCTGCTACAGTGTTCTTCAAGTTTCCATGAAACTTGCATTTTCAGACTAGCTGTTTTCTGCTATGCGTTGCATTGCTACTCAAGAGTTAGATACAAAAACTTCGCGAAAATTCTAATATCGTTATTATAATAATATCATGACAATAATAAGAGTAGGGAGTAATTATGAAATTATTGTCGGCAATAATCGAGGCAATGACGTTAAAATAATGGCGAAACGCAAGATTCTCATCAGAGAGAAAAAAATATCCAAAAATTCATTTTTCCTATCGGACCAACTATTACATCTTACTAGAGAACTATCTGGTCCCCAGGGACACTGGGTGTAATCAAGCACTATTTATCCTCTTATCTATCTTCTTTCACAAGTCCCCACGAGCAATATTGAAAAATGGACAGCGAAATGAAGCAAGCTATGGCAGAGAACAAGCATCTTACAGACCTGAAACATGCAGAATGCCATGTTGAAACTCATGGACCGAATGAAAGGATAGGAGGAGTTATGAGGATGACGAGGTCTTGTGCTTAGTCTGTTGGGCAACGGATCACGAAGTCCGTGGCACTCGTGGGGGGGACACTTCTAGAACGAGTACCATCGTACTTGTATTATTAGCATCTCAAGAGAGAAATCGAAACTTTGGTAATACTTTGGTTGATCTGAGGCATCTAAATCAAAAAAAAAAATAAGGAACTTAGTGAAATTTCCGGCGGTCACGTCTACTTTCGGAGATACACGTCCATTTGTTGTCAAGCTTCACCATTTTTCACATCAAATTTCTATCATTAAAAACATCAAAAGTTGTCCTTCTTTTTATCAAACCACTACATCTACCCTCGTTTACTTGTTTCCAACATTTTTGAGCAGAAAAAACCATTATTGTTTCAAAAAATTCACCCTTCTTCAAAACGTCAACAATTCGTTAGAATGTCATAGTTCAATACAATTTGCAATGTTGCAAATTTGCCATTGTTATTAGTGACAACTGAACAAACTGATGTTGATGTTTTAAAGGAGGGTAAATTTTTGAAATAATAATGTTTTTTTCTATTTGAAAATGTTGTAAATAAGGGGGTGTGTGATGTTATTATCAAAAGAAGTACACATTTTATGTTTTACAAACAACATAAATTTGATGTGGAAAATGTTGAAGTTTTACAACAAAATGGACAAATGAGCATGTATCTCCGAAAATAGACATGACCGCTAAATATTTCATTTGTATTTTCTCTTGGGAGTCCGAATTACGTAAGTGTAAGTTCCACAATTTTTTCTGATTCGGATGTCCAATGTAACATAAATATAACCGGATTTGTATCTAGTATTATTAAAGAGAGGATCAGGATTACTGCAATTTCTACAGTCGAATTTGGGATCACAACTTGGGCTCGGATTAACGAATTCAGTGGATGCATGACTGTTTGCCGTCAAAAGCAAACTTGATCCTAGCTCGCAGCTTCGGCTCACTGAGATGAAAATGCTGTGTTCCAGTTTTTCGTCCTCGGACGAAACATTTTAGGAGAAGTTCATAATACATAAAGGTCGCTGTTTCCCGATCCTATGTCCGGTCTAGAGCTTTACTAAGATTTGACTTTATATATTCTGTGCTCGTCAAGTGGGTGAAGAGCGAAGCTTTCTCCGCAGTTCCCAGAAATTACAGGACTGCACGACTGTCTGAGTCACCATCATTGAACAGGTTTTTCTGGTGATTAGGCGTCTACCGAATTCACCCAGAAGCTCTGTCACGTGAATAGAAATTACAACTAAAGGATTGGCCTAGAGAGAAAGGACCGCGGAATGAGCAAGATAGAATACTTCAAGTATAACCTCTAAGCGAATTCCTTCCTCAATGTAGCATATAAAGAGAGGTTCAGAAGGATATAGTAATTCAAGTAAAGAATTATCATTCTGTCCTTCACAATATCACTTCAATGTGCATATCCTTTCTTTCTCTGTATTCCGCATCGTGTAATATGGAAAACTGTGTTAAAGGCCAGTCCATTAGTTCTAATATCGAGGGTCACTTGGGAGAACTAACTGAACCTAGGATTCACAGCCATAACCGCCATCTCCAGCTTTCGGAGGGCTGGACGCGGGGTCTCGCGAGAAAGGAAAATATGAAGTGCTTTCACAGGATCTCTTATACAAAATTAATTTGAATTTACCGCACATGATATTATCCAGATATAATTTGGTGAGAATCATTAAATGAAAAAGAGACAGACTGTTGAGTAAGATAAACTGGTGAAGGTTATTGTTGAAGGGATCAAGTCCATGGAATTCGAATACCAATGTCGTCAGAGATGAATTTAGTTACTGTAGTGAACTAGACGGTTAAAGTTAAATGTTTACTGCTTTTACCCCCTGTATGTATATATGTCAGTAGATATCATGAGATGTCATTCGGGTACGTCAAGACCTCGTTTCGAATAAAGTTCAGTTTGTTCAATAGGAGCGTTTCACCACCTAATTATTCGGCCAATAGTCACAACAAGTTTGGCGACGAGGATAAACATTGAAAACTAGTACCAGTTCAATGCAAAAGTCATAATCTGTTCCAGCTACTGATACGCTTATTCAAATAATTCTCAGCGAATTCGAAGTATTTTGGAAACTATTCCGGACTTGCTACAAGTTCCACAATGGATGAAGACCAGTTTAAAGAGTTCTTATCAGTTTTAACATCTGCTCTTGGAAGTCACTCAGCCCCAACATCTCATGATATCTACTGACATATATACAAACAGGGTGTAAAAGCACTAAACATTTAACTTTAACCGTCTAGTAAAAAGTGGGGAAGAATGTAGTGAACTAGACGATTAAAGTTGAATGTTTACTGCTTTTACCCCCTGTATGTATATATGTCAGTAGATATCATGAGATGTCATTCGGGTACGTCAAGACCTCGTTTTGAATAAAGTTCAGTTTGTTCAATAGAAGCGTTTCACCACCTAATTATTCGGCCAATAGTCACAACAAGTTTGGCGACGAGGATAAACATTGAAAACTAGTACCAGTTCAATGCAAAAGTCATAATCTGTTCCAGCTACTGATACGCTTATTCAAATAATTCTCAGCGAATTCGAAGTATTTTGGAAACTATTCCGGACTTGCTACAAGTTCCACAATGGATGAAGACCAGTTTAAAGAGTTCTTATCAGTTTTAACATCTGCTCTTGGAAGTCACTCAGCCCCAACATCTCATGATATCTACTGACATATATACAAACAGGGTGTAAAAGCACTAAACATTTAACTTTAACCGTCTAGTAAAAAGTGGGGAAGAATGTAGTGAACTAGACGATTAAAGTTGAATGTTTACTGCTTTTACCCCCTGTATGTATATATGTCAGTAGATATCATGAGATGTCATTCGGGTACGTCAAGACCTCGTTTTGAATAAAGTTCAGTTTGTTCAATAGAAGCGTTTCACCACCTAATTATTCGGCCAATAGTCACAACAGTTACCGTTACCAGATTGGTACTGTTACGATATTCCGGGGTATGTTTTCTGAATAACACTGCGAGCAACACTAAACACTGTTATATTAACTTCACTATGAACGTACAACTTCTGTAATAACTAATAATGAAGTGTGGGAAAGCACTGACACTAACAGCGAGGAAAAGAACTTGATTGAAGAGAACCTCGTGATCCTGAACACAGGTTCTGAGCCAACCTTCATAACGTCCAACAGAAGCGAGGTACTCGATATCACCTTGTGCAACAGGGAGAGTTGCAAAATACAGAGAAAACCACTGGACGCGGAAAGCTCAAGTGAAACAATGAGTTGGAGGCGAGACGTAAAGAAACGGGAAGGCTTTTCAACAGAGCAATTCAGAAGAACACGGAGGAGGGCTGAAGGACATACAAGAAAAGCCAGCTCTATAGAACCTCATCAATGAAGTTAAACGTGAATCTTGAAGGCAGTTGTGCTCGGAAACTAGCACTTTGAATGATACTGCTAGGCTCTTCAGAGTCTTACCTGATGGTGTGGTGAACTTAAATTCATTAGGAAACCGTATGGGGGGTTTACTATCCGGAGGAAACCATGCTCATGCTGATAAAAACCAAGTTTATGAGGTTATTGGACCACTCACGGGACTACTCAGGGGTTGTATAGCTCTTGGGTACATGCACAAGGAGTGGCTCAAGGTGAGAGTCATCTTCAGCTGCAAAAGAAGAGCTTTACGGAAGTGAAGGATTTTAGATCCATATCGTTTTTATTGAAGTCGCTGCAGAAACTGGTTGGTGGATTTCTGAACGAAGGACCCCTGGTAACTTGGCCACTTCATGAGAGGCAGCATCCCCCCTCAGGGTGGGGTTCTCTCCCCCTGTTGTGGAGAATCGTAGTTGACAGCCTGCTGCGGAGACTCAACGGAATGGGTATCGAGGTGGTTGGATATGCAGATGACAACACAGCTATGCTAGCAAGGTGTGCCTTCGAAGAGGTCTTGAGGGACCTGGTCCAGGAAGCACTGAAGGTAACGGAAGCGTGGTGTGCGGACAAATCACCATGTGTTCAAGGTGATAAGGCAATGGCGCTCATGTTTGCTTGAAAGTTTCGCCAGGCGATACAAAATTAAGCCGTTGAGGTGGCTAACCATCGGGAACAAAGAGATGCCATACGCAGAGGACATGAAATATCTTGGAGTTTTCCTGGATCAGAAGTAACTTATAGGTGAAATGTAAAAAGGCAATCTCTACGTTCTGGCAATGAAGAGGAGCTTTAGGGGCCAGGTTGGGACTGGGCGCTCAGCAGATGAGTTGGATCTACAATGCTGTTATTGTACCATGGCTATTATTTGGTGGAGTGAAACGCTGAAGAGTACGGATTTCAAGATGGTGGACCGGGTGCGGCGCTCTTTCTCAGCCAAGCAGCACTGAAAGCCTTGAGGAACACCTGCACGAGTTCTGAACTGAAGGATACCAAGGCTGCACTGGCGGAGCTTGGTAGGAACAATCTCCCCAATACTATCTGGATACCTGGCCATATACTTGCCAAACAAGGGTGTCTCACGTTAGGCTCCTTATTATGGCCAATAGGAATGCCGTACCAAGAAGTTCAGAATATGATAAACGCTTTAGCGGAAGATCTGCTCAAGGCAGCTTGGCACGCAACTGGGGGTTGTGGAAAAGCCAAAGACCTGTGTGGGTCAACGGGAGACAGGTGGGGCAATGAACTGCTTACTCTTACTAGGTGAAACTCGGATCAAGCGTAGAGCTGGTAACAGGACACGGAAATCTGAGAGGCTTTCAACAAAAGATAGGGAGAGCGAGATCTCCTGATTGTGAGATATGTGAAGAAAACCAGGGACTCTGAGAGTGCCCAGCTCTAGCATCATCCAGATGGAAATGGTTTGGAAGGGAAGAATTAACCCTAGAGGCAATAAGGAAATTCAGTCTGAAATGGGTATTGAGTTACTGCTCAGCAGTAAAGCTACCCCAGTGGAACCCTGGGACAGGTATGGGTACAGTGTACAAAGGCAACAGCAAAGTGTATAAAACCGAGATGGTCCTCCAGAGACACCTAATCTAATCTAACTAATAATTTACTCAATTGACTTTAGCTAACTAAAGCTTCCAACACTTTCGCTCTCCCAATAATATGCGTTCCTTACCTACAACGTTCAAACAAAAGGGATCGTTCTGGAACTCGTATATTTCATATCGCAAGATCCAGAACTTTCGGAGACCTCGAGAAGCATTCAGATAGGAATCTTCTCGTCGAGGTGGCAGGCCCCAATTGAGATGCAAATGAGCGCCTTTTTATTTACGAAAGACGCTCAGATGAGGCGCTAGGGGATTTCGTAACAGTACCATGTGATTGCAAAAAATGAAGGTAGGTTATGGTTTAGCTCAACCATATTTAATAATGGAAGCCACAACATGAGTACGATGTCTGTACTTAATGTTATTCTGAAATTTAAGAAATTGCATGTAATCGGAAAAAGTTCGATCTACAATCGTACAATTCGTTTCGTTGAAACTGAAGAATGTAGTAAACAACGTCATCAACATACCAACAAATCCACACCGTCCAGATTCACCTACTGATGAGAGCGATAGTGTATGTACTACATGCTAGAGAAGAATATCTGACTATGAGAAGTCACTTGTCTATTCACGAAGCATGCCGTTGGTATACAGCGTGTGGTATCAAACCGATCTACCATAAGAACTCTGAAGTGAACAAGTTCTGCTATTGAAAAATAAAATATCGCACATGATAATTCCAGATAGGTGTCAAGTAATTTTTACATTTTCAATCTATAAACTAAGATACAGAGCGTTAAACGGAAGGGTTATACATATGTGATAACTGAAACATCGCGGGTTGATCTTATGATCTGACTTGGTCGGTTTTTATACTCTCTGAAATTATATTCCTCAATCAAATGAAAAACGCTGTTCCAAAAAACATTTCCGGAAGACGAGAGTACTCGGAGGTTTGTAGTTATTCTACGGTTGTCAAAAACGAATATCGCTTCATGAGATTTCTAATGCAAAGTTGAGGCAGCCAGTAATCACAGTCAACCAGCTCAAAATTATACATTTGGTCGCGATGGGCTCTCAACTATACAATTGAACTGCTCTATTTTCAATCATTCAAGACAGCATGCGACTGCCTGCTCTCTACGTATCAACTGAACAGTTGATCAAATCCTCTAATCATTGTCGACATTAATTTTGAATTGGTCGATATTTATTGTCATTATTTTCTGTATTTAAACCTCTTGTGACCGAGGATACGATAAAACTTCGAAAAAAGTACATAATATGGCAGTACTGCTAACCTCTAATATAGTAAAACTTCTAGATAATCCAAATGATGAAATGAAGAACGAAGAAACGTTCGGAATATAAAAAACTACTGACTCTATCAAAAAGTACATTTGTCAAAATCGACGAAGTATTGAAAGAGCATCATGTGAACATTCGAAATTAATTATAACTTGTTTTCAAAGACATGATACGATCATTTCTATAATTACAAAATTGTTTAAATGGAACTCAACTGATAAATCTCAATGATCAACGGAGAAAAAACTCAATGAATCGATTCCAATGATCAGTGTGCAAAAAACTCATCTGAACTCCTTTTCTTCAGAGACATGATACGATCATGTCTTGCTATATTTTCGGAATGGTTTGAATGGTAATTGAATAAATCAAATCCAATAAATATTTTCTTCAATATGAACCTGTCCTGTTTTAATTATAAAATTGTTCAAAAGAAACTCAACTGAAAAATCATTATCAACTGAAAAACTCAATGAATCTAAACTTCTTGAAAAACATGATACGGTCATGTTTTGCTTTTATCACGAAATGGTTTACACCGTTTCGATAAATCTCAATAATCTGCCTTTCTACACTTGTATAGATTCCAATATTAATTCTTATTCTTGTGGTATTGTGTTAGCTTAGAAACCGAAACTAATAAAAAAATAAAGAACTATTGATATTGTCATTACTTTGTTTGTGAATAAAACAACGTTTTTGAAATCATATTACGACAAAGTAGAACTTTCAGTGTTTTTTTCATTTGTTAAAAAGTCTGCTTCTTGACCAAATTTTTTAAATGTTTCCTCAACTGCTCGGTGTATACTGTCATAACCTGAAGAGGTTTATAATGTGGATAGAATAGAATAATCTTTATTAGTTCCTTCACAAAAGAAAACAGTTTCCACATGTGGAACTTGTTGATGTGATGATAGTTATTTATGTACCAAGGTTATAAATCAGATTTTTGTGCCCTGAGGGCGATTATCTTACAAAGATGAGGGCCTCTGGCTAGAAAGTTTGTATGTCGCCCGAGGGCATAAATATAGATATATTCATACCTGTGGTGCATACCAACTTTTATGTCATACTGGTTCGTTATTACATCAAAATTTGAATGTTTGCAAAAAACTCAATTATTCTATTCGATTTCAATAAGATAGTATGGTTGCTAGGAAAACACAGTAAAAATTGTAACGTTAACATGCAATAATATGTTGTCTTTATATCTCCTGTAATAAACAGACATACAAAAGATACTGAAAGAAGCAATTACATATTTTGCACGTCTTCTGAATATTCATCGACATTATAAAAAGTTCTGGGAGTTTATTATAGGCATCTATAGTAAAAAGTGAGATATTCCTTTTGATGAGAAATCAGGACAAATACTATCTGCTTTTTTTCTTTCACCCTGTATCTTGGTTAATAATAAATACATCCAAATGCATTGCCATCTTAGAAATAGATTGCACATCCCGCAATTCTAACGGGAGCTTGTTGTGTAACACACATACACACACACTGTACAAGTTGCGATCCGATTTCTAGATAACTGAAAAAAATTACCTATGCGTTCCTATTCACTCGAAATGCCACAAATCTTCGAACGCAGCGCCGAGATAATCTTTAAGGCGAGTCAGGTTTGCACCGAACACCGTTTTAAATATTTATTTAGTCTGTATAGGTTGCTGACCCAGATTATGTAAACAAAATGGTACAATGACGCTCCTTGTAAGGTATGAAAATGAGAAATGGAAATGTAAGACAGATATGCAGGAAACGACTGGAAATAATTCTCGCTTAGTGGCGTGAACACACGAGATACAATAGAATTAATATTATAGAAGAAGCTAATCCAAGTCCAACATTGTTTAAAGATCCCGAGCGCTAGTGAATGAACCGTCCTGTCAGAAAGTAAAGTAGTAAGTAGGTATGTATGTCTGAACGTTTGCATCTTGCATCCCAATTTGAGACCGGTTGCTTGAAGAAGCTACTGTTCAGCGAAACACGTAGCGCGGTTTTGTGAAACTTATGCTTGGTTCATAGACCAAACTGTTACATTTAATTTATTTTTTATCTTTCACTTTAATGTGAGGAAATTCTTCCAATGCTGATCAATGGAAGCGTTCAAACACGACACTTTAACTTTAACATTTTGTGTATGATCGCCTCCATTGATTAGTATTGTGACAAGTAAGAGATAAACTGAGAGTATAAGTTTGATCAATGAACCAGCCATAAGTGTTATTTTTTTCAAATGTTGATAATTATATGAAAAAAAAGTGTTGGCATTTGAAAACCTCAAATTGACATCAATTACCCTGAAATAAAATTGAGGCCACAGTATGTAAAGTTATTTTTCTGAATATTTCTTATTATTTGCACTCAATTATTTTTTGTGTATCAATATCATATGTGTACTCCTAAGCACTGAAATAATTTTTCCAGCAGAGAATTTTGTAAGGAATATTTCTGTTGCAATAGGGTGTTATAATGATCATTTCGTTGTGAAATTTTCCAGTACTGAATCAAGACATTGCGTGAACAAGGGATACCCAGGGCCTACAGTTTATGAAGTGGAATCCGAACCACTTTGGCTACGTGACTGGACAGCAAATACCGAATTTGAAAAATTCTGGTACTCCTAGGATTCGAACCTGGGTCGTCAGGCTGAGAGCTCGAGCTCTTTAGAGCACAACCACGGCACCATGGACTAAGCCAATATGTTGACAAAAAAACAATCATGAATACCTATATCCTCAAAACCATAGTAGAGTTATTTTTTGAAGAACCTGACTTCCCCACGAAAATTTTTATGAATTCTAATTTCTTCCATCAATCAAGTATTGAAATTCATTTTTTAAGAGCTATTTGTCAACAAACTCAACGTCAGTGGCAAGTACGTTGTGATCCGTATAGGGTAATAATTGATTTCATTTATATTTTCGACACGTTATGAAAAAATGAAAATAGTCCTTCTTTGTAAGAATGATGTTAAGAAGTAATACTCACCCGAAATTTCATACAACTGATTAATTTCATGTCCTCTCATTTCTATAATCATTTAAACGTTATTTGTTCCTTCCTTTTTAATATATTGAATATGTGAATTAGTTACTCATTAGGCCGGACTGAATTTTCTGGATCAATTTTTTACAGTCTGCCCTTGATAGAGAAAGTACTTGAAGCTGAAATAAATTACTCGTAGCGGAGTACTCCATGTGGTAGAAGTTGCCATCGACTTCTTTCGAAGTCCTTCAGCAAGTAGGTTCGTTACTAACTCCCTACGCCTTACCTCAGGAGCAGCATGGTTATTCGCGGACCAGTCAACCATTAAACGTGACAGAGTCATTCCCCAACACGACAGAGAGAAATTCCCAAAGAAAAATCTCTGCCCCGTTAGGGAATCGAACCCACGACCCTCGGATCGAAAGTCGGATCTGGAACCACAGCATCCATTCCATCAACTCCATGTGATTTCCATAATTTGCGTTTGTTGAGTTCAACTATTATTTTGTTGGAGAACTTTTTATTAGATACCTCGTTAACTTGAATCTGTAAAGGTATAGGTATTGTTTGAGATGATACAAAGTGATTAGCAACTTATTCA
This sequence comes from Zygogramma bicolorata, assembly GCA_032362365.1. Classification (NCBI taxonomy): domain Eukaryota; kingdom Metazoa; phylum Arthropoda; class Insecta; order Coleoptera; family Chrysomelidae; genus Zygogramma; species Zygogramma bicolorata. The sequence goes on along the minus strand of JAVJAQ010001486.1, from coordinate 398,198 downwards.
TTACAACTTTGAATATTTTTGGTGAGATTAACGAAACTTTGAGGAAGATACTGTTTGGAAGTATACAATGTGTTCCAACAAACGCAAGTACATGAAGTACCGCGCGGCTCGTGAATTCATTATCAGATTTCGATTTGTTTAAACCTCAAATATTTCCTTTTTCGAAGGCAGACTGTAAAAAATTGGTCCAAGAAATCTGCAGCACAGTTTGATGGCCTGAATAAAAATTATGTAATTGGTGTTGAAAGATGATTTTCTTCGTTCTGATAGACACAAGGAAGCACAATAGAGTTAATGAGCCGCCCTTTGTGCAGTGGACCGGGTATTTCAAATTCGGCTTTCACCGTCGGGATATCGGAAACTATAGGACATATTACGAAGTCGGAGAGATTGGGATTTAAAATTGCGCGACAATTTGTTATTCAGATACACGAGAGAATATTACAGATTGTAAGAAAACGAATTAGTATTGTAGAATACAAATTTCTTCAATATTTTGAAATGCAAAGAAAAAACAACGGAGAATAATTGGAGAAAAAATTGCAACAAAAATGTAAAAAATTAAAAATGATTTCTAGAATTTTGTTTTTTTCAAAGTCTCCGGAAAAACTAGGAATCTGAGACATTTCTGGACGGCATTTCGTTGGTCACATAAATGCGCAACTTGCTCCAGGTATTGCATTGTTCCACTTAGAGAAACTGATTCTGTGATCAACCTTAGTCTACATTGTTAGTAATGTTTCGAATCATAACATCTGTTCTCTTTATTACAAGAATATTCCTTATCTGCATTCAAACCTCTTGAGACCGAGGATACGATAAAACTTTGAAAAAGTACATAATATGGCAGTACTGTTAACCTCTAATTTAGTAAAACTTCTAAATAATCCAAAGAATGAAATGAAGAACGAAAAAACGTTCGGAATATAGAAAACTATACTGACTCTATCAAAAAGTACATTTGTCAAAATCGACAATCATCATCATCATAACTTTTTTTTCAAAGACATGATACGATCATTTCTTTCTATTATCACAAACTTGTTTAAATAAAACTCAACTGATAAATCTCAATAATCAACGGAGAAAAAACTCAATGAATCGATTCCAATGATCAGTGTGCAAAAAATTCATCTGAACCCTTTTCTTCAAAGACATGATACGATCATGTCTTGCTATATTTTCGGAATAATTGGAATGGTAACTGAACTAAATAAATCTTTTCTTCAATATGAACCTGTCTTGCATTAATTATGAAATTGTTCAAATGAAACTCAACTGAAAAATCTCAACTGAAAAACTCAATGAATCTTAACTACTTTTCAAAGACATGATACGGTCATGTTTTGCTTTAATTACAAAATGGTTTACACTGTTTCGATAAATCTCAATAATCTGCCCTTCTACACTTGTATAGATTCCAATATTAATTCTTATTTTTGTGGTATTGTGGTAGGTTAGAAACCAGCAGAATACGGGAAAAAAATTAAGAACTATTGATATTGTCATTATTTTGTTCAAAATGAAATATGATATATATTGGTAATAGATTATTGGGCTCTATCAGAGAATGTTTCACCGAAGAAGAAATTACTATATTAAAATAGAATAAAATAATGATTTTGAAATCATATTAGGATAAAGTAGAACTTTTTTTTCATTTGTTAAAAAGTTTGCTTCTTGATAATTTTTTTTTCATATATTTCCTCAACTGCTCGGTGTATACTGCCATAACCTGATATTTTTCAAAAGTGCCTGGAATGATCGATTCAAATAGGTGAAGAGGTTTATAATGTGGATAGAATAGAATAATCTTCATTAGTTCCTTCACAAAAACAGTTTCCACATGTGGAACATGTTGATGTGATGATAGTTATCTATGTACCAAGGGTATAAATCAGATGTTTGTGCCCTGAGGACGATTATCTCACAAAGATGAGGGCCTCTGGCTCGAAAGTTTGTATGTCGCCCGAGGGCATACATGTAGATATATTTATACCCGTGGTGCATACCAACTTTCATGTCATACTGGTTCGTTATTACATCAAAATGTAAATATTTGCAAAAAACTCAATAATTCTATTCGATTTAAACTAGATAGTATGGTTATATGCGCAACTTGCCCCAGTTATTGCATTGTTCCACTTAGAGAAACTTAGAGCTGATTCTGTGATATCCGTTCTCTTTATTGAAAAATTATTCCATCGAAAATATATCTATACAACGTGTCCCAACGAAAATTTTCGCCTCAAATCACGAAAATCCAAAAATACGTCTAATATCGAGGGAGACCAATTTTTATGCAAAAATAATTCGTACAATTTTAACCCAGTGCTGGGGGTAGCAACTCCCCAGAAATTTTCAATGGTCCAATGACTCAGAATTTAGAAAGGGTTTTCACGACTTACACAACCTTCTTTTTTTAATCGGTCGATTTCTTACCAAGAAATCGCATCATGAAGTTTCAAACTTTAAAAATCGGCTGAGAGCCCAAAAAGATTAAAACTAGAGAATGTATTGCTGGAAATGACCTCCATTGATTCCACACAATAATACAATATTGATTGAAAGCTTTCACATTTCTCCGAGAACTGTAACAAGGAATTATCTCCGAATGCCAACGAATAACTCTCGAGGTGAGAAATGTAAGAGATGGCTTTCAGTCAAGATTGTAATATTGACTGGAAGTTAATGGAGGTCATTTCTAGCAATACATTCGTAAGATTCAATGATTTTGGTCTTTTATTAAATTGTAAACGTCATGACGCGCTGCAGATCTACATTTCAGCTTCATGCTCACTCTAATTGAATGAAAAATCATTATATGCAAGAATAAATGAGCTGGATCTCGTTAGTGTCGAAATTCGCACTTTACCGTACCGCGACAGGAAATACTGACCCAACAGACTTAACTTGAAACAAAAGGTCAGCAGGTCCTAATCTCTCCTAGTAAGAAGACAATGATACATTTGGCGTATGCGTAATCTCTCAATCTCGCATCTTGAATTGAATAATGTTTCGTCGGTCGTCATGGAGACCCTGACTCGGCGTTATCGTCGGCTTTACGACGAGCGAAAGAGTGACCGCATCATCATCTATACGAAGAACGTGATTCATTTTCCATTCTCGAGTGCAGGGCATACGTAAGAAACGCTGGGCCTACACTCGAAACGATCGACAATAACCACTCAAACATCCGTTGGCCTTTGCTTTGGTCGGAGAGATGACGACCGTGACGTCACCGTCGAGAATTTACTGATGCTCCGAGAAAAGAGTATTTCTGTGGTGGAGGAGGTTGAAGAGTAACGATGACTCACGTCTGCGGCAAAATTCAATACATTCGAAGGTGGCCTATAATATGCTGGGCAGGCACCACAGGGATGAATTCTTGGGGTAGTGCTGAAATTCGACTTCGTTGAAAATGACGCAAATTTTTAAGAATGGCCCTTGACGCTAACACAGGAAAACTCAACAATAAGATAAACAATAAGGTAATAGAACGGAAATTAGAAAGGATCCCTTTTACACTGTACCAACAAAGTAGACGGATGACTGCGTGACGTTTCGAAGTAGGGAAATTTCCCCTCACTGATTTTGCGGCTAGGTAATGGAATTTCCAGTAGAATCGAGTGGTTGCCATGGCAAAAGTTTTAAATGCGATCAGTTCAATGGACTAAATTCACAGGCATGATATTTACCCCATTATTGTTTCCTAATCGTCTTTTTAAACGGAAGATGGAGATAAAGGAGACAATTTTCCCATAAATTTTCAAATTATTCAGAGGCCCGCGCTTTCACTAAATAATTTTTTGAAATACCATTGAACTGAATTTTTTTGGAGAAATTCAATATGGAGTTTTCAAAAATGTTGGATCTCAGTCGAGATCTAAGTCCACAGTTGAACCGTTCATAAACCGTTGTCACAGCTCTTTGACCCCATGAGAACTCTGAAAAGAGCAATGACTTCATAGAGTTTGAAGATTTCTTTCGAGTGTAATTTCTTTCGCACCTGGGGCTTTCGAAAAAACATTTGATTGAATTTTTGAAAGTTTCATGTTCATCTATGTTTTATTGGGTTTGATTACTGACAAGGAATGTGATTTTTCTCCAAATTGAATTCGGAAGAAATACAATTATTCTATTCAATAACTCTTGGTTGAAAGTTTTTTTTGAGAAACGATATTCTACATATTATACATACTAGGTTTCGAAGTCGAGTCTAAACTTTTTACTTCACTTTGAGCAATGGACACCGTTCTTTGACATATTTCATTTCGTACTTATTTGTTTCACAGTGTTGGATATCTATGTAATCATTCCAGAAACTGAGAAGTTATCCATCCGTATAAACCCACTGATCTCTCGGCGTTATAGCTCACAAAATTGCATATTATTATTACAAAAGGAACTGAAACCCAATGAGTATCTTTTTTTATAGACTTGAGAGAACATAGCCAAAATAGTGATAATAGCCTTCTATTCCCTTCATGAGTTCTCAAGAGTATCCTTTCAATTTAATATAAACCGTATGCTTACTCAACAAACTCTTTTACGATTTTCTTCAAAATTCATCTTCACTAAGAAAATTAATTCTGTAAGTGTATTATTCTATACTCTAAAAATCATTCTGTTAATGCTTTTTCATGTATTTTCGTTTGTACATGTACATTTATCTGACAACTCAAATGTGAAAATATACTTGGGGAAATAAATCATTATTCTTCGTTGTGAAGAATCAACCCACGTAACACTTGACACTTTGACATTGGACATGTGCATACATAATTGATTTTTTCCTCTATTTTGAAACCCGCACCTACTCCAAAATAATTTCAGTTTGGTCTTTGAAACACCTTCGAGACGTCCTCATCTAAAAGACCGTATTGTATTATCACCAAATATACAAGGTTGAGCATTCAAGGTCGGATGTCAGTATATTGGTGCACAAGAAAATTAATTGAAATTTTTTGATGGACAGGTTTTCATATCCCATACTTCCTTTCGAAATGATGGTAAAGGAACTCGAAACCAGTGACTTTCAAGAATATACCAACAAACATATAAAGTTAAAATTTATTGCGGAGTCATTCAATATTGAGTACATCAGTGTCGCGTGTCTAGGTCGTGTTCAGGTTAGAGCCATTGTTGTGGAAGAATTTAATTATTGATATCCACCCTCATATCCAGCGAATTTATGGCCACGCAAAAACACGCAGAGGGAAGATACACTCTAGATAATTTGTCGAATATGAGATGTAAACCAGAAGTTCGAGACATTAGAAAATCTGATTTGCCGAACTCAATGAAAATCATTACTAGTGAAAATTTCTTTTTGTTACGAAAATGCTTGATATTGCCGATTAACAAATGAGTAAGAAACTTGGTGAAATTTAATGCTGGGAAAAAGAAGCAATCCGACTGAGTGGTGACTTTTCGCTCACAGATTCGCTCACTTCGTTGGAGCATTCTCTCTCTTCTATATGTATTTTCAGGGTCGGTGCTCTTCTGAATTGTCGTCAAGCGTTTCACCCTTGGCAGTATCAACACGGATGACCCGACGAATACATAATCCTCACCCCTTTGTTGTGAGCTTGGAGACCCGTCGAACCTCTTTTACTCAGGGATCTTTTTCAATAGAACAGCTGAACGAGGTGTTCTTTGAACATTACAAGGCTTCCCTTTCGTGTAGATCTGTATATATGTATAGATTGATATTGATATACGTTAGCTAAGGTAGATCTACAAATAAATTCGAGTTGCAATAAACAGGACCAAAAAACTTAACGAACGACTTCCTCCCGATTCAAGCGAAATCAATGTGGTACACCAATGATTAGAAGACTCTTTGTAATGTTGGAGTAAATTTATAAAGCAAGACAAGGATGTTCAAGAATTGTTCAGTTGAGCTTTGGAATATGGGTTATAGCATTTCAAGTTGAAGTAGTTGTACAACACAATGCTACGAAATTACAATTGAGTTTAGAACAATTAATAAAGCCATACTAGAAGTACAGAAGACCTGTGAAGGAGCATTTCAGGTTTGATGAACACATTCAAAAGCAAGGTTCTACTAGGATACTAGGAGAACAAGGAAACGGTGCGTACGGGTTGGTTTTAACGGACGATTTCATTGAAAATTCAAAATGGTATTTTCATGAACATCTCAGGGGAATTTTTTGAAATTTGCTGAAGCTTTGAATATTATAAACGATTGACAATTCAAATGTTTTCGAATGTCTCAGATATAACCAATTGGAATCAGAATGTACCAAAACGAGAGAAAAAAACAGAGCGAATGGTTTTTGCTAGAAGCATTTCAAAGTTAATACGCATCTTAATACATTCTGGGCATCATTTTGGCAAATTCAGATTATATATTGACTAAGAGTTTACTATGATCGAAACATATGAATGGGATTTGATACTGGAATATCAATCGTGAACTGGTGTGATACGACTAGAGTGAAGAAAGCCCTCTCTCAAGCCGATGTAAAGGCATATTATCTAGACTCTAGACTGTGATTTCTGATACTGTGGGAAAAATACTGGAAGCTTTGAGCTACGTAGTGGCCATTGAAGAACATATGGGAGGTGATTATAAGGAATACAACGACTGGCGATCATGACGAATCTGCAAAGATCATAAACGCGAAGGAATCGAAGCCAACTCAGTTGTATAAAGCAATCTAACGAAAATATTTTCTCTTTGATCGATGAACAGGAACAACGCGCCACATATTCTGACGGAAATCTCTCAACAAGAATAAAAAGTCAACGGCAATCATCCAGAAAGGAAATCAGCAATAGAATGCGACAGCGTCCACAATGCGAGCCCGTGGAAAATGTCATCTCCAGACGAACTCCAATCAATAACCTGTCGTCACCGGGCACCGGAACACAAGGATATGACACAATCCCGTTCGGCAGGAACGAAATCTCGAAAACTAGTATCGATGTTGAGGAGGACGATCAGGTCGTCAGATCCATTACCGATCATGAATAAAACATACCTTCATATCTAATGTTAATTAACGCGACTATGTTAATCGACGTCGGCACTACAAGATCAGGTGCGTGTGTGAATTTTTTTCAAGGTAACGCCGCCGTCGGAGTGCAGTCGGAGATCGACCGGAGTCAGGCAGTCGTCGTATGCGTGACGTCGTCTTTTCCGGGCTCCAATCCGGGCAGGAACGCGGACCCCACTTCCCTACTTGACTGGTCACTGTGTTGGTTTAGATTCGCGTCGGGCGGCGTTGCCAAGTTCACCGTTGTTTCCGAGAAATCACAAAAATAATTGAAATTTTTCGGTGGCTTCCAGACCACAGGCGAGATAAAACACATGCCTACCTTTTTGCTTTTGAGAGCTTTCAATGATTTCTTGCAGTTAGTAAGTACATCGAAGTGATAAGATACACTTGACAATCATTGTCAATTTCTTAAATGGCTCGTACATTCGATGGCATTTCACAATTTTTTGTCAGTTTGATGAGGTGTCAGTGACCATATCATGAAAATTCTGCGGTTTGAAGTCTTTTATATGACAAAAAAAAACACACAAAAGTAACGTTTTGAGAAAGAAATATAGAATATTAAAATATTTATTATTCAAAAAGATGTTTTTCAAAAAGTCATAAGAATAAATGTATCTGAAATATTTTTTACCACGGTAAAATAACCCTAAAATCAAACTAAAAGCGATAAAGAGAGAACATATATCTTCACCTAAAAATGCTAAAAACTCTGCGAAGCGTTCGGTTCATAGGTCAGAAAATATAAATTGATATTAGTGCATTTCATTGTTGAATGTTTGTTGACAAGGTGAAAATGTTCCTGAATCCATTTTTTTGCGTTTTGTCTCCACTGAAAATGAACAGGAAAAGTTCTTATAACATTTGTTTTTCGGGCAAATTGGCATTTTTGCTATTTTGTCAGTTACGTATCGTATTTTCATGAATTTGATAATATCTGTTTTTTTGTGCAGATTTGTGTGCTATCAGGATGCCGTTTTGGATACAAGTTCACTTTCATATTAGTTTTTCAAACACTTTGCATCAAGAAAAAAATTGTTCGCCTACTCTATCACTTCTACTAAACATTATACCTATAATTAAAAATAATGAATATAGTTCAAATCAAATCAAAATCTGTTGAAAACACTCTACCAAAATGTATTTTAGGAAGTTAAAGGAAATATCAAGTACCTATCAGAAAAATTGTACTTGGGAAAAATTGGGAACTTTATTTATTCATAAATTACTGAATTGTATAATAAATATATCTGTGAATTGACTGTTCTTCTTATGATTGAATATCATTTACAAGTTACTGATAATGAACGATATATAAATAGACGTTCTTAGGAAAGTATTTTAAGATGCTGGTTACCAGTCTACACTGTTATCACAATTTCATCCACTAATCAAATGCAAATGCAATCATAGGTAAAGCCAACAGCAAACACCACTTTGCTATTTTTCATAAACCTTCCCACACTGATATCACTATTCACAATAATTCGGTACATCCATATAAACATAAAATATCAGCATACCTTAGTATGATACACAGATTAGTAAACATTTCTCTTTCTGTGGACAATTTCAACAAAGAATTAAATATCATAAAACAAATAGCAGTTAACAATGGATATCAAGTCAAATTAATAGAGAATATTCTTGCTAAAAAACTACATAGAAAAGCTATCCAAGAAGTGTATCCCACTTTGAGGACCCAGGACAATAATTATAGAATCTTAACTTATTCAGGACCTGCTACGGAAAAAGTAGCTTCATTTTTGCATAAACAAAATTTAAAAGTAGCATATAAAACAGATAACACGTTGGGAAGGTTCATCAAGAATAACAAAGATAAAACAATTAAAGATGAAAAATCAGGAGTTTATAAATTGAATTGTGGATCTTGCTCCAAAGTATATATTGGCCAGACAGGTAGACCATTCAAAAGCCGCATACGTGAACATCGTATGAATTATGAAAAGAAAACAACTCATTCATCATATGCCAATCACATTTTGGAGGAAGGCCATGACTTCGATAAAAATTTCGAAATTCTGCATGTTGAAAATAAAGGCATTAGACTTAATTATTTAGAATTTTTGGTAATCAATGGATTAAAAAATTCAAATTGTTTGCTGAATGATCAATTGGATCTCAATAGTTCCCCTTTGTTGAACTTATTCAATTAATAAGTAACTATGGTCCGATATCATAACATTATCAGTGTCATTCTAGGAATCAGTATCAGTTATTAGCATCAGTTAATAAGTTTAGGAATCATCATCAGTGTCAGTTGTATTATTCTAGGAATCAGAGATAATTAGAGTAGACCCTGATGTATTTAACGAGCTTTTAACAAAGAATAATTTAGTGTTTAAAGACATCGCTTGATAAAGATACAGTGTATCGAAACATGTCGCGAAGACAATAAATTTTGTGGAAATTTAATCGTGTCTACCTTATAGCGTAATAACTATGGATTTCCATCAAGTAAAGGCCACCTCAATCCAAAATCATCGTGGATACTTGATTTCTCAATAACTATGCAAAAGTGTGCTAGGTATCCTAGTTACTTCCAGAAAGTATGTAGCGTGACTATTGTGATATAGGATCAAATGTTACCCAAGATACTTAATTTCTCTGTGTAACATGTACGTATTGTTACGTCCTAGCGCCGGACCTGACCATACCGTAAACGCAAGGCGAAGGATCGCGTCGTAGCGAACGTCATTTTCCAGGAACCCGTGGATCCGCCTGGAGAATTCGAGACGCGTCATCGGGGCTTCTCTCGACGATTCTCGATTGGCACGCAGATATATATACGGGACAGGCTTCGCCGCAGGAGAGAGAATTTGTATTACAGAGAGTTAGTGATTCGGCAGTTTTATTCGGAGCTAAGTGACGAGAGTTTTGAGATCTAAGTGGAGCAGAGCTTTGTGCGGAAATAGAATTGTTAGTACAGAGAGTTTTAGTAGCGAGCATTGGAAAGTTATCGGAGCGATTTAAGTGATTGTGTTGTATTGTATTGTGATAGAGAGTTATAATAAAGGTAGTTTAGTGTTGTTTGGTGTTTTAATCGACGAACCCAGAGGTATATCGTAACAGTGGTGTCAGAATTGAGATTTTCCAAGGGATAAACCGTAACAGTATTATAAGTTATTCCGAACAGTACATCGAATTACATTCGATAAAACGTTGTTTACCTTTGAACCGTCAAAACTATAAGGTGTACCGCGTTGATTATATTGAACTGGCTCATAATTATATAAATTATCATGAATGAAGAGTTACCCTATTATTAATAGTCATTCACTTTTAACTTTTTCAGCATAATAATAACATAACACATTTCAATGAACACTCAAACACGTAAATAGCTCATAACCCCAACTTTATGACAGATATAGCGAACGACCGATTCAAATATTTAAGGTTTCCTTAACTCAAATGAAGATGGCGTACAATTAGTTTTTATTAAATACAATTCATTTTTTGTTGTATGAGAAGAAACCGTTGTATGAAGATTTTGATTCAACGACATAACGAATGATTTTATGTTCCTTCTGGCGCGAATTTCATTTCATAAGAAATATTCAATTATCAACCTTGTACAATGAGAGGTATGACGCCATCTCTTGGTAATTTGTGAAATTTTCACCTATTCTCCGTTCCTTCTTATGTAAATGAAATACTGATCAATTAAATTGTTCTTCCTTCTATTCAAAAAATAATCTCTCCAAATACAACTCGTTCTTCAAATTTAATAAGATAAGAATAAGAAATAAGAATAAGTATTAGATAAAATCACGCGTCCTACGGACTCGTGATTTTATCAATCGGTTTGTTTTCATACTTTTGCCAAATAAAAAAGTTTTTGTGGAAAATGAAAATTTATCGATTAAATTTGAAGGACTCGTGGTACCTTTGATAACAACATGATATATTTCTCATTTGACAAAATGTGAATCAGAAAAATAATCAATGATAATACTGTTCCTTTCTTCTTTCAATGAGCAGTTTGTTAGGTTCTGTAAGTTTTCTGGGTTTCGCCAGAATTCAAATGGCAAATGCACAACACAGAAATAAGAACCTAGGTTTACCTTGAGCAAAAATAATCATTCAATTCAAAATTTTGGGGATTTCATGGTTATATGTGTATTCTTGTTTGGCGCAATCCTGTGGATTCTTATTTGGTGCAACTTCTGTTTCACCCAATACTTTAAGAGTTATCGATTTGGCAACGCTGCGCCGTCGTATAACCGGCAAAATGCACGGAGTTTGTCCCGCCATTAGTTTAACAGTTGGTCGTTGTCGGTACAGTTGGCAGCCGTGAATTTAAATCGATAAACTACATAGGGCATAGAGAAAAACATATAGGTTTACCTACCTATATATCATTTTCGAAAAGTCCATTATCTCCCAGTGATTGTGTGTGATTCGAATATATTTTTCGAAGATTGTATTTGAGTGATAATTTCGAGCTTCAGAGTTTTTTAATATTATCTCGACAGTGGATATTTTGAAGTGAACTGCTTGAAAAAAGGTAGGTTATTTTCAAAAACGAAAATTAAAGTTTCCAAAAGAAACCCCTGAGTTCAACCAGATGGCTGTCATTGAGGTTTGTTAGGTCCAATTATGGAACCGAAAATAATTGATAATTTCCTTTTTCTATTTTTAAAAGTGGTCCATTACAAAAAAGTCAACGACAAAACATGACCAATATTGGATATTTCACCTAATCTTTTTGCGGTATGAATTCGATAGTAAAATTTAAGGAACCAAGGAAACCACCTTGAAAATAAACAATTGGTGTGAGTACCTATGAATGAATCTAGCGATTTCTATCATTCAGATGTTTGAGATTCAACTGTTGTGAAATCGGTGGCTATCCTTGTTATAGTAGCAGTGAAGATATCAAATTCGAGCCAATTAAAAAATAATCGAATGTTCGATGATCAATAAAAACCTATAGCCGAACCTTATGTAATAATTCAAGAATATCGATTTAAAAAAATTGATTCGAGAACCGATTAATCAGTTTGCAATACAAAATCTGTAGGATTATAATACGCACCTATCAATTATCACCATTTAATTGCTCTACAATCCTATACTCTTATGTATCATTATTTAACGTTATTTCATCGACCTATAACTTAGAAATCATTGAATAATTAATAGCTATCAACTTACCGCTTGTCAAGTCAAAACTAAGAATGAAGAGTGAAATAAGATTTATAGCTTCTAATTATGGGAATTTGGCTGATCTGGAATCATAACACTTACATTTGCATTTGCACACTTCAATTCGCTATGCAAATGATATCTATTCGTATTCATTGCTGTTTCAATATCACCCCTATGTCATGAAGAAACGACTGCTTTCTTTTCGGCCTAATTCCTCATCTTCTTCCCCCGATAAACACTGGATTAGATAAGGTAGAGAAAGCGGAATAATCCGTACAACTTTTCCGAAAGGCGTGTTATTTTCTGTTATAACATTGAAACTGGTTAGTAAAATTTTCTAACTTATTGAAAGCCCTTGAACTACTACTCTTACAGAAAGGTATCGATAATCGCAAAAAAAATTCTTTGAATGTTCTGAATCTTTCTTTCCCACAGAATGCATCAGCAATGTTTGTAAATAAATCCGACATCAATATTCATTAAGTTGTGAATCAGGTGACTCATACCAAAAAGAAAATGTCGTTTGATTTATCTTTTCCATTTCTTCACTGATTCCAGATGTACCTACTCTGAAATGTAAAACGATTCCTGAGGATTTCTATATATGCACATTGCATTTGATGAGTTTATTTTGTTTTTTGTTAAAGGAATTTCGTAAACAATACATAACAAACTTTGTGTGTGTCACCTTTTAAATTGGCTAGTGACTAGAAGAAACTGTTGGAATATCCGAAACAAAAACTGGCCACTCGACAAGGCTTAAAAAAATCTTTACAAGTAGATGAAAACTGCAATTAATCGCCAACAATGGCTACCCCTTTCCTTTCTCGTTATAATTGCAGAAGTAAATGCAACAGATTCTCGAGAGGAGATACAGTAACTATTAATTCCATCTAATTAACAAATAATAACTTGTTCTATCTGGCGTAACGAAGGCATTGCAGTGGAATGTTCATTATTCTAGGAATGCTGTTGCCACTTCGATGCTGCTGACAACAGTAACCTTTTTAATTCTTTCCGGTGCAAAACTTTATTTGTTTGTTGATCTCGAATAAACTAGAATCCAAAAACACTTTTTTTACATTCAATAAACGTACTAGAATTTTCTCAAAATCTACTTTCAAATAATGGCAAGAACATTCTTCTCACAACATACATGGAGTATTCGATTTTTGGATGGCATACACGGGGGATACACAATCGGATACACATGATAAGTCTGGTGCTTAGTTTGTTATAAAATACAACCGAATTGTGGTTGTGCAGCAGACATTTCCTGAATAGTTACAGTATCAAGATTTTACCGAAATAAGTGTATAAATCAATATTCTGCAGCAAAGATGAGTTCTAGAAACAATGCATTTTTTGACAGCCGAACCGAGACAAAAATATTTGAATGAATCTGGTAATTCCACATAGCACAGATATGCTTTCTTTATGTATTCCCTAACTTGGATAGAAATTCTATCGGAAACTTGACCTTGCCACTGATTTTCCATTTACAAAGAGCTGAATTATTTATGTATCGCACCTTATTCGGTATATTACAGTCATAATTTCCACTATGGAAACGAGCATTTAAGCTCTTGTCGAATTCCAGCACTTCGTATAAATGCATAAAAAATAAGAATGGGTGTCTGCCTGTCAGTTGCACTTATATGCTATGTATAAAACCGGAGGGTAGGTAATCTCTTCCTTTGTACTGTACTTATACGAGAGTTGACCAAGAGCACAATATTATTACTATTGTTCTTCTTCATATCGCCAACATTCCTCACAAATGATCAAATTTCTGCTTTTTCAAGATAAGTACGTGAATGAATATAAACAGTCGACGTTTCATTTTGTTTATCTTTGCATCGGTTCGTGACAGGCTGGCTATTTTCTAGATGAACGCGATGAAAGAACTCGATTTAATGGACCTTTAAAGAACTTTATGTGGCGACTTAAAACTTCAGTATCGGTCTGAATGATTGGATGTCAACTGTAAACGAGTTCATTTTTAGTGAAATTAGTTACGGCGACGCAATGCCTGAAACCCAATCGAATGTTACAATAAAAAAGCTAGCAAAAATATATTTGTATTCACACAGAACGTGTTGAATGCATAGATATTCTTACCAATACTTAAGTATCAATGTACTTTGACTTAGCAATGCTCCGGCAATAGACCCGTCTTAGTTACCACTAATTTCTGCCTCAGCCTATTCCAAACTAAGTCATATCTAGGAGTGGATATTTCTCTTACATTTTTTATATACATAAAAATTCACACGAGAGGGAAGCCCTGTAATGTTCAAAGAACACCGCGTTATCCAAAGAACAGGAAATACGAATAAACATCAGCTTTGATTTTTGAAGTTTGACAAACTTGATCAAACGCTTTCGAAATGTCGAGTGCAACAGCTAACGTTTCTCCGAATTTTCCGATGAAATGCTGCCAAATAGGTGAAACATACGCCAATAAGTCATCTGCCTTATTCTAGGGAAATCAGTCCACCAATTTTGAGACATCACGCGACTGACAAAAGTAAGGTATTAGACACCTTTTTCATGGATTGAAGCATTGAACTCTTCATTACATCTGTGAACTTCATACCCAAACTAATCGAGAAAATATCCAAAGTATGGTGGCCCTTTGGGTAGCCCTCAGTTGATCAATTAGTTTATTGAAACTGCTCCGACAGTCCCTATCTTGCAAGGATTACACTCTTATTGTGTCTTTCGATCAACAATTCATCATATATGATTCCAAATCGTGTCGTGTGGAACAAACTGAACTGTCTGAAAATTTGGAGGTATTAGTCTTCCATCTCTTTCCGAGCTTCAGCATGGAATTATTTTATCAAGGGGTCTTCGCGAATCCTCGTTAATAATCTCTTATAGCACTGGTTGTGTCCGGCTTATGGTCTGATACTTCGTCATTCTGACATACTGATCACTGCTTTGACTTCCCTTTTGATGGGAATATATAATGTAGGGGTAACAGAACACTTACAGTTACGTAGAACATTGTTCTATTTTCTGAATCACCACTGGAATTACCCGAATTATTATCAGACGATGAACAATAATACATCTATTGTCTGCCATTATGTTTACATATTATAGCAACCACTCACTAAGTATCAACATGCCATGGATATTTTTGTATCAACATGCTCATATGCTCCTTCACCAATCTATATGAGGTTGCAATGGCCCAGTTATAGGATAACATACAGATATTTTATTAGTCTCAAACTAATATTTTTGGGAAAATTTGAATGGATACATCATTTTGTTGAATAGGATGATGATAGTTTGGTACAACTTTGGTACCAAAAAACATGACGAATATGAAAAAAATTTTGGTGACATTTTTCGTACCTGGCAGGGTGGTTTTATCAGCTAAATACTGCCAACAAATACGCCATTTTTCGAATGAATTCCTTCATTCAAATGGATATTATAACACAAATGAATGAAGGTGGGGTTCTTTAAATATATCGGATTCGAAAAATTGAAGAAAAGGCTAGGCCCTATTCAAGTTAGGTCCAATATTGAAAACAAAATGATATTAATATATAACTATCATAAATCGGATGAAGGTAGTTGTTTGGCGCAATAGAAATCCCTTCTGGAAAAAAGTTACGTCTTGTAGCGCTGTAAATCTAATCCAAGTTTTCCTGTAGCGATTTCAGATGTTAGGTTGGTTTTGAGTTAGACTGATTTCAGGTGTTTCGATAATCATCTGAAATTTGTATATAAGAAAGCAATGCATCACAGCAATTATCACTTATTTTCGCTAGGGGCCGTTTGAGTAGTATAGTCGTCGATTCCTATTTCATCCAGAAGTAACAATCTTTCGAATCGTAACGGTTATGGGTTATTTGACGGATTTCCCATTGCAAAAATGGTTGCTTATACGAATACTTTTTGTATATTTGAGATGCACCACCCAAGGAATGCCCCTGTACAACTGAAAGGGTGGACTCAAAAGAAGAAATTGAAACGTCTGGATTCCAAATCGGAATCACTTCAATAAACAGCTATGAAGATATGATCTTATGAAAGATATAATTTGTTCTGGGAATCTTTGTATTCGCGAAATAATAGCATTCCTCGTCCCTATTGGTCAATCCGAAGACCGTTCACAACAATTAATCTGTACATCTAACAACGAAATGTCATCATTTGTTCTAGCTATGGCGAGGACAGAAAGACGAACAACCGTTTTTTGATTTAGTACCGCGAAACGATTAATAAATCATTACACGCCAATTAATCATTGTAGAAGTTCACATTATCGTTTCATTATCGGCATACTAATGCTTAGTCACAATCGCAATAGATACGCTCTCAGAGAATAAAGACGTCGATGCTGAGTGAAAAAAAAACCTTTCTCAGTTTATCGGCACGATCTCGAACGGCTTTCCTTTCCCGATGACTTGAGAACGAATACTCGGAATTTTCAATAGGAGGTACGCACTTGGGTGAAATGAACTTATTCAAGGTAATCCAAAGGCGATCAAAGTTGAAGAAAACTAATCTCCCAAGCGAGCAAATATTCCCTTAGTTGAAAGTATCATTCATATTGAAAACTCTTTCTAGCCCCATTTTCCGGAAGAAATAAAAAAAATTCCTTACTTCGTAGCCAGAAGTGTTCTTACTTTTGGTCAGAAACAGAAAAAGGAGAAAGTATTGTGTCTTGTCTGTCTCATTTGGATGTGATTCTGCCTCCCGGGTTGAGTGGAAGAACAGCAAGCAACTTTGTTGTAATGCTGAACTTCGCCCTTTCAATTGCTTGTAACGCAAAAACTTGAATTTTATTTTGTATATTGGCAAGAGAATAAAGTATATTATTATTATTATGTATACCTAATCTTTTGATCCACCCCAGACTACAATGAACCAATCGTTTAGGATGAAGGTTTATATTTATGTTATTTTAAGCGGTGTCAACGGCGGACGTTCAATGTCAATTTTATTATTACGCCTACGAATAAATAGATCAAGGTCTCCCGCGGGTTATGTTACAAAAAAATTTATTGTTGAAATCAAACTGAGCTATCTCGCACTTTTGCTTGTTGAGGCGGTTTGGCGGCTAAATAATGTGGGAAGATAGAATTTAATAATCCACAACGATGTGCATGACAAGAAACGAATTATTTAATTAGAATGTGACCGAGTTATTTGTTGGTGCAATGAAGCTGTCCTAGATCGGTCGATGTAAATCTTAAGAAAATGTGGGATGAAAACTGAGAAGAATCGTTCTCTTTGGTAAAAAAAGGTTATGGGCATTGTTAAAATACGGCAAATACATAAAAAGAGCAATAAAACAAGAATATTGAAAAAATTTCAATAATGAGAAAGAAGTGGGTGAAAAATAAATTTTGAAAGAAAGATAGAAGTAAAAATTGTCAAGCTGTTTGCACGTACCAATATAGTTGAAAGAAGGACTTTTCTATTTAGCGCAGAAATATAGTTATTGAAATCAAAAAATGACTTTGATAAACATATTTCTGCACCAAATACAAAAGTTCTCCTTCTTCCAAATATAAAATATACCATATGGGATGAAAAAAACAAACAATGATTTAAGAAATGAGACGAAGATGAGGATAAATCGATAAATCGGGATAAATCCCCAGATCGCCGACCTTTTGAATACTGGAACATCTTCCGGTAATGGTGATTACATGAAACATTATTCAACTTATTTATATATTTTATTGTTTTCCTAATTGCGTTACCCCATCATTTTCATTTCTATACTTAAGTTTTCGAGAGATCTCAATAGTATAAATAACACATGCAATGAAAGTTTAAACCAATACTATTCAACAAGGAACTTTGTTAACCACAATCATGCATTTAGGTGAATTTTGCGTTACTGATGAGATCATTCAAATTATGAAGTACCTAGTGGAATTCATATTTTCAACTTCAGACTATGGAGAACCCAAATCTCAACATGAATAAACAACGTATCTACATCATAATGGTCCAATATATTTTTCATGTGGATGAAGTATCTAGAAGGGTATTATAATTGATTTTGAAAACTATCTTTGCAATGGAAAATTCGAAATATAATTTCGATACTCCAGTTACGGAGCTCAGCCTGTTATTAAGTAATTTAATTTAAAATATTCTTCCGCTTAGTGAAAAATATTACCACATATCCCATGGTGGTACTATTTTCAATAATATCATAGGCTATTATTCAACTACCAATTCCGAAAATACAATTATTGGGAGTTATTTGTTTGTATAAGGTGGTATCGAACGGAAAAATAAATTTGATTAGACAAACTTTCTCTTCATATGATTTTCCTCGATTTTTCACAGTTGTCATCCGAAAATGATATCGCTATTATATCGGATACATTAGGTTACCTACCTAACCTCGATACAATGAAATGGGTTCCGTAATTATTGGTAATAACATTTCTTTTATATCAACGAGCAATTACTTTTAGTGGCAGTTAAATTAGAATGGAATTCATTTTTATTGGCTCTGTTTTCTATTACCGGAAACTTTTACGATTCGAAGCATATTTTGCTTAGATTTTCATTCATGTTTTCATCGTACAAAAGGCTTGTTCGCCTTGTTTACAAACAACTACCTTGTTTTGGTAGATTGAAATGGAAACAATTATGTACTATTCCCCAATATTTGAAATATATGTTTGTTGAAACAGTTTCTCTTACTGAATTGGTGGAAAACCGCCAAGTAGATTCAAATTGTAGAAATATTTGAACAAAAAGAAAATAATACATTCCGATTATATGCAAACAGAATACTGATCAACAGAAAATGTAAAATACTAGTTTGTAACTCTTTGGTACTATCACATCTTAATCGTTGCAACGTAGTATAGGGGCCGTCACTACGACAATTAGACATTGCTAGACTGAATCGGTTACGAAATAGCTACATCCGCCTAATTTGTAGTCTGAGAAAAACAAATGGAACATCTCCCTACCTCAAGGATGGCTATCGATAAAGAACAGGTGGATTCTCCATTCTTGTGTCTTGTTACACAGACTGATAACTTATCATAAACCAGAGTATCTCTAAAATAAAATTAGATTCAGAACTGATGTTCATAACATCAATATCAGAAATGAGGCGAGTCTCACTCCTCCTCAACATAAAACATCACTATTCCAATGTTTTTTTTTCATACACGATTTTAAGGCTATATAACATGGTACCTGAATATTTGAAAATGACTAGTTGGTTTTGTTGAAACAATATTGTTTACTTAATTGTAATTCAGTTATTCTCTCTATCACAGCTAACTTTGTAGCGAACTATGTATTATGTATTAATCGATTCAAGTTCGATTATGTAAATCTTTATGTACTCAATAGGTACTTTTGTGGTTGAATGGAAGAGCAAAAACTTGTTTCCCGAATGAGATTTTTGAACTCTGCCTTTGTATTGATTGGTATGCTCTTATTTTATATTTTTTTGTATTACTGTTCAACCTATCAATGCAATAAAAACATTAATATTATTATTACTATCGAAGTCAAAATGTGAAACAAAAAAAAGGTTTATTCCATACTTCAGTAAAAAGGCTATTTTCACATAAACGAAGTGATTATTATGTATACATGTGATTAAAATAAGGCCAAGGTTGCCTTATTACGCAAATAATCAACAGTACCTACTAGTTTGCATCATGCAAATCACATATCTTGTATACGATAAATCTTCGCAGATCTTCAATGCACAATCAGTCGAATTGACATGAAAGGCTAGGAATGAATATGCGCTTGATTTCGAGTAATGAGTTCATGAAATAGATTGAAGTAAATGTTCAGTTTCTTTTGGTAGAAGTCGTAGTTCATATCTGATAATGTTGACACTTTACCAGGCAATTTATGGATACCGTTAAATATATTATTCATACTTGCGGCTATACTACAGTTGAAACAATTCATTTGAGGTTAAGAGCATGCACGTATCGGGTTTCACATACTTTCAAACAAAATATAAACATTTTCATCACGTCAATTTAAAACAATTTTTTATCAAGTAATGATGAAGATATGCATTTTCAATTGTTAGGAATGCGCAAATGAATGTATATGTTCAGAAATATAATCATTATAAAGACTCGATGGAATGAAATGAACGTTATTCACAGTGAGGGTGGGTTCTCACCGAGGCAAAGATGCACTCACCATTGGCTCCCGACGTGGAGTCAAATGGGTTTTTCTAGATTCTAGGATATTACTCCACACCATGGACCGCGACTTATACATCTGCTCGTATGACCATTGGCCCGTAGTGGCATCAGCCCATATGACCACTATGCTGTATACATTGGGTTAATTGGTAAAACGATATAGTAAGACGCTTTTTCATCATAAACCTTCACGAACTGCCTTGCAGTCTCACAGAAGTGTATTCAGATTCCTGAGTTAGGTTTAAATTCAAACTACCATCACCTCGAGATTTCTCTTTCAATTTTCCACTCGATTGAATGATAAGTGAAACACCACCTGCTTAGCTTTTTCAATCATTTCACCTATAATTCCTGGCTGTATTCATTCTATGACACAAACGAATGGCAATGCTTAAAAAATACGTTAATACCAAACACGTTTGAAAAAAAATATCCCATCAAGAAATATACGAAATAAATTGCTTATAGTACACAACGACAATATTGATAAGTCAACCATTTGAAATACGGTTCTACAGAGGAAAAAAAATCTACTTTTGATTATTGAATGTAGATCTTTCTATCTTCACACACTGTCAGTACAGAAAATCGTTTTGGTACTGACGTATCCGATGGAAACTAATAAACAGTCTCGAATATAAAAGAAGAACTTCCTTTTTTCTCTCACACCACCTTCCCTCAAACTACACTATATCAGAAACGGCGTTAGTCATCCAGCGATTATTCTTTCCCTTGAGCAATGTCATAACTCGTCTTCGACTTCATTAGTCGCTTCCAATTGCCTTATCGAGGTGTAAACGTCGGATTTTAATTAATTTCCACCATACACGGCAAATAATTATCTGTTCTGATAGAGGCGTGCGTACAGCCACAGTCGTTTTCCCACAATGGTACATGCAGGTTCACGGGCAAGGTTAACCGTAAACTCGAAACAATTATCCTACATTTCGAACCGAATACTTACCTTACTTGGCCGTCGGTGAACGAGAACGGCGAACTTGAACTTGGTACGGTGCATCAGAACGATTCCGTTGGAATATCCATTGAAAAACTTCAAAAGTATGCAGTGAATATTCGCTATTTAGAAAATATTTTTCAACAAATTTGGTTTGAATTCCAACTTACATTACATTTGATTAATTTGAGTCATTTACTGAATGGCCATTTACATTCTTGGCGCAGTCTGTAGGATTGTTGTCAAAGTTTCGAACGTTAAGCACATTTCCACAATACAGGTTATACTTTTCTAATGCTATGGGGTATAAGAAACAGGATTGAATGAATATATATATATATATATATATATATATATATTTATTCCATTAAGAATGATCAAGTACCAGTAATGAGAGATAGACCTAACTCATGTTTCTCTTCTCACACTCTTTGATAGAGATAGTTACTTAAGTACTGTTAAATGATGAGAGAATGTATAGATGTTTTGCTCGGTCTCGACTATCAAGCAATCAAGCAAGCTCTTATGGGTGTTTCAACGCTATTTGATGGGAAATACACTTCGAAAACCAGACTTTAGATACGGAGAAACAAATAATTGCATTTGAGTTATTGATTTGAGCATCTATTTCCGAAATATAGACGGTCATTCGTAATCGTCGTGATTTAAAATTTCGCTTCACCTCATTGTCCGTTCTTGGACTTGCACTCCAACACCGGTTGGCCTTCATCGGAATGGGTATTGCAGGGACTGTAAAAAAACAAAATTTTCGGCGAGACCAGTCTGCATTCCATTTACGAGCTCTCGTGCTATAAATGGGCCAGCTATCGCTCGTCGGTAATTTTCGATTCGAAAATGAAGACGCAATCAAATCAATTTTGGATGCTTCAGCACCAAATTTATGTCAAAATTAATGAACCGAAATGGGCTTTCGGTGGATTACATAAAACGAGACGATTTTTTTCGTAAACCGACATACATAGGTGGTCTTCGGTCATGGATTCAGGAGAGAAATGTAAAAATTGAATATCACTTCTGTAAGAACTACAGAGCGTGTGAAAGAGAACATGAGTTATTGTTCATTGGATTTTTTTTTTCGTATAGAGATTCACACGAAAGGAAAGCCCTGTAATGTTCAAAGAACATCGCGTGAATCAAGGGACAGGAGATACCATAAACTTCAAATTTTTGAGGTTTGGGAGCCTCAGAAAAACCTTCCTCGGCAAGGAGTTTCCAAGTTCAGCTGTTTTCCTATTCCCTGAGCAAGAGAGGGATCGACAAGTTTCTGAGCTCACAACAAAGGGGTGAGAATTCTACACTCGTCGGGTCATCCGTGTTGATACTGTCAGAGGTGGAACGAATGACGACAATTCTGAAGAGAACCGAATGTAGAAATATTTATAAAAGAGAGAAAAGTCTCTGACTCTTCTACGATGTTCCAACGAAGTGAGCGCGTCTCTGAGGGATGAATCACCAACAAGACGGATTGCTTTTCTGTCAATAGAATTGAGAAGTTTCAATGAATGAAGTGAAATATTTCGCACAAAATATTAATCCATGCTTCTGGGAAGCACCTTCAGCGATCGCTCTTACATGGTTTTCCCATGAGACATTATTACCGATCGTAATTCCTAGCATGGAGATACTTGACCCTGTAGGAAGAGTTACTCCTGAAATCTGAATATTGGATGAATATAGATCGTTTTTTTTTGAGAAGAGACAGGCCTGGATTGTTCCAGAGCATTGAATGCCACCAAACTATACACTGAACAAGATGTTTTTTCCAGCAGATCATCGATATGAATCAAAAACAAAGTGGGCGCCAGAACTGAACCCTGTGGAACACCTGCATTCATTGAGAGTCGAATGCAACAGCCAACTTTTCTCCAAATTTTTCGATGGAATGCTGCCAAATATGAGAAACATAAGCCAATAAGTCACTGGTTTATCTTTGATGGCGAAATCCATATTGCCGATCATTAATTATTAGATACATAACTTTTTACAGGCTGTATTTGTATATGATATTCAAGTTGTAATAATATTCCCTGTTACAATATTTGCTTAGCCATAGCCAGCTTATTTTTGTATTCGATAGTACGACAATGTGGTTGTCCTAGATATCGACATACAAGTCGAGAAAAGAATTATGAAAGTCTACCTAACGTGAGTAATGTAGTAAACAATGAAAGTAAAAATGAACGTTCTATTGAATAATGGACAGATCTGTAATCGGATACAGTTAATTCTCGTAGTATGCAACTTTGTAAATTTATAGTTACCGAGAAATGTAATGAGAAGAATATTTTTCCGATAGTCAACAATTCCCGACGCGGCAAACCGTAAATAAACTATTTTATCCTCCAAGTATTCGAACACGTAGGTACGTTAACAATAGATTTTTCAAATATCCAGAGGAAAACCACTGTTAATTAAATGAAACCAATCATCATCATTTTCACAAGCGTTTGTAGTATTTATTCTCTTTATAAAATGAAATAGGTAGATTTTGCAATAATTTCATTGAAAGCATAACCATAACACCAGACAAACTAATCATAAGGATGAAGTCATCAAAAGTAAATCATATCGCAAAACAGTTGACCCTAAAGACCACGATTTATAAATCCAGTTTCAGAAACTTCTTATTTCTGAATGAATGAGTATCCGTAGGGTGAGAGGGGGTTTCCGATAATTCACATATCGTAATCATACTAAATGACTTATGAACAAAGGATTGCTGTTGCAAATTATTCACAGGTTTGGAAGTGATGAATCCATCCTGAAAGAGGCGAAAATACTGCCCAACGAGGTTGTTTGACCAGAATTATGTAATAAACCTCTTCAACTCGTGCATAAAAGTAAATTGAACTGCCGACATAAAGCATCTGTGTATATGTCACTACACATGCTATTACCATCAGATATTTTTCCCGAGTTTTCGGTTAATTTGATTAATTTGGTTGTCTGTAATTTACTGGAGGTTTTTATTCAACCCCATGTTTACTTTCGTGAAATTTTCATCGAATCTTAGGGTATGATATGAAAAACTTGGAAGAATTTTAGCAGTTCCGAAAATCAGAAGAATACCTATTAATGTTTGTCACACTATAGATCACGATCGTGTCATTATCGAACCGATTATTGTCTACTAAGGGCACAATAAGTAATCGTAAAACCTAGTTTGTGGGTGTTATCTCTTTGAAACCAGGAGTCCAGGAGTATAAGTAGTGAGGTTGATCATCTGTATGAAAACAAAAATACAAAGGCCAAATCGAAATATACCATAGTATTTAGTATTACAATGTTCATTTATGTACGTTGTTATAAGACAATCTGAAAAAAATCAGTGCTACTTATGTCGGAAACACACTTTTTATAGCTTTTCGAAGGAACCACTGATAATTTTGTTCGAATACGAGATTGTATCATTTTATAGTTGAAAAACCTTTAACTGTCAACACTAATGAATAAACATACCAACTGAGCTGTTGCGACTTATTCGACATACATCAGTCTTTACTCTGGATTACAAGGTCTGAAAAACCACTATTTGTCATGATTCATCACGAACTGAATTTTTGTTTTTCGTCTACTGTAAGTTGTTTCCATAAGCTATTATCTTTCTGACTTTATGATGAAGAATAGGAAGATAGCAGAGGTTGAAGTAGTTTTTGGTCGAAAGCTAACTTTTGTCCAGGAATCAAATTACTATGAAAAACAATATTAGAGGTGTACATAAAGTTGTAAATAAAGTACAAATTTATTGGTAGAATCCATCAATTTTTATAGACTAGCTGGAACTGGCACTATTACAGACAATATTTTGCTATCGACGCAACACCTGGTTGTTTGCCTTGCTTATCGTTTTGGCAACGTAACATAATCGAATGGCATACTGCACGGAAACCGTGTGAGGAGAATCATGAATTGTTGTTACATTGTCGTAGGCGTGAAGAAACCGGTACCCTTACCCGGAACGCTCCGGGAACTTCGAGTACTTTGTTGAATAAACGGTAAGACGTGCGCCCACGTTTCTTAAACTGTCTCCAGTCGCTCGGAAGGCAAATATAAAGAACAACGGATGAACGAACTCCTTCGTCTTACTTTTGGCATGCCACAGCAATAAAAAAACCTTCGGAGTTAAGGATAATGGAGGAATATTATTACTCCATATACATAGTTTCAATGTCAGATTGAGAAATACTTTCACACTCGTGAATTCCCTGTTGACAATCCTTTCACAAAAAAATTATTTAGAGGAAGGTCTGAACAATCGTGCTGACCTATTTTCTCCAACATGATATTCCAACAATATTGCCTTTTTATACTCGACACTGTTCATAAGCACATGAACGGAGGATGTTTACTTTTTGCCGTTTTTAAATCACTTCAGAATATAATGGGTTTCCATTTTTGAGTTTCTCAAAAAAAAAAAGGATGGGTATAACAGTAGGTGAAATATTATTGTAATTTTCGAGAGATGATTTCAATTGATTCATAAGTCGAACACTCAGTTTGCCATATTTGAAACGAACATTTTGGAATTGAACAGATCATCAGTAAATTTCGGATAGACCCACCAAATAATAAACCAGTCAAGGTCTTTGATACTGTTTCTTACAATAAATTTATTGAATAGTTATGTAGTTTGTTACTTATCATCGTCCAGAACATTGCCAAAAAAAAGGAATGAGTCCAAAACTATACGTCATAACTAGATATTGTTATACTATATATATATATATATATATATATATATATATATATATATATATATATATATATATATATATATTTGCAAGAATAATTTCCATACATTTTGTGTTTCAAATAGTCGTTGCAAATGGCCAAACTTCAGGAAGCTCCCAACAAATGTCACTATTGGTTTATGTCACTTTTTCCCTGATCTCAGTTGTGTCACGAGAGATTGATGCGAACAGGAAATGTTGGGGTTTCTTACTGAAATATTGGCGGCTTTTTGAATAATGAAATTGGACTCTCTCTTATTAACAACAATGCTATAGATGCTGTACGGAAAATGACTGATGAAGTCGTAACGATTCGTTTATGAAAACTGAGAGAGGCTTCAGTTATCGAAGAGGATTGGGGTATATATATATATATATACATATATATATATATATATATATTATATATATATATATATATATATATATATATATATATATATATATATATATATATATATGTTCGGATAGGCTTCCGCGGTCAGAAATGTGATAGGTGGAACTTCCGGTTGATCCGCGCCTGGAACAGTTTCCTTGTCGACGTTTCGGCCCCCATTTCGGAGCCATTTTCAAGACTGAGTGACCTTGCGTCTAGGTCCGAGTTGTCTTACTAACTGGGTTTCATCACTGGAGATCTCCATAATGAATTCGGAATTTTGCAACAAGGTTCAATGAAAATGACGACATTTTGAGGAAGAATATCTATAGGTTTGGTGTCTCCACATGACAATTAGATTCGACTAAAATGTGACTGTGTAATTATTCCATTGTTTTTTGGAGAAGTGTTTGATCATAATCAGGTTGAATACTTATTTTTGATTCAATCTCAGTTGTGAGGATCAGATAATTCTGCTAACGAATCGTGTCATTATTATCACTATACCTAATTTTATAAATCGCCGTTTCGTGAGAAAATTCATCACCGGTTTCCAAAACAGACATCTCTCTTCGATAAAAATGTTTCAGTTAAATAAACTTTGAGAAAGTAAAGTCATATTGACTGCTGCACAACCAATTTCTGCACTACATTTTCACAATATAACCAACCACGATAATTATTGATCAGCTTAGTTTCGGCTTGTTCTCGTGTGTTGCTATCGAGTAATTTGTTTGAAGAGACGGCCTACGAAGCAATATACGTGAAATGTAAGTTAACACCACCTGTCAGTGCAATCTCCTCGTTGCACTTACAACACCGTGTTTAATTAGTTATTTATTATAAGAGCTGTTCCACCTGATCGTGTGTAGCCACAGCGTATCTTATTCTTGATAGAATTGAAAAGTAGCTGTTCTGAAACAAGACGTTCAACGCGTTCACGGCCCAGTTGTTACGACAAAGTTCACAGTCCTTCGGACAAAGCTCCGAATTCTGTGCTGAAATATCAGGCAAAAAATAGTTACTAGTTTGATAGCTGAGAGCATAAAATTTCAGTGCATAAAATATACAAGCTTATATGCTGCCACTTTTTCTTTTGATACCCATCAATTTTGTAATCCAGTCAGTATTATTCAGTCAGTTATGATTCATTACGAACTGAAAGATCGTGATATATTTTTCCTCCCCTATAATTTTGTCAAAATTGTCTTCTGTCGATGTTGCAACGTTTTTTGCACGTAAACCAAGATGATTTCTCCCTTGCGTCGGGTCGACAATGTACCATTGTTGAGGATTGTTATCACTTTCTGTGATTGAAGTTCATCTGCCTTCTAGAATTACAATTTGTATCAATATACTCATACCCATCAATTGTGTATGCAGACTTTGAGTTAAGTGGCAAGAACTCATAATAACAGACAAGCTTAGACTGAGACCGCGTGGAGATTTGAAAGGACGGTGAATAATTATTAAGTCAATGGCCATTATGTTCGGAATCAAAACTTCCATAACGTAAAAAAGTGTTCTGGTATTTATAACACCTGCGAAAAAATCGCTTTCATCGAATCGATTCTAATTTTTAATAGAATGCGTTATTATCTAACAGCGATACCTGTTTTCACTTAACAATACCTTGAGGCTAGTTCATCAGATTCTGCTACGTCAGAGCTGTTCTTCGAAATAGATGTTGAAGCGATGCGGGCTATCTAGACAAATGATAATAATTATGAATAAACGAATGAAGGTGAAAACGAGTCGTGGTTATGTAAATCATGCTTTAGTGAAAATCTTAGAGGATACTGAAATTATTTTTCAATATGGATTTTTCATCAAGTATCAACCAGTTGTATTCGAATTTTTGCGATGTTAACTAATGGAAAACAGTTGGAAATAGAACCAAACTTGGCATCTCTTATATCACCTAACTTTTCACCACTCAAGCTGCTCCACTCCGAAGTATGTTGCAATATATTGTTAAAGAAATGTTTCGACATTCTGTGTTTTATATGCTGAGAGCATATGCATTATGTCTAATGGAGAAAAGAAAATTTCAGTTATATCTACATACATACCAACTCCAGTTTTGTTACTTGCGAACATCTTCCTCGAAAATTATTTGCGATACGTAAAAAAGGAATGGACACAAAATTATTGTAGTAGAAATAGATACTTGGAAACTAAATACAAAATTTATAATACCGCGTCCATTCAACTTGCGAAACGAGGGAAAATACAATAAGAAACCGTAACAGCTGATACTCCCTTCGTTGAAAAGCTGCCGCCAAAATAAGTCTCAAGACCCCAGAGGTAATAAAGGCCCGGCTACCTGTATTTTTGGATCGATAGCAGACCATTTAAACTAAGTACATACTTTTCTTCCTCGCAGACATTCAGACCCAATGGCGTGCCTCTAAATCTTGGCATTTTCTTTCGAGCAAGAGGCGAAACATCAATCAGTAATTTCGACACAAACCAGTTCGGAAATTAATTAACTATCCAGTGATTTCATCTAACAGACAGTGAAGTGGTACGGGGTAAAACGTGAGTAATATAGAACACAATAATTCCAATTGATTTTCTCACCAACATTGTAGGAAGAAAGTATTTGAATTGGAATAAAGGGGGAAAAGGTCTCTTGGACCCAATGGTCACAAACATGGAAGTGACTGTTGGGTGTCAGACCTTCGTTTTTTTTTTAAATAATCATAGTAATAATAATACAGCCGGATGGCGCAGGATGTAGCCTGTGTATAGTCGACAACAGGTGAGCAGTTTGGGTTCCTTTCCCGGCATGACCCGGGACGAAGTCAAAACAGGTAATTGAATTTCTCTTTGAGGAATGTTCTCACGCAGTCGAACTTGCTCTCATGATCACAACTTGAACACCAAGGTGGACTAATCGAAGAAAAAGTTGAAAATCGCTTTTCTCAGATAAACTGAGTTAGTTGCCGATCGAGGAGTTCATACTGTCTTGCCAGGACTCATATCTCATTGGTCTATCACAGTCGCGTAATACGTGTAGAAGTTCCTGACACTAGATGACTAGATGGGATGCTTGCCGTAGACCGTCTTAGAATGATACCGGTCAATAAGTTGGTGTAGTTTTAATGAATCATCGGAGTGAAACCATATTCATATTCGTTGTGGGGTTCTAGCCTTTGGCTCGAACAGATATCGTTCGAAGAGAAGAGGCCTACTTATCCGCACCGAAGTCCACAGATATCATCCAAAACTAGTTCTGTGATTTTTATCACGGGGTCCTCGTTTCATGCTCTCCAGATTGTGTATCATAAAGACATGCTGAATATGGTATAAAAATAGCTGATGGGATGCAAAAGTCCTTTATTGCTCAATTATCATGACCCCCAATGTGTCGGTGTTTCGCAGAAAAGGCCAGATATTTCAAGAATTTTCTCGAGATTTTCTAAATGTTCTTACAAACACCTCTACATATAGAAAATAGGCCTCGAATGAAACAAAAACGTGATCCATAAATAAATAGACAGCCCCTGTGCGATGTTAGGAAGCATGACATGTTTCAACACCTTCAGAAAAACTAGTTAGCAAGATAAAATACACGTTTTATGAATGTTGAGTCAGCGGAGAATATGAAATTTGTTCTTGGTAGTGGTCTTATTATCGAAATGGATCTTAGGTGAGGATTATCCAAGAAAAAAATCGTTACAATATAAAAGACCACATTAAACAGACGGAAAAATAAGCGTGACGATTATTCACTTTCTGAACCAGTTCAGTCTCTTTGATTTACGAGTAGATATCATCGACGGCTAAAACGCAATGCTGGAATTTCAAATATACGTACGTATACTGCAATTTAAAAACCTGTAAGTATAGGTATAATAATTCTCGTTCTCATATACCTAGTTTCTATAAATATGAGGAAGAAAAAGTTGTGTACGACTCGATGTTGACTGATTTATCTTCTTACATGAATAATGCAACTCATCGACATACTAGGCGCGCTCGACATAAAAAAATATTATGATTATTATACAGTGGGATCAATTGGTTTCGTGGTTTCTGATAACTTTGTTGGGCCAGTAAGTTCGGTGATGACAGTATGCATGGTAGAGAAAAGTTCACACAGAATGTATGGTTGTTGGGGAAATAAGTAGTAAATATCGCCCCCATGAAAAGTCCTTTTAGTCAATGTACCATAAAAATATTCTGACAAATCTGAACTGTATTCAAGTTGACGAGTCTGATGCAAATTCAGCGATTATTCTCCATTTTCAAGCTCTCGAGAACTTGTCAGTATTTACTACATTCCGGAAAATAGCAAGATTTCTGTTCATTAAAGGAAAAATAATGCCTTTTTTTATATGCAGATTCACACGAAAGGAAAGCCCTGTAATGTTCAAAGAACACCGCGTGAATCGAGGGACAGGAGATACGAATTAACATTCACTTTGAATTTTTGAAGTTTGTAAGCCTCAGGAAAAACCTCTTTTGGTGAGGAATTCCAAAGCTCAGCTGTTTTATTGAAAAAAGATCCCTGAGCAAGAGAGGTTCGACAGGTTTCCGAATTCACAACAAACGGGTGGGAATTCTGTACTCGTCGAGTCATCCGTGTAGATATTGCCAAGGGGGGAACGATTGATAACAATTCGGAAGAGCATCGACCGTGAAAGTATCTATAGAAGAGAGACAAGTCTCCGACCCTTCTACGATGTTCCAATGAAGTGAGCGAGTCTGTGAGCGAAGAATCACCAACAAGACGAATTGCCTTCCTCTGAATAGAATCGAGAAGCCTCAATGAATGTTTTGGTGCCGAACTCCATACATGAGAACTGTATTCCATGAAAGGCCTTGTAGATCATTAGAAGCTGACGAGAAGTGAAGTATTTCTTCGCACGAAATGGAAATCCAAGTTTCTGGGAAGCACTTTTAGCGATCGATCTGGTTTTCCCGTGAGAGATTATCACTGACCGTAATTACTAGCATCGAGATACTTGATTTTGTAGGAATATTTACTCCTGACATCTGAATATTTGATGATGATAAATCGGCTTTTCTTGATAAGAGACATGCCTGGGTTTTCGTAGCATTAAATTCCACCAAGTTCATGTTACCCCATTCTATTATCTTTAACAAGTCGTCGTTAATTTTCTTGACGTGAATGTTTCTTTGAATTTTTGTTTCTCCAGCTGGTATGGGGACTCTATTATAAACTAATCTGGTCATCACCTATTACTCCGGACACAATGGCTTCAAAATGGGGTTTTTCGTTCACCTACTGATGCCCCTCTACGATCGACAATCCTCGAAGTCGATACATGAGCGAACTAAGGGCTGTTTGAGCCAAAGGCCAGAACCCCACAACGAATATTAATATGGTTTCACTTTGATGATTCATTAAAAATACACCAACTTATTGACCGGTATCATTCTAAGACGGTCTACGGCAAGCATCCCATCTAGTCATCTAGTGTCAGGAACTTCTACACGTATTACGCAACTGTGATAGACCAATGAGATGAATATACCGTCCTGGCAAGACAGTATGAACTCCTCGATCGGCAACTAACTCAGTTGATCTGAGAAAAGCGATTGTCAACTTTTTCTTCGATAAGTCGAGGTCTTGAATGTTGTTGAGCCATGTCTTAGCGAGGTCTCACCTTCCAATGTATGATCCCTAGCACGGAAGAGGATAGAGTGTAAAAGTCTGTTCACGTCCGACCTACCAGTCAGATACTAGATTGATTCAGAATCGATTTTCTTCCCCTGAAGATGCTAACCTTGTTATCGAAACGCGCGTCGAGTGCTAAAATATCCGTTTGGTGTTAGGGTAATTGATCTCTAGAAAAAGTTTTATCTTTTACACCAAAGGTTCCAATCTCATTGTTTACTATACGCAAAAAAGCTAGGAGGTCACTAGTTGAACTCTGGTGCCGGAAACTTCGATTCGATATTAATGGAAAGATTGGAGCAGTGCGATAGGCCTATTGCTTCATCTTTCAGGAGTCGTCCCTGTCAGATGTTGGGAAATATGGTGAAGTTATAGCAGAGGTGTACTGTGTTAGTCTGGAAATAGATGAGTAGGTGTCCTTAAAATAGTAAACATTGAGAATATGAAGATGAGGTATCGGCGTAGGTGGATTTAATGAATCAGATTTAATGGTACAATGACTTTCTCGTGGAAATCCTAACCTGATCTGGTGGTCCAAGATTGTGGAATATTACAAAAACCACGAACGACCCAGAGAAAACATTCAGAGAGCGTTCGATGCTTTTGAAAGCAACTAGTTCGTGGTTCTCGGATTCGAACTCACCGACACAAACCTCGTTCCATCAAACCTCCGCGTTAAGAGAATAGAACTGGTTTGAAAAGTAGAAATTCGGTTGAGCGATTCCACGAAATAACATAACGGTATTAATTACACAAAATCGTTGTAACGAACTCTTTTCCGTCCATGCAGCAATCCGGTGAAATCTTATAGCTCTTCGCTTATTTTTAGAGGCAATCTACGATTAATAGATGAGTGTGGAAGTATTGTATTTTTTGTATACAGGTTGAGTCATCCGCTGAATGAAAGTTTAATTGCATTTCTTCGATCGTGAAGGAAAAAATGTTAATGGATGATGCTCGCTGGAGTGAGCTTCGTTTGAGTTCGAAACGCTGAGAAATTCAAGAATGATCTTATGGTGTAAAAATTGATACTTGATATTAATTTATTTTCAATTGCGTATATTACTAGCGTTCATGTGGGAAAAAGTCAACTACGAACTGTTTTCGGTACATGGATACATTTGGAACAAATCGTGTCAGGGATCATGATAATTCTGTCTTTATACGGTTTCAGGGGGACAACAGTTGGTTGATAGAAAATTCAATTTTTCTTGAACTAATTTCAAAAAATTAAACATTTCTCAATATACATATGGATTTGATTCCTTGCCCGTCTGAAGCAAGCATGTGCTTTTATAAAAATAATATTTTTTCTCAATCTCTAGTTGACGTAGAATATTTACCAGATGAGCGTGTATATGAAGATGATGAATGAAGAACAATATAGTGTATTCATTTCAGTTCATTTTTTGTTTATTTCTGATATTATTTCAATAAAAATATCAAACGGAAACGGTGTTATTACCTAAGTCAATAATTTATTGTTACAAGTATTCTTCAAGAATTGACCACGTCATTCAAAAGTACTGAAATGATAATAATTTGATTGGAAAGATATTAACCGAACACTGATAACAGTTGAAACACTTGAGATACACTCAATATTCACAAAAGATGTAAATGAAATCATATTTGAAACAACAAAACTTCTCGAGCGCGCTTGAATCTGCAGCTTCTCAAAAGTCACAGATTTTGACATGGTCATTTCTCATACGAAGCCACAGGTATATTTGATACATACTGCAATATTTCAAACAAAAATATTACGAAAACTCGAAGTTCATTTGGAGTCATATACCCTCACATTATGATCCAAAATATAATGATTTTACTTATATCAGCTACAAAAGTTACTATCAAGTTATATTGAATGGACCTGAAGGAAATATTGAAGCAAATTTCAAATATTTATTCCTGATTGATTGTCATCTCGTCAGTGAATCTTCTATTTGGGAATATCCCAAGTGTGATAATCATAGATAGAATTCCTCAGCTCCCGATAAATATAATTACTCAATTTGGAATTTGTATTAATATATTCCTCTTTTCCGGAATACGTTTATCGTACATACAAAAAAAATCGTTGGCGATAACGTCTCACATGTCAAAACACGTCAGTCTTGTAAACAAAACCGCGGTCATAGTTAATCGTCCATGTTTGATTGGATTTTTTCCGATTAATTAAGCAAACAGCTATTGAGTGTCTTGTTTTGTAATATCTGAGCGTTGATTATGTCAAAACAATATTCAAGGTGAAGGCAATTGCAAAACTTAAGTGGATTTCTGTATATAATTTGAATTCCTAATCAGACGGGGTATATTACATAAACGCGTCTGGAGCAAAACTGCATTGTTCATTAATTTCAGTGTTTTTAAATTTGAATTTAGTCAGTATCATTGCATGAGGGAGGATAGACAATATGAGGATATCCGGCCATACACGAAGCTCTAAAAGTTTCCAAAGGATCACATAATGAAGTCAAGAAAAAACCGCCATCAGCCATTGAATTCAACGGTTAACCGATACCTACTTATTACTCTCTGATCAGAGATTAGTGAGTAATTCCACGATTTTCCAAATCACGATTTGAAAGTCCATATCATTTTAATATCTTCTAATATAATGATAATACTGAATTCAGTAAAATACTCGGTAATATAAAGAAAAAACTCTTACCAATAAATATTTTTGTGCTTAGCGGAAAAATTGAGAATATCAGAATAAGAAAGAAAAAAAAAGATTTCGTGGCAAAATATTAAGATATTTTTTCAAGATGTTCCAATTTTCGATAAATAAAAATGGTTACAATAATATAGTTATGTGAGAGAATGAACACATCGGATAGGTTCGACCGATATATCTATGCTTTATTGATGAATCCATTGCAGTAAGAAAATACTAGCATAATAGGCATCAGAGTGGTTCAGTGGTTTTCAATATGAACCAATATGAACCATTCTTTCAAAATTTTAGTTGATGGAGAATGTACTAACCGTCCTGGTCACTTTAATGATTTCGAAACTGCCAACATATAAATGAAGTTTGTGCTACAAATTCAAATTACAAAGCACCATGTGTGAGTAGATTCTCATTCGAAAATTCATCAAAACACCCTCTGGTTCTCACATATTCTTGAATTATGGATTTGTTTTAGATATTATCCCATGAAAAGTATCTGCCCTTCCATTTAACTTTATCTGAAACGCATTTCACTAATCATATAACAGAAACTTTTTTGTCAAAATGAACATTCTCACAAGACAAGCGTCAATGCCAATATGTTGGAAATATCCCCAATAGCCAAATATTCTCGATAAAAACGTATTCAATCAATAAAAACCGCGAGAAATATTGAAAACAGTACTCTCAAACGTATTATTTTCTCAGTAACATAGGAAAAAATGAAATCATCCTAAACAACCAGTAAATTATTTTGACCGCTCGAAACCACATCCTTTTGAGAAATAAAAACAATGAATCAGTCAATGCCCCGTCTCAAATTACTACTTTCTAATGTATCTAGGGAAAAAAACGAGAGAACCCAGGTTAAGGTATCATTTCCTTTACGAATTATTATAGCGTGATCTGTTTGTTACATACCTTATACTTATGATGAGAAGAAAAAATAATTAATAACTTCGAGTTTATTCTCTCTATACTTGGTAGAAAGTGAATGAATACTAGCTAGAGGCGTAAAGGACACGGCATTTTTTTCCAAATCGAAACTGCCTCAGAATGATTTATTAGTTTCCTGTCTTAATGGGAACATACAGGTGTCATAAATATAATTGCTATATCAAAATATCGGGCATGCCCGATGAAGATATGCGGCGGACACATTATTAATCAAAAAAATGATTAGCAGGTGAATTCAAATAATGTGAACACCAATCACCAGTTATCAAGTTGATGTGTTGATACAAGAACTTGTTTGAGATATTCGTCATGTGGTATAATATAATAGCAGCAGTTTATGTGTACACTGTAACCAATTACCACTACTGCAGAAAACTGATAATGAGTATCTTCTGAAGATGCTTACCTTTTCGAGGGCAAATAATATCAGTTTGGGTGTTGAGGTAATTGATCTCTACAAAAAGTTCCTTCTATTTCACACCAGAACAATATTGTTCGGTTCTGTACGAGCATTTGTATAAAAAATGCATAGGAAATGTTCTTCGACTCCCACCATAGTCGATCATCGACATTTTTATTGCATAATGGCTCGTAGCGTATGCGACCCACGATCGTTGTACGTCTCCGTTCTGTCTTATTGTTCTAGTGCCGTATGTTAATTCATAATTATATGATCCCCCCACGAGATTACAAGGTATTTGAGAACGTGTGCATCGATTATGACCTGGCGTCGTGAATTTTAATTTATTTGCATTATAATGATGCATGGAAAAAATCATTCAATGCCATTTCTACCGGTAATGCCTATTTTTGACTGAGATAGAACATTTGTATCAATTGGAGAGACAAAAATAGCGTTTGTTTTATAAAAAAATTGGTAGATATACTGTTGAAAAAGTTCAAGTTCATTGCTTATATGGCAGACTAAGCCTTGTAAAACCTGTGCTGTCACTTCCGAATACCTGAATTTTTACTCTGGTACCAAAACAAAAGAAGGTAACAATGTGAGTTGTACATTTGAGTGTTGGACTACCGCAAGGATCCATTCTGACACCTGTCATTAATAACTTTTCAAGTGATTGTGAAAGTAAAGATATCAGTTGTTGTAAGGATAAAACACCAAAAAATAATACATACCTATGTTCAATTCTGAAAAACTGAATAATACTAAGAAAGAAGAGCTTTAAAACACCGCATTTAAAACTTACCATATCAACCTTATTCTTAAAAAAATTATTTGAGTACCTAAGAATGAGTCATGGAATAAGACATTTAACATTTAAAGCTATCTGTTTCTATTTCACCATTATGCAACATTGCCTACAGATTTCATAGGTAATAAAGGACAATATATTAGTTGATTGTTAGAGTTGAATAAAGAAGACATATTTTAGAATCATGCTACTTTGTTTATTTCTGTTCAGGGTAAAGCTGGATTCATATAGGTGCGAAATTTGCAAAATTACTCGGAATAAAAAAGGATGTAACGAAAAAATGGCCAATGATATTTCACTGTTCGAACTCCATCTCATTTTCTTTCCGAAAATCGTGCCTATATGAACTCCGCTTTATGCTTTGACACTTTGTGTCAACAAAGACGGATGTATTGACTACGGTTCTTTCATTTCAACATACAACTTACCCCAACTCTAATCTACGATTTGTATGTGATGTTGCCAACATGTGCAAATCCGTTCAAAAATTAAAACCCAACATTTAAGTGGTTTTCTCAGTGTATTGAAAAAAAACCTCATGGATGATACTCCACTTTATTTTGTTCGATTTGGCATTTGGCTGGGTAATCGCACGTTAAAAGGTAAGGCCTCGTTGATCCATTGCTCGCACAAGTTTCGGCTTCTGAGGGTTGACGTTCGTCAGCTGGTTAACGAAAACGAACAATTTTAGAACAATTTGCTATAATAACCCAAATTGAAATTGGGGAGAAATCCCTGTTGAAATAAGAATTCATTAGCATAATATGAATGATTTCTTTGAGAAATACCGAGATGAATACTAGGACCCAAGTCAAATCGACCTGTCCTTCAATTTTTTCATAAAGTTAGTCTCGATAACGTTGAATTATTTCTGGAATGCCCATTAAACATATAAACGAGTTCGGTGGTCATAATTAGGTAGATATGCTATTTGAGATCGTGCCACTAACCAGAATTTTTATAACGTCCAGTCACGAAAACAATTCAATTGTACATACAATTAATTCAGCAAAAACAAAGAGAAGGCGACAGAATGGAATGAATTGCTGAAAACTGTGTCCCGCTTTCGCTCAAATTGTTTGTTGACAAGAGCTTCATTCACTCAAAAAATAACATAACACCTGCCTGTTTTTTATTCAACCCAGCATTTCAAACACTCTCCTCAATGGAGGCGGAGAAATAGAATTTCAACATTACCTAATATATTTTCTGCCATCTATATGTTCGGGGCAGGCAGAAGGAAAATAATTAAGCGAGTCACGAAGAATTCAGGTAAACATAAGGTGGGTGTTTGGTGCATTGACCTGGTTTTTATACCCACCTACTTTCTTCGCCAAAAAATTTTATTGTTTACCAAATTATTGGACTACCATTCGTGATTTCCAAATCTTTGAGCGCTTTGAGTCCGAGAAACTATTTTTTGAGAACGATGTGTAGAATGTTTGCAGAAGTGATCTCCTCAAGTAGTCTCAATGAGTTCTCAGCAACTTAGCTCACCCACAAGCCAGGCGAATGACTATTACGAATGATATCTATTCGGACACTCAACTTTTTTCATAAATGACTCGAGTGAATATTTTTCCTTATATCCTCAATTCACATAGTAGAGAAATCATTCCTGTTTGTTTGGAGAGTGTTCTCGTAGGGTTGCGTAAATTATCATCCTCAACAGATTATAGAGGATCGCTAGAAAAACACTTAAAATATACATATAATACCTGTCACTCTTATTGTAAAACTCCACCTTAGTTAAGTATAATCAAACGGCTAGTGGTAACAAATAGTTATACCTTGATGAATATTTATATAATGCATTATGATTCAGATCCCCTTCAATGAAACCAACTCAAAGCAAAAGTTTTCTGTTATAGGTTAATAATAATGAATAGCTAAAGAAATAAAAAAAGCATATATTCTACAAAATGAATAGTTCAGACAGAAGGAGAAGTGTTAGGTCTATTAACTTATTCTTCTCAACTCTTCTGGTTATTATTCATTAGGTTGTAGATGTAAAAGTATTACAGAATTTGGAACATTGGCGATAAGCCCGCTTGAACTGTTATATTCACAATTAATTGGTAGTTTATTCGTTTATAGATGATGTTAGGGATACTGTAAAAATAGATTTTTTTTTCATATCGTTTTAGTCGTATATAGGTTTCCCTTCGATCGTTCATAGCTCAGAAATCTAAATATGTTAGTTGGCTAGTATTTTTATCGACCAGATTACATAACTGACTCTATTGACTGTTTTTCAACTAGTTCCCACCTAACCAGTTAATCCGAAATTTTGCAAGTTTAGATGGCGCGTCAAAAAATTATACAATTTCTAAAAATTCGAAGTGAAGTTTTACAAAATTATACGTGGCTCAATTTGAGTGAAAACTGGTAAATAGTGGTTTTTGAGAGGACACATAAGAATCTGTAATTGAAATTGGTAAACGTTTTATTTATTATCCGTGGCGATTGAAATTTCTTGTATACTTACTCGATTTCAGGACGCCACATTGAGAATCAATAAAAACTTAAAACTCCAATATGGCGGTTTCGAATTGCGGACCGATATTTAAGAGGACTAGGTATTCAACTGACGGATGAGCTTTTTTTGTATGAGTATAGCGGTTTTCAAAAGAATATGCTCATAAATGAGCAGCTGGACAAGTGCATATAATATGTAGCCTCGAGCGAAGTAAAATACTTCGCATATAATCAGCAGAAATAAATTGATAAAGGATTCGACAATTTTTTCCCAACCCCAAACTGGATAAAGAATAAGTCCAGATTTGAATACAGTTGAATATACATAATTGATATTAGTAGATTCCAAAATAAATATTTAGTGTTAAATTATTTGTTTTTATAAAGCATTTTGCGCAAATCGTGATCAAAATAATATTTCAGCTAAGACTTGGAAACCAATCACTACCCAATAAAATTAATTAGTACTTTCATAAATACTTGGTGCCCTAAACAGATTTCATATATTAAATGAATTTATTTTTATATCATAAAAAACAACTTACGTGCAAGTTCATTTTATTCATCGCTAAAATAGAAGATAAAAACAATTTTTCAAATATATTCCGTAGGCACGGCTTCATCATCATTTTCTCAAAGGTCCCATCCGACATACCGTAAAATCGAAACCTTGACGGAAAATTGCTCTTATAACATTATTCGACCCCATTTAATGACATTACCTTCGTACCGCACCAACCATTACTACACCCACATCGAACAAATTTTCCCATTTCCACCGACAAATGCCAGTTCGCCATCATCATTTCCAGAATTATTTAATATACCTCCGCCGACATAGGCACGTGTCCGACCCTCGCGGATTTCCCCCTAATTGTGCCCCGGGGGGTACTTCTGACAAACACGCACGGAACTTTCGGAACCGACCCTGTACACGGTGCAATATGTTTTGTGATTTTATATCAGGAATGCCAGGGAGGGAGGAATAGCGGAAGTTAATCTGCGACATGAGAAGCAGTGGTGTAGAAAAAACCGGAAATGAAAAATTCGGTTTCGAGAAAAATCAAGAGTAATTCAATTTGGTGATGTTACGTGAGTTTTACGCTTCACGGACATCAAAGTCTTCGATCGATTGATGTTTCGGGTGTTTTAGCCATTTTTTTACTGGTTGAACACAGAATTATATATCCAGGAATTTTCATAATTCGTTTAATTTCAAAGCTATGGAGACAAAAAAGACTGATACGGAACATTTCGTATTTTTCACTAGAGACCATTTCCATTTTTATTTCATGAATGAAAAAGCAGTGATAAAAACTCTTCCTACGACATGGAATTTGCAAATGAAGATTTGACAAATATTTCAAAGTTGGGTTCTAAACAGCTGGAGAAGTTTCATATGCTGGTCCACGGTCGATGTGACTAGTTCAATATTTCCACTCTTCCGTCGTGAGTTCATAAATCTATCGAACCTATATTTCAGGGGTAATTATTACATAGAATTGCCAATTTTCTCAGTCTCACAACATTCAAAATATTCAAGTGAATACTTGCATCTCCTTCCCCTTGTTATACGATTTCCACTTTCGTATGAACTGGAAAAATGTGTTTTCACTCTGGGAGAGTGAAATATAAGTTGAACGAAAAATTTAAATAAAAAAATTGAGTCAATTCCTTTGGTGCATGTTATGTTGTCTTCTTCACTTACTTAAATTCATAAAGGTCCCTCTTAACAATGTACAATTGCATAAGGAACACTTCAAGAGCAAGTGATTTTTGCATTGAGTTAGGAAAAGGAATTCACAATTCTATAGTTTTTTTTGCCGATATTGAGCATGGAATTTGCAATACTTTTCATCACTATACAACATGAAAGATCAGTTTTGGATTTTTCAAAATACGTTTCGAAAATATAAATGAAATTTATTTATAAGATCGGAAAAGAAGTTACTTGTCACAACGTTTGTTATGACAATTTCAATATGGAAGTAATTAGAATATTATTTAAAGAGAATCGGGAGAAACCGCGTATGGCGCTCCCATCGTCGTATTTCTCGTCATTGTCATTGACAGTAATCGAAAAAGCAACTACTGACTCCTGCCGTCATGAAAGAGTTAGCAGAATTGGTTACATAGAAATGTATTATCAGAAAGGGGATTTGGTTCAGTTTGGTGAAGTCATCTGTCTTTCGCTAACTGAAATGATGGTTTAATCGCCAAATATCAAGCAAAAAATTTGTGAATCAATTTTACCCATAAAATACAAAAATTCTTTGAATTACGTGAAAATCAAGATATCAATATGCTATTCTACTGAATCAAACACATTAATCGTTAGAAACTATTGTGTAAACTTAATACTCGTATAAATCAATTTTTTCTTGTAGAGAGAATGTATATTTTGTAGCTATGCTTTGCCAGTTGTTTGAATAGCTCCTATATTTTATAATATGATTTTTATGATTCCATGCAGAAATTCATTCCCACTCGAGTACATTGAAATAGAAATAGCGAAGGGTTTTTCAGTTCCTGCATTAACAAATGTTAACAATATAATTGTCTGATCTGTTGGAGTATGCTTCTATGTATATAATATATAACCACTTCACAGGAAATTGAACAAAATTCTTCAGACTTTTCGCTTTAAATATTCAATCATGGTTATTCAACTATAAGATTGTTGTTAGATTAACCTCCTTTAGAAAAACGCAGTAGAATAAGCTCTTTGTGTTTCATTTGAGTTGCTCAACAGAATGCTAATCTGCTCTCACTCATTAGCCCTCATCATATTCAACATTACCAACCGTACCATGATTCATACTCAAACTTTTTACATTGATTCTCACTCAACCAACTATGGATTGAACGCTCCAATTTTTAGGGCACTGAGAGCAATGAATAATTCTGATATAGTTAGTAACGTTTTCAAAAACAATGTAATCCCTAAGTTTCTGTTGATGAATATTTTTTGTAAATGTAGGTATATCTAGTTCTCCCATCAATGAATCATTAAATAAATAATTTTTCTACAAGTGACGAAACTGCGTATTCGAGCCATTGAAAATATAAATCACTCATTTATATTGAAAATATTATTTTTCTTATCTTGTTCTAACAATCTGTTATATAATTCGTATTTTATCATTACCACTTTGTTCTTTCATTATTCATTTTTTCAAGTGTCTCTCTCGTATGCCAACACTTCAGAATACACATTCTACTTCTCTGGAGCTTTGACCAGCGGCAAAAGCGTTGTCATGACAACCCCCTCAAACAGTGTGCGTCTTAAGGCCTATTTAAACTATCTCGATTTGAGCGAGCAAGGTGCTTTCGAGTGCCTTACCGCCATAAAAAATGTACGATTGCGTACGTCCCCCTTGCTTTCACGAATCATGAAATCTGAAATGTATGATCCTCGACTAAGGGCTCAATTCCAGAGACGGGCCCAGGTACGAAAATCAGTTATATTTTTATTTCAAGTTGAGGTTCGTATATTAAAATTCTGACGAATCGGGTATTTTCTTTAATTATTCAGTGTTTGACAACATTAGACAAAATGAATCGGGTTCTTCAAGCAAATCTCTTCACAGATGCTTCCAACAGTAGACATAATGACATTCTGAAACACAAATTTTAACATTTTTATACGGTGTGTCCCATTTTTATAAATCCACCCCCTCAGCTTTCGCTACTAGGATTTCCACTAACTTTAAATGTAGTGGACATGGGAAGCTCAACATAATTGAAAATTTTCAGGTTCAAACAACATTTTTTCCTCAGCAATTTCCAGTGGTCGAATTTTTTGGTTTCCCGAATTAAAGTTTTCTGATTTTCATGAAGTGATGTAGTATTTCGTGGAAAGTTAATGAATAGTTCACAAATATGCTATTTTTGTACTTTTAACCACAAATCTTATCAGAAGTACGCTTATAAAAAAATGACACCCGCTGCACAGTCGGGAATTTTGAAAATTGATAAGCGCGGTTTAGATAGGAAAAAATACGGGTCATGAATTACCATCGCCTTATCGCAGACACTAATACTATTTCTAAATATAACCGCTCTTAGGTGATACGCTGTAGAAATAACCTTACCATATGCAAATTCAGTGTGAATTCAATCATTTCTCGAATACATCGATGATGTCATATTAATCATGAACTTTCGCATATTTCACAACAAATTTATTGTTCTAATCCCGTTTCAAAACAAGTCTGCGAGTGCGGACTGTGAAAAATTATCTATAGACGGTTTGCTAATTGAGGTGAAGGAGATTATAATATAACACTTCATAATTGAGAGATATTCTCATACTCTGTTATGATGGCGTTAAGTGGTATCCATATTTTGGAAACGAAAACATGAACACATATATGATATAAATTAATGTATATTAAGTTTGATGTTAAAGGTCCTTTTTGTATTGATTTAATGGGCTTCTTCAATTTATCACACGATATTAAAAAAATCATAATATAAATATTGAAATTAAATATGTAAAACCTCCATACCGATGAATAATAAGTGCAGATGATTTTGGTGCAGGAAAAACGACGTACTGTTCAATTTTCACATACAAGTAGGTAGTTACCTAATTTCTTCGAATTCGCTAAGGATTATTTAATCGATTGATTTGAAAACTGTGATACTACTACTTCTTCCTTTATCATGGAATACTCATCTGTTTGAATGTCAGTCTCAGTCTTCATTCATGAAAATCTGATCCAAACTAATTATATCTTGGCGATAACTATTTACCCTATAATTTATAAACAAAAATATATCTTATGATAATATGTTCATATATTTCGCTATTTACCTACCATTAAATATTTGTGACCACCCCATTCCTCAATTTGAGTGGGATTTTATAACATTTTGCTGGATCACTTCAATCAATGCATGCCCCTCCAAATACATGTTGAGAAAATAACGAAGACATTAACGTTTCCTGTGAAAATGAATGCATATAAGACAGACCAGCACTTCAAAGAACGGCCCTACTGATTGACCAATAGGGTTGTCGTTCAT
Source organism: Zygogramma bicolorata (assembly GCA_032362365.1). Classification (NCBI taxonomy): domain Eukaryota; kingdom Metazoa; phylum Arthropoda; class Insecta; order Coleoptera; family Chrysomelidae; genus Zygogramma; species Zygogramma bicolorata. The sequence continues at coordinate 353,717 of JAVJAQ010001486.1, read as the reverse complement.
CCCAAGCGATACAAATTCCTTGCAGTATAGACCTACTCTATATAGCTTCTTCGTGCGAGTCATAAAGTTGTTGCCCCAGTTCTTGAGATGCAATTTACGACCCGACATTTTGATTAAATATCAATAGAACGACTATTTTAAATACAATCAATTCTCGAGACGCCAAGTCTCCTAGACACATATTCATTTTTCCTTTTCTCCCCCGTGCATTACAATATTAGTACGGATAAACTAGTCGGAGCAAGGTTTGCTTACCCGATTTATCAGTTTTTGGTTTTCAAGATTGATACACTACAAGGAGGTGTGAGATGGAAAACAAATTCAAGGAATGCATGACATTGGAATAAGTTTTTAATGCCTTTGTCACTACATTGTCGAGTTTGGCAATACAAAATTGCTAAGCTTTTGCGACTCTGTAGATTTTCGGTTTCTCATAGGATTCGAGAAAATATTTAAAAGGAGCTGGGATTTTGGGAATATTTTCTTTCATGACACATGCTCGAATCTTGATACAATATAAAGCATGGGGAGTATGGTGTGTTTATGTTAATGTATTTTTCACCTGCCTCAATAAAATCGATATTACTATTATTATATCACTATCGATCAGAAATATGAATATAGTGAGTGTTCCACAGACAGCGGCACGTCCAATTAAGGAAGGGGGATATTCAAGGCAAAGACATTTTATTGGTACACGGAACATTTTCATAAATAATCGTACTATTATTTGTAGCACGAAAATACAGAAAAAAATATATGGCATTTCTGAAAAAGTAATCAAAACATTTTTTATAGGGTTGTGGTAAACATTCTTCGTTTTGCCCGAAATTTTGCTGAATATTTTGAATTCCCTAGTCGCTGTTCTTTTGGCAATAACGTCAATCATTCGAATTTTATCGTTGCCAACTAGATGAATACAGTTTTCCTACTCTGTTGTTATGAACTTCGAGGCTAGATGAGGATATTTGTTGATTCAAATAAACACATCGGTTATCCATATTGTCTTCTGAGCCTTGCATGTTTTCCTGTCAAATGACCGTTTTTTCAAAATATCAACTTCATCAATTTTTCAGTGGTACGTAGATGAATACTTTCATCTCAGTTGTAAATGATGAAAAGACCTCCAAAATAGCAGCGGAAAAAATGATTTCAATACAGAATAGCCGAATCACCATATTTTTGCTAGGATATACATTCAAGAGTACTCGGTATGACTGAGCAGTTTATCTGGAGTATATTCATGACTAAGGAATTATACATAACGGGACAACTGGGTCTTTTATAAACAATTATTTATTATCTGTCGTTTCGGATGTGATTATTGAGCAAATAACCTTATTCGCCGTTTATAACAAATCTCCCCAAGGCAATTATCGGATAATAAGGAATACGAGAAGTTTATAGTATGTTCACGTGGTGACTCATTTACCGGAGATTAAATGAGGCTAGATATTCGACCAATTAACCATTTGTTGATAACTTACGAATATACAAAAAATTGAAGTTGACTCATCGGATACAGATGTGCGTGTATACGAGTCACAACTACTGTTATATTTCTTTCAGTATATTCTGAATAAGACACAATAGAAACTTGAAAAAATCTCATGAGAATTTTTCGTATTCACACACACTTGAATCACTGTAAATATCTTTCAACGAATATCGTAGTTTTCTAGGAAACTTCTCAGTAAATCCTTTAAGAAGGTGTGATAATGACACTGAGCATGTATTTTCTCCTGAATTTTCCGTAATTGATTTTTTTCGTTACTTCAAATACCCTCGTATTTCTTTTCGTCCATGTATGAAATTATGGAAAAATGTATGGTAAACCAAGGCATTGGAAAAATAAAATACGAGAATTTATAGAATTTGGGTTACTGCTACTGAGGTTCGTCTTAACGGTATATGCTTTCCTGTATGCTCTCTACAAAAGAACTCATACTTTCGTGAAGAATATTCATTGGCTCATCATATTTTTAGTATTAAATGTTATTTCTAGTATATTCATAACAAATGCCAAAGACTTCAATTGGGGGTCCTTCAGCAAGTAGGCCTTATAACTAACTCAATACGCCTCACCTCGAGAGCAGCCTGGAAATTCTCGGACCCGTCAACCATGAAACGTGGAAGTGTCATTCCCCAAAACGAAATAGATAAATTTTCGGGAAAAAAAACTCCGACCCGTTGGGGGATCGAACCAACGGCCTCGCGATCGTGAGTCGGGCATACAATCACCTTCGCCAACTCAGTCGTCTACATTTTTAGTTGCGTCATCGAGAAGAAATATCACAAATAATGTAACACATATCAATGCGGAAAGCAGATCGTTCATTATAAGGGAAAACACTGAAGGAAAAAAAATGTCAACTTTCGCCGCACTCTGTATTATAATATTTTATTCACAATCTTTTAAACGAATAACATGAAATGAAAAAGAAATATTCGCAAGGTTAACTACAATGAATGTTGTTACGAGTAGGCATTGCAAATAGAAGAACTTAATCAGGTTCAATGTCATCACTGTCATTTTTTGGACATTTACTACGTAGAGGTTGAAAACTGATTAAGTTTATCTTGGTTGTGATCGATGCGTTTAACCTGCCAATCATATTATCTCATAGTATGAACTGAGTTAATGTATCACGAGTATTGCAATATAAGGTTATTAGCAACATTTTTGACGATAAAAGTGAATTGTAGGAATTCCTGGGAATGAACTCGATGACAAATCCGCTAAGGCCGTGGCATTGGAGCCACCGGATGGAGGAATACCAATTCCACTGGAAAACATCAAGAAAACAGTTAACAAAATGGGACAGTTACAATGGGCATTTGAAATCATCAAAACCAATTATAGGAAAGTGGACTTACCCTTACCCTCAGGATCTCTCTCGTAGAGAACAAGTCCTACTATGTCGACTTCGCATCGGTCATACCCGTATTACCCACTCATACCTGCTTATAGGAGGTAACAGACCCCGCTGTCAAACTGTCAAGATAGACTCACTATTCAACATATTTTCACATGTAATAGTACAGGTAATAGGGAGCCAGCTACTCGTGTCCATAATGCATAATTAGGCAGGAGTTTTTTTATTTCATAGATAGTTGCAGTCTGACGTACTTAACCTGAAAACACAAAATACTTACAAAAATGGCGAACGGAAGTGCCGCCATTTTGTGAAAAACCGTTTGAGCCTGTATCTCCGTAACCGTGCACTTAAGGCCCACAATTATGAGGACCTTTTTTATAGATAATCAAATTTCCTATCTTTTTTACTCGATAATTTTTTTCGTAGCACTTACCGTTCACGACTTATATTATTATTACTTTTTGTTTATTCACTTTTTTACCGATATCTCTTCAAATAATTGTTTAAACAATAAATTGTTTGAAATAAAACTTTTGAATCGATAAATTTTCTATAACTTTTATCCGAAACTTTTTTCTCTAAAGTTAATATTTTCGAAGTTACAACGAGTTAATTTCAATCGTCTTGTATCTGGGAGATCAACTAGAGTGCATTTCATGCAGATGCAGAACTGGCTGTGGCAGAGCCTGTGGGTGCCGAAAAGCAGGATTGGACTGTACGGTAATCTGTGAGAACTGCACAGAGGAAAAGTGCACTAATCAGCTGAAAGTAATCGTCAACAACACAGAATTGTGCGACATCGATGAAGATACTGGTGATGATTCTAACGACAAATTAATAGAGGCGTTACAATCTTTATATGCCACGGACGAAGATAACGAAGAGGAAGAGGAGAATGTCACCAACATCGAAAATTCACCATCCTCGAAACGCCAAAGAGTCAGAGAAGACATATGATTCATTTTGGTGTACATTTGTAAAAATAAATTTCACGTATATTCTTCAATAAATATTCCATTTTTTATTTGCGTGTTCAATTATGGCAGTAGTTTTTAAATGAATTATAGTAATATTTGATTGTATAAAAGGAAATACAAAGAAAAAATTTTAATGGGTATTCGCTATTTCTTGCAGGTAAGAACTTGAATTATTAATTATCTATTAAATCAAAAAAATTCAAATATTCATATTTTTTTTATTATGTATCGGATTCGCTACATCGGGTGCGCTGCGTAACACCTACATTTCGTAACACCCACAGTGCATAACACCCAAATGTCATAACACCCAAATTTCGTTATGCCCACACTCTCCGAACATACCCGAATGATGCACTGTTGCAAAATTTACCGGATATTCTGCAATTTCCTGTTAACCCAATCTAACTTAACCTAACTAACCTAACCTAAAAGAAGGATGAATTTGGCAACAGCGCATCATTCGGGTATGTTCGGGGAGTGTGGGCATAACGAAATTGGGGTGTTATGACATTTGGGTGTTACGCACTTTGGGTGTTATGCACTGTGGGTGTTACGGAATGTGGGTAGAACGAGATGCTTCCGCTATATCATTACGCTATGCATACTTCGTTCTTAATAACCTTGTACTCGGTAGTACAACATTGAACGCGTTGTAACTTCAAAAATATTAACTTTAGAGAAAAAAGTTCCGAATAAAAGTTGTAGAAAATTAATCGATTCAAAAGTTTTATTATGAGCAATTTATTGTTTGAACAATTATTTAAAGAGATATCGGTAAAAAAGTGAATAAACAGAAAGTAATAATAATATAAGTCGTGCACGGTGAGTGCTACAAAAAAAATTATTGAATAAAAAAGATAGGAAATTCAATTATCTATAAAAAAGGTTCTCATAATTGTGGGCTTGAAGTGCACGGTTACGGAGATACAGGCCCAAACGGTTTTTCACAAAATGGCGGCACTTCCGTTCGCCATTTTTGTAAGTATTTTGTGTTTTTAGGTTAAGTACGTCAGACTGCAACTATCCATGCAATAAAATAACTCCTGCCTAATTTTGCAAAGCAAAATCCTCTATTACCTGTATTATAATGCATGCTCCGAAATCAGACGTCAACTCAAGTTAGAGGATGTAAACCCATTTGAAAATGAAAAAAAACGGATCCAGTCTACTCTACAGTATGTCAGGCATATTGACATTTTCGGAAAGATATGAATAAACAATTTTTCACCGGCTGAATAACCATAGCAGTTGATGCCGGTAAAAAAAAATGAAATACGTCTACTACTAGGCGTGTAATTACCACACATTCAAAAAAAAGGACTGGTCCTGAGCTAGAGACCGACACCAAAAATAAATGCTGTAGCCGACAATACGGCTGATAAACTGTGAAAAGAGTAATTTCTGGAAATTAGTGAGGGGTCGTAGTTATTGAAGACGTTACAGGTTTTCAATATAGAAACTGACTACCTATACATTCACTGGCCGTTCGGCACTGACTGAGTGATATCCTGCCAGGATTAGCTTGTTTTGTATAACTACATTGGTGTCTAAACACTTCCTTAATTCCGATGAGCAGTATGAAATTTCGAATGAAAGAACAGGAGGTCGGAAAAGTACCAATTCGAGGGAGGCAAATAATTTTCCGACTCGTGTCTCCTCCTCAACTTGAAAGTAGGTTAGAAATAAGATTATTATCCAATGATTGTGAAGGAAAATATATTTGTGCACTGTTCTCGAGTGAATATACGGCTTAATCTCCATTTCTCTCGATCGTTATGTTGGACTAATTTGAAAACGGTTTGTTTATTCATTTCTGTCAACGTTATTGCACTCGTTAATTCAATTCTCGCCCCAATTTGGTTCGGATACGCATATGAATTCGTAGAGGGTGAATAAAATTAATGACTTTTCTGACAATTATGACGCTAAAGAGCACTCAAAGTAAGGGCGTGTTAAGTGTACGCCACGGACGGCAGGCAATTAGCAGGATCGAGTGATTTTTTAATTTGTTTATGGGGGATTTGACAAGTGCATGCAGTCTTGAGGAAAGTCGAACTGGAAATGCTCCAAGCAGTTGATTGAGAGCTTTTATTATTCTTTACGAATAGTAGGTTAGGTTAGTTAGGTTAGGTCAGAAGTGAGTGGGTCTGTTCGGCCCTCCACTGCAACCAACAAGGGTTTATTGTGGCTCACACCTATTCAAACTTGACCAAATAAACCCAGCTTCTTAACGAAGCCGATTAGTTTGTGTGGTGAGTGATCTTTCAGGTCAGATGGTAAGAGTGAAACCTTGCCAAACTCTGAAAACCTGATTCGGTCCGAATAGTAAGTCAAACGTGTGAATTGAACTACATTTAGTCGAACTAGATGCACTCTGGTGTAATAATATTTGGAATTCGCTTATCTTACACTGTTAAAGAAAGTTTTTGATACTATGCGAAACTCGTCCAAAAAGTGTTTGTCAAACGAGACCGCTATGATAACTTAGATTAAACGTCCTATGATAAGAATTTCCTTTTTGCACTTATTGCAATAGTAACTATTGAGTTTCAATAAAATTACAAATGTATGTCATTATCTGACAATTCATTTCAATTCATATTCATATAATTAATAGACTTCCACAATAGTATAATATGAAACATCTTTGATTATGAACGCAGTGAGTGCACTAATTTCATGAATGGCATAATCTCGTATCATGAGAGAGTTTCAGTCGCTACTTTTACCGACTAGAATGATTTTTGGTGAATTTTTTGATTTGAAAATCTTTCATTTCTGTTTTTTAGCAGTAACGTTGATTTTGAGACTCCCAGAATAACAACTTCGCATACTCAACCATCCGCGAAAACCTTCACCGTAACATATAATATATTATGGTGATATGCTTTAATATCTAATATAGGAAAAGGTCGAATTACCTGTTGATTTTTTTTATGTCAATTCGTTTGCTGTATTTGGTTTAATAACCTCACGAAAAAAAGAAGGAAGTTTATAGTGAAGTCATACAAATTTTCTGTAAGAGATCCACCTGAATATATTCAAATAGATGTTTTGTTGAACAGGATCCCCCAGGATTTCAGGAAAAAAGTCAGAGCGGGAGTTTTGTCGCGGTTGAATTTAGACTTCATTGGCCTTAACAAAATTATGGAAGAATTTTGCAGCAAGTTATTATTTCACTATAATCCAGTAATTTCTCCTAACAGGACATTACTTATTTAATAAAATATCATGATTAGTTATATTACAGAAATATTGAATACGCTAGATTGGTTCATTTATATTCAGTGTGGAAATGAGAAATTCACTTTCATATTTTTTTTTTGATACCCTCGGTTAAAGTGAAAAGTTTTTTTAAGTGTGCCTTGTCCTGTACATTCTCAATCGAGAACCCCCGAATATTTCCCGGCATTCCATAAATGTCGAATCACAACACCGGTACTCGACTGACTGAATATTTACAATGGAGAATGCACCGAATGAAATCATAATCATAACCTTGACTCCGATTTCGTATTTGGAAAGTCGAATACGTGGCCATATTCATCGGTTGTCGATAACGTTAAATTTAAAGATCTCCTACGCTCGTTAAAAGGCTTTCATTATATTCCGATAATTTAGTCCTTGATTTCCACTAATGAGCAATATGATGCTAGTTACAGAGAAGACGCCGCGCCGGTGTGTCTGTAGCTATTTTTTTTCTCGTTGAAGATCTCATCTAGCGGTCGATAATTGACCGCTCGATTGATTGATAAATGAGCCGAAAAAAATTTCATAATGAGCAAATTTCCTGAAACAACGGTTTTCAGTTTTTTGGCAAACGACATTGATGGGAAGAGTGCTTTCATATGGATAGATGTCTCCCTTTTTGCTGATTCAATTCAATTGTTAACATAACATATCACAAATTATAACATGTTTATTTGAAATAATCGACTATAATATATTTGAAATGAATATACATAGAAGAGAAAGTAACTTTTGCTGAAAAACTAACGGAATATATTTCTAGTAATATTAATAGTGTGCTGTGTGTGTGTACTTTAGATTCCAAGCACTTATTTCTCACGTCTGACGAACTCGAAATCTTTGTTTTCATTAAGATGTGTCGTAAGAGAATTGATGATTTATTTATCTTCAGTTTGTCATTCACGATTAAAATTAGTAATATCGGTTTAAGGTTTCCTGTTACTAATAAGCATATCCAGAGAAAAGCTTCGGCTTTGTCATAACTGCTAAACCAAATCATTGAACACCGACATTTATAGGACAGATATCTCAACATATTTTTCATTATTCATCTATACAACAGAATTCTAATTCACATTCGAAGAATAGGTGCAGTAATGTTGACAGAAATATGCACACAAAGGTAGTTTAATTCAAGCAAATAAACAAGCAGTCCTTTCTCGAGGCCATTAGCAAGGGTCGTATCAAGATACTAAATTCAAGCGATAAATTTCCATAGTTTTTTCAGAATTTCCTCAAGAGCAGACTTTTATGAAAATAATTGAGATAAAGGGGGGTCATCTATTTTTGAAAGGACTTCAAAAAACACCTAAATATCTGTATCACCAGAATTTAGAAAATTCTTCCTCCTGATAGAAGTGATTCTCCTTGAAGTATCAGATCAGAGATAGTTCAAAATATTCGTACTGAGAAACTAGAACTGTTATCAGCAGGATATTAAATTCTCATTGATTGCCTATTTGATCGCATTGATATTGAAACTACCGTCAGTTAAATAATCTCGTATCAATCTCAGCATCAGACTTCTCCGTTGCTCAAAGAATTGCAATATATATAATATATGTGCAGATATCATTTCAATCAAATTTTCTGGAAACTATTTTTATAAAATGAAAAATGTTGAAAACAGACTGAACTGATCTGCTGATAAAAGGTAAAATGAAAATTTCTGATAAACAATCAATGCTTTATGGGAAGTACTTGATTATAATAACGTGACGTGGGAATAAGCTCAGTTTTCAAATACGATAATCCCACTGTTCTGTGGCTCTTCAATATTCCACACTTCAGCCCTCGGTATTGAATAAGTTGTATCAACAATCCGCTCGCACAAAGCATCGTATTCAACTAACACCTTTTTTTTGTTCCAGTGTGGTGTCACCATGGGGAAATTCCACTGGACTGTGTTTCTGGTGAGCGTAGTGTCATTTTTCGTGAATGCTGAACCTTCTGTGCATATCTTAGCGGGAAACATGGAGCAATTCGTCACTTCCACGACTTTGGAATGGGTGCCTACCAACGGGAACGACAAGCAAATTCTCAAAAACGCTGTCATCGCAGCATATCAGGTGGTTGCAGGTAAGACATTTTCCAATTAACCCAACGAGTATGTATAGTTTTTTTCCACTGAATTTATATAAGAATGATGAAGTTGTAAGGAATAATAGACTTACCTGAAGCATTATTCATCAAGATTTCCCGAGTTGACCTCCCCATTACCTGTCTACCAATGCGGTCTCAAATATACGAAACTACATTATTTTTCTTTGAAAAGACAAGCTATAATAGAATATTCATCATGGTTTGATTCTCAAGTCTCAAAATTGTTCTGGAAAACTCGAAGGTATGCAGTTTGTTCTAGTTTTTCGAGTTCAAAAGTAACCAATTTTTTATAGATTCACTTTTCAAATAATTGAAATGTTCAAACTGTCCTGTCTATAAATCAAAGGCGATCTGAGTTTGAATCGGCATCAACCTCAAATTAGTCAATCAAGTATCACTTCTTCATGTATATATCTCTTAAAATAATGGTATTGAAACGTTTTCATTATCATCCAGTTGTGTTTTCCCAACGAAAAGTCGAAATATGTGAGAGCCAACATCTAATGATATATCCTTTTGACATGTAATGTGTCGTTTTGATGTGTGATTCCATTCACAAATTGCCTTATAAAAAAAGAATTATAACACATCGGAACGATTTTGGAGTTGTTCGCGTTAAAAATATAAAGTGTTTTCCGCGTTACTGCCGTAACCAGCATTCTTAAATAAACTTGTTGAAGGATTTTATACAATCCCGTCAATCTGTTTATGGCAATATCCTAAAGAGAAATTGAGAACACTTATCATTGACATCATCATTTCATATATTTATAAGCTCCGATAGACAGAATTTTGTGACGTCACGAGATTCAGGCATATAGTATGACGCGTACGGTTTTATCTATGGATTTTCTATTATTGTTATCGCTTCAGAAAGTCTTCGAAAATTTTTCATATTATATGTTAATCAAGTATCATCAAATATCCTACAAAGTGGAATACGTACACAAATATATCGAAAGATCGGATACAAATAGAAGAGACGGATAAAAAAATCAGGTCGCCATCTGAAACAACTAATGGTCCATGATGTTGCCTCAGGTTTCTTTTTCGCACAATCTGAATACTCCTAGAACAATTGCAGCATCCGCATCCATCTTCATCAAAAACAGTATCTGCTCTTTACGAAGAGGCACACATTACCTATAGATGTAAGACAATGTACGTGCCAAAGACGATAATAACGCAACCGCAATACACTTGAAATGATCAGTCGTTTGACTCATTGTTCTGCTATATTCTTAGATGGCGAAACCAGACAAAAATGTCACGTTCAACAAGTCACATCCATACATAGCAATTTTCAATTGAAATATTTATGGCCGAGAGTGTTCAATTGACTGAAACCTATGGTGAAACAGTAAATACAGCAATAAAGAAACAGTTGAACAAACAAACCGTGCGCTCGAAAGCAACGGTTTATTAGTACCATTATTATTAATTTCAAGCTATGTTAGTTGTCCTGGAAGGAAATAAAACGAGAGTACAATAACAGTTTCTTTTGAGCCGGCCTAAGAGAAAGAACGCGGTTTTTATTGACTCACTTAAAAGAGTTCAATCACTCGTGTAAGCTAGTGGAAAGAATCGGTCAGCATGAAACAAAAACAACTGTATATTCATTTGATATTTTTGAACAGAATTGAGAAAGGAATCGCTGAAAATATTTTTCAAGAATGTATTTTTCAAATATTGGCAGCCAAGGATCATTGATGTAGTTACCTTTTAGTGCGTTTTGATGGGGCGCTGACAAATCCCTACTGAGTAACTAACCCTAGAATACAATTTTCAGAAGAAAAGATGTTCTGAACATCTTGCAGAAGATTATACTATTGTTCGATCTTTGGACCATTTTGATATTCATAAACATGGAGGTGTTGATATTTCAAATTATTGAAAAACAAGAACATAGCATAATTGCATACACCTACATCAGTGACGTGTCTACCAATATAATTTTGATCATAGGTATAATTGTAACTTATGGTTTGAATGATCCGAACGAAATACTAAACAAAAATTGGGTGATTAAGTACTGTTCAAGAGTGAGCCTACATAGATGATCACATTATAGTGAGATCAGGTGACAAATATTCTTCTGAAGAAAGATTGAATTTTGAAAGGCTTTCACTACGGATCTGAGAGCTGTTGAACTAACAATCCAGTTCGATAACTTCAGGAACTTGCCCACATACTCGATTGATCAAAAGATGCTCTCAAATTTGAAGGCATTGCGTATGACATTTCAAGTTTCAAATTCATTACGTACGTATTGGTGAGTGGAATTGTAGTTTGAACTCAAAACCAGATGTGCTTTTATTTTGAGTTAAAACTACTGATTTTTCGAGTCTACCATTGCGATGCTTGAACAATATTATTGAAGTGAAAAACAAACGGCATAGAGGTAGCACTGTCCATGAATGAAGCCAAACGTTAATTAAAATATATTTCAATTGATGAACATAAAGAGCCTACTCATTCATATATCAAGTTCAAATTGAAATTTCTCAGTACGTACTAATAAAAAGCTCAATGTTATTCACTTCCTTTTTAGCAACACAATACTCATAAGTAATCTGAAAAATACAGTTCATTTTCATTCACATCCACCCATTGAAGGTAACAAAGCTTATTATATTACTTTCTTCAAAGAACGTTATGGAAAATAGCCAACGTATAAAATGTCACTAAAACCAATCCAATACCCAATACAATAATTACTAAATTATTTTATGGTCACACGGTGGCTCAATCCGGCCTTACCGTTATACACCACTCCATATGTGGTTTCCGGTTATGTAATAAACATCACGTGAAGTGCGACAGAAAATAAGCTAATTCGATCCCTGAAAATGTGAATTCACAAAAGCAGCATCTCCGATCGACCTTGGATCTCTCATGAGTATATTATTAAAATTTCAAATTGCCACGATCAACAATGCGTATCACTCAACGGGCAGTGCGTACATTTAATTCAATTGCATTCTGAGGAGATTAGAATATTCATTGAAATGGTGAGTCACTGAATTAGGGAGCGATTTCAACAACTAAGCATATTAGAAAAGTAAACAATTACTTGATAACTTTGAAATAGACATTTTTTCTGCGGAGAATCTTAATGGTATCACATTCAACAATGTAATCAAAATTTGTCAATACTCCAGTGACAGATATAGCTTGTATATATTTATGTTGGTTCATGGACCAAATTTCTACGTTTGATTTAACTTTTGTAAATGTGTCTTGTATGACGCTTCCATTTATTAGCATTGTGACAACTTCCTCAAAGTAAAAGCAAAAGATAAATTTAAAGTGAAAGTTTGGTCTATGAACGAGAAGACACAGTGAAATTCGGTTGAGAAAATCTATTTTAGTAAAGGAGAATTATTGATTTGCATTTTACAATAATTTCAACAGCAGTATCTCTTTCGAAAATAAATTATCGATAAGAATCAATTTTCGTTTGTTTCCCTAATAATAAAATTGAGGCTGCGACAATTGAATCTCTTCAACTACAAATGTTCAACATATTACACAATATAACAAAAAACGTTTCAATTTTATTGCAAGTCGCTTTTCTAACTTCAGAAAGATTTCGATAAGTTGTTACATAATATCAAAGAGTACCGATTTGACAGCCTAACCCTGAAGCGATAGAAATATTCTGCCAATCAGGCACTAAATCACATAACACTATTCTCTCACTTGAAAACCCACTGGTTTGGGTTCTTGGCAGTTGAATATGGTGTACACGATTCAGACATTTGTACTTTCTGTGCCTGAATTGTTGACCCACGACTGTACAAGTTCATATATTATCTAGATATATCCGCGAGATGAATTTGAATTGCGTTCTTTGAAACAGAGACATTTAGAATCTCGTGACTGACCAATATAATTTTCCTCGAGAAAACATCTACGATCATTAAAAACAACTTCAATTTCAGAACCAAAAGACAACGAAGCAGCAGTGACAGAAAACGATACGGGCAACGGTTTGGTCAGTAAACCAGTGTACGTGTGCCGGGCAAAAATCAACAGCATATGGGTGGTGGGACAGCTGAGACCAATCAAACACGTATGCGTCGTATCCCTTTACCGAAAAGTGTCTGAACACGACCATTTCGATATATTGGTAAGCATCGAGGACAGCGCTAGGCTGAGCTGGGTGAATAAGGAAACGTACACCATTCTATCGCAGGGGGCTGTCACTAGCGGTGAGAATTTGGTCAGAACATTCGTGGCCAGAAGGGCTGCCAAAAGCCATGGAAAAGAAGGTGAGTACATTTAATACATGATAACATATAACGTGAATAATAAGATTTGTAGCCAATCAAAATTATTCAGGTGAAAAATGTGCCTGAAGTTGTTGAATTCTCAATGAAAGTGTTAAACTCATTAAGACTTAAAATGAGTAATCCCAAAACCGAATCGTGGTATACAAAAACACACTGGCATACACCAAAAACAAACTTACTAGACCTTCAGGGGATCAACGGCTACGAATCACAAAGATCAATTACACCACTACCGAATTGAAGTCTGATAAAAACAATCCTGCTGTGAAACAAAAACTTATGACCCTATGCCGTCAGTTTTGAGTAGTTCAATTAACAACTATATGCTACTATCACCCAAAGAGGAAAAATTTACACAAAATATTCTTATACGGCTCCCAAGATCATGGATTCTGAAAAAATAATCACTATCTATAGTACCAAAAGAATGTCACGGGACGCTGGAAACCATGAAAACTTTTCAATTTGTTTCCTGAAATTTTAATTTTTATTATCTGTCACTATTATAATGATGAAATTATACCAAAAAAATATAACGCATTGGAAAAATTTCATTTACTGTCATGTTCCCCTTGTATAGAGATATAAACACGACGACCTTTTCAAAAGACGCGACGTATTGTACCTTTCTAGTGTACGTGGAAAAGAGGTTATTGCGCTATGTAAAAAACTCCGTGACCACCATAAACTTTAGGATGAACTGAAAACTAGGACACTGAAATGCTGCTGCTTTTATTGCACTTGAAAGACCTAATTGAGATTACCTGTCTCAAGCCCATTCAATGCAAATGAATTGATAGACGACGAACTCGATGATTTCACCATTTCAGATTTTAACAGGCAAAAGACTCTCGTATAATAAGATTCGTTTTCTCGGGTTTATTTCTTCATTGGTGAGGTCACTCGTTGAATAATTTGTCAGAAGAATTTGTCGTTATTTTTCACGTATAGCGATGGAGAGCCAAAAGAGTACGTGTAACGTATCTATGATTACGTAAAACTGAAATAAGAAGTATATTGCATTGAATACTTGATTACTGCAATGAATATGTAGTTTGTACGGACACTAATGGAAGTGATAGAGATGCGTTGAAAACTGATAGAATATTTCAGAAACCAGAAACAAGATGTTCGCGTCGTTCGGGTAACTGACGTCTGTGGAATAGTACCACGTTTCGCACTTACTAGGTGAATAACTGACGGGTAAAGTAGCGCTACACTTATTACACATGAAGTAAGCTTTCCTGAGGTTGTATGTCCACTTATCAGAGTATGAAACTTCATAGTTTTGACAATACATCATTAGTCTAGAGACAAAGTGGTATATACCAATAAACCAAAACATGAGTCACTGGAACCCATGAGTCATAGATACGGTTGGCTTCAACGAAGGTTTGGAACCTAGAGATCGAATTTCACTCCTCTCAGACGTAAGGGGCTGGCGTCCAGATACATTGAAACAATTGACACCTACTGTTTTTTCCTGTAGGGCATATTTTTGCCATATCTTGTAATCTGGTCCATCGACAGTTTCAATATCGCAGCTAGAGATTGTTTTTTTATGGTTAGGACTGACTGAAGACTTTAATTTCGAATTTCCTTCTGAATACTTGATGTCTTTACTCATATGTTCCAACTTGCGATTCTGCCCTAAATTGGCAAATTATCAATAACGAGATCAATAATAACGTTGTTCTTGTCGCCAGAGTCCTCATCGGTGAGGTCATTATTTTTCCTTTTTCATTTCCTCAATAGCACCACCAATATAAGAAACATTTTTTGATATAAATGAAATTTCTCGATACTATTCACTATTTATTTCTTTAAATGAATTGCTATCTGTTGATTATATTGAGGATAACCAGGGGTTTACAGAGTTTCATTAAGATAATTATTGAGTACAAATGAATCGACAACTTCCTTGAAGAGTTAGCTATTGATGAAGAAGATGTGGATCTAGTTAGTGGCATTTTTTTGTCCGTAGCATATCCGAAATTTGTTTTCCTCTAGTTTGTTATATAGATCTTTAAATAAGTTGAAACCAGTGGGACGTTTAAAATAAATAGGCAGGAATTTATCTAAATAATTAAAGTTCAAATTAGAAAATAGAGGGTTTCGTCGATAATCTGAGTATTTAGGTATCTGTTTAAGCTAATTCATTCTAGGATTTGCGATAAGCATAGGTCTGAACCGTTTTCCGAGTTTTTATATCTTACTTCATCAAGTTTGACACTAGTTAGATGCAAGAATGAATAATTGGGGTTATTTTTAAATAATTGAGGATTTTTTATGATTCGATTAAGTGAAGTATATCGAAGCAAGTGGTACTCTTGAGTGTGTTTAAAATTACTAATAAAAATATTTTTCTAGGGTCTCTCACCCACTACGTCGGCAAATTCAACCCGAACGAGAACCTCGGCGTGTTCAACGTCGTCGACCAGAACAACGACGACCTGCAGTTCGAAGCCGGAGAAGTGCTAGTAGAAACGGAGCCGATCGGCTACGAACTCAAGTCGATCCGGTACCACAGGACGAACAAGCGCCACCCGAAAACGAGACACGTCCTTGGCTTCGCCACCCTCAAGAACGAAGAGAACGGCCTGCAGAGGGTCGACAGCGTCATCAGCTTCAACTACACGTACTCGCTGTTCTGGGGCAAGGGACACGGCATGCTCACCGGGCTGCCCTTCAACGTGTCCTTGCCCAACGGTACCCAGATGCACGGCGCGTGGGCCATTCCGCACGAATCTGAGGTGGTGGAAGTGGCTCCAATCGAGAAGTAAGTTATCTCTTCTTGGTGTCCACGGTCAGCGATTACGCGGTCCCGTGCATAACCCCCCTCCCCCCAATGAATACAGAACCTTGCAAACCATTGCTGCAAGTTACCATCTGAAATGTTTCTGAAAGTTGCAGTGATATTGTTGCGTTATCTGGGTAAAATGTTGTGAATGTTCATGACGAAAGCATTACAGCAAGTCAATGTTTGTTTTCTACTCATGTATACACCCCTCATCATCATATTATTGGATAACAGATCATCTGGTGAAGAATGGGTTAGTGTCAAAAATTCACAAACCGGTAAGCGGAATGCGGGGACAGTTACTATGATATCAGGTTTGTCTGGGGGTATGCTAGGTTGGTTCATAGATTGTGTGAATGAACTCTACCAGGTGGTCGTTAGAATAATTAGGATGTAGAGGAGTGAACGTTCATAAATAATGATGCATAACGACGGAATTTTCGAAGTGGATAAGCAGAAAATGACGAACAAAATTAGTAATAACTCGACCATTTTCCAGCAACATAGCTGTCAGAATGTATCACTTTCATTGAAGGAAAAAGTGTTCGTAAATGTCGAAATGAAACACTCATGGTCGTGAAACTCACCATGTACGTTTTCTAAGTTATTTCTGCTGATTGTACCATACAATTTTTTATAATAACCCCTACTTACATCAACGTCAGATGTAGTATTTCGTGAGAAATTCAAAAACTTGCTACTAGAAAAGTGTTATGATAGACAACCGAATCTCTTCAGGTGCAATGACGAGAAGAAGCATCCTTCGAGTGATGAAAGGAAATGCAAGCATTTCTTGAAGATAATTCAAACAGAGTCCACTCTATCCTAAAGGATTTTTAATTAACTTGCCCAAACATCAAAAGTTGCAGTAGTAAAGGCCTTGAAACCGATTGCTGATCTTCTTGACAATGGAGAAGTTTCATGATGTTGTCATCACTACATTCAACTCAATGGAATTGATATATAGCTAAAAATCAAGAAAATAGGAACAGAAATGTCGGAATCCATCAATAAATGACTACTCGCTTCTTAAATCATTTGACCTATCCAAGATTGTCGCAACACAAATGAACCGATAGTTTGTGAGCTGCAGTAAAGTGGAGTGTTACTAGAGGAAATCGGCACATAATTAATGATTTTTGATTCAAATCAATCACGTCTCATTAGTTGGCACGATACTTTCACATGTCGTTTCATTTTCCTCAAATTTTCAAAGGATATTGATAATAAAATATCGGAAAAATCTTCATTCGGTATATTTGAATTATTGAATACTCTTTCTTTAACCATTCTTTGATTTCGCAGATACTTGGAAGCAGGAACGGCTGTCAACGTTACGCTGATGGGCAACTACACCGAAATGGAGATCCCCTACACGGGGACCGTGGTTTCCTTCTACCAGGACAACGGCACTAGAGAAATTACGATTAGCGATACGAAAAGAGAAAACAAAATGGTGGACATCGTAACCGTTTACGAG
Source organism: Zygogramma bicolorata (assembly GCA_032362365.1). Classification (NCBI taxonomy): domain Eukaryota; kingdom Metazoa; phylum Arthropoda; class Insecta; order Coleoptera; family Chrysomelidae; genus Zygogramma; species Zygogramma bicolorata. Next base: position 335,931 of record JAVJAQ010001486.1, on the reverse strand, counting down.
CCGGCGTACTTCATCCACAATAACACACAGGTTCCGACCACGACTACAACCACCACTACTACCACGACGACCACTACAAAAACAACCACGCAGGAGGTAATTCCCATAGCGCCACCTCACCTTGTCCACCAAGGCAAAAAGTCGGACGAGTCATCCTCCGAAGGGAAACACGAAAACGGGAGCATGCTGTCGGACCAGCAGAACTCGAAACACGACGACGCTTCGTCATTGAAGAAGGGGGACCCCCAGACGAGAGAGAGCTCGGAAGCAGGGACATCTTCTGCATCGAGGGTAGCCAGCCTGGCGACGAGCCTAGCGATGGCGATCGTCGTTTGTAGAGTCACGTAAACGGTTTCGTCGTTGGACAGATCGACGCGCTGATGCTAGTGATTGGTTTAAACGGCGGTCAGTGACACGGGAAGTTAGCCCAATAATTTGGATAATTTTCAAATTGTTTTCCATTCGAATCCTTCATTCAAATAACAACCTTTCCGATATTAAATTTGAATAATCATCCCATTGTCACATGGTGGTATGTTCATACAAGGAAGTTTTCGCGTGGAATATAGGCTGTCAAAGGTAAAGGGTCTCCAGAAACGTAGGCACATGCAAGTATCATACAAAGTACTCCATTAATTTCTTCAATTTTCACAAAACGAATACAAATTATATATCGCTTATTTCACGATATTATGATTCAATATCGAATAGATTTCACATAGTCGTCATTTTTCCAGTTAGAGACCATGCTTTGATAGTATAACAAAATAAATTTTGTTCATTTATTCATCACATGCATATTCCCAAATTTAGTAAAGAACATTCGAGTTCACGAACTCTCGACATTGAAAGTGACAAACTTGTTCACTTATATCTTTCAATACAATAAATGCATGTATAATTCGTCATTCAAAATGCCTCGCGAAGACATAATTTCAAACGTGGCTTACTCGTAATCGATTTGAATTGGGGGCTAACTTCTAACTACAGCCCAATGGCAGCTCTAAAAAAATCGTCTTTGTTGCCTGATTGTTTTATGATTCTTGTTTTGTTGCATATGCGTCCTATCTCTTTCAATTATTGTTCAATAATGTGTATATAAACTGTGTAAATAAACAAAGATTGGTGAAACGGCATGCAAGTTGAGATCTGGTGATAAAAACATATGACAACGTCCAATTTGTAGTATTCTTTTTCATATGTATTTCGCTATCAAATTAACCATTTTTCCAGTCAACTGCATGGAAATCCTTCCAAAACCTATAGTTTGATATTTTCCCAAGATTCAGGACAAGATATTTCGAATACTTTTGATTGAAGAGTTCTTGATCAAGAAAAGCAAAAGCAATACTGCTGATTGATATGCACCTTTATTCACGGGGTTTGATAGCCAAATTCAACGGAATGAGAATGGTTTTCATGTAATTTTAAGGTGTAGTTTTTGGAGAACAGTTGGTTTATTCAGGTTACATCTATCTAGGTATAATATCACCTGCAAAACTTGTCAGAACTGACTGAAATCCTTACAGATGTAACTTGTTCCTGCCGAGTGTAGGGCACCTAATACTGAAATCACTACTAGCAAAATAAATATATATATTTTGCAATATGAATAGTAGAAACATAGCGTGTGGTATATATTTTTGCTAAAAATGATGGTGTTACTTTTGTTCAGTATTTAGAAAGTACGGACTTGGCGCTAAATCTCCGATCTTTTAGAAATAATTATCACGTTCAGTGTAATGAAATATTCTATCTTTCTTTGTGAAGTACAAAACTTAAATGAAGGAATGTTTTCTGAATTTTGCTTATCATCCATCATCTGATTGTTTTGGAAAAATAAATAACTAAACAGTAGTGAAGATACAAAACAATTGTGCTTTGGGTCTTCACTAACAAAAACAAAATTCAGAAAAAATACCTCATATGGAAGCTCTATATAGTTATATAGGTATTAACAAATGATTATTCCCAGCATTGTGTATATATAATAATTATAATGGACATTATTTGTTTCCAATTACATAAAAAGCTATTGTAAGGTATTATTCAAACCCAATAAAAATGTTGACACAAGAAATTATATTACCCCAAGCTTTGCTGTGTGGCTATATCTTTAGTATTGAATACATTATTTTCGTCAATTTGAATAAATATCCCAATTCTGCTGTGAAACTTTCCAAAAACTAAAACTAAGTGTATATCAACTGTTGATGTGTTCAAGATTCAATCAAAACTTGGTATAGAGTTATTCAGCTTATAATAGTTACAATATATTGTAAGAAAAATCATGATTGCTATTGTTCTTTTGTGATTGATATTGGACTGAAAACTCTTGTGTAAAAATTATTTGTTTTTAATTAATACTGTACATTCCTATATTATGTAGATATCCATTATGGAATATACTAAATATAAATGAATACCTACCGTGTTTTTTACTTGTAACCACGTAACCTCTAAGAGGAAAAATAATGTGAATGTAAGGCTCAATAACTATTGATGAAAAATCATATCCAATAAGCAGCTTGTAGAGATTCCAGTTTGTATAGAATAATATAATATAAATTTTGAAACTGCTTCATAAACATCTCAATCTTCCTCAGAGTTCATCTTTTCAATTGCTTATGGAGTCTAAATAAAGAAACATCTTGATCAGTTGACAAATAATCACCTACAAGTCAGAGGTCGGAGTAATTCTTTAAATTTCTTGGTCTCTTTCAAATCTTCAGATCCAGACAATAACGAAAATTCTGTAACGTTCCGAGAATATTGTGATAATAGAGGCAGCAAATGAAGAATATGTGAATGTAAAAGAAAATGAATGAAATTCTGGACGAAAACCTAATAAAAACAAATGAAATTATCTGTGTTGTTTCAGGAAAGAAGGAGAGTTGTTCTCTCCTAACAAAAATAAATACTATTTTGTGATATAAAGACAAAATTCGAAGAAGATAAAATGCAGTAAATGTTCAGATTCATTGTATAGCTTTTCTCTCGAAAATTTTGCTGCTTGTTCTGAAGTTCATATAATGTCATTCTCAAGACCTTAAGTTATTAAGAAACTGAAATGAAACGACCAAACATGTGTATGGGATCATTCACCTTTTGAATTGATACCTCATAATCTCCAGTTGAATCTAACTTGTGTTTTAAAACAAGTTCTTGCCTTCCACAATCAAATATCACATTAGATGAACCTTGAGTAGTTAACTTTGAATCAAAACAGTACAGAAACCTCAGACTAAAAAACTCACTCACCCATAACTCCTAACTGCTGTGGAGTAAGATTAGTGGTTTCTAGCCCCTCTGGTATAGGCAACCCACTACTCACTATACTGCCTGAAGCTATAGATGCTTTACCACTAACGAGGGAACCTTGTCTATTATATTTGTCACTGTAAGTAGCACTACGTCTTCCACTACTTGCCACACTACCCACATCTAGAATAAAGAAAGCCATCAACATACTATTTAAACCAAATGAATTATAACCCGAATATGAAAACATATACATCATATGTGGATATTTTTATAAACTAAGTCCATAATTTTTATTCAGAACCCACGGTTACATAGCCGGGATATGAATGTAATTATCTCTAGGAAATGTTTTAAGAATTCACATAAATGCCATAACGATAACTCTATATGTGAAAAAACACGAAAAAAGTACTCAAAAGTTTTTCATTGGATCAGATGACCCAGCATGACTCATGTCCAGAAAGAGTTATGGGATTGCAGTTACTTCAAAATATGCATGTTTTCGCTCGCTTGCAGTTAGATACAAAACTTTCATATCCAACAGCTAATTTTAGGATTTGTTGAAAGAATGACATGGAAACCGGTAGGTATAGAATTGAATTGAGTAAGTTCAATTAAACAACATTTTTGTTGAAGAGTGTATTATCAGCTGATTTCGAAAAGATAAGCAGGTAAAACATTTTCCCAAATTATAACCATGTTCCGCATTTTTTGCCATTCTATAAAACGTTTTCAACTATATTGATATATTTCTTTGGACCACTCTAATTTTTCAACAGAATCATAGTTTCCTCCAATGATCAAGTCAATGATAGTAATTTTAATTTTCATGATATATCAAATTCTGACATTTGAGAGATTTTAGCGGTAGCAAGTCTTAAAAGATAAGCAGGTAAAACATTTTCCCAAATTATAACCATGTTCTGCATTTTTTGCCATTCTATAAAACGTTTTCAACTATATTGATATATTTCTTTGGACTTCTCTAATTTTTCAACAAAATCATAGTTTCCTTCAATGATCAAGTCAATGATGGTAATTTTAATTTTCGTGATATATCAAATTCTGACATATGAGAGATTCTAGCGGTAGCTAATCTTACGTGAAAGGGAAAAGTGAACCCTATTAAAAAATACCATCGATATAAATTAATTCAAAAATAGAATTTGAAAGACAATATATCGAAATTTTATCATTTATACTCGTGGAATGAAGAGCTTTGGAATGTTCTGGAATCCATTTTTTGTGTTTTCACTCCACTGGAAATGAAAAGAAAAAGCCTTTAAGATCTTATGATATCCTTTTAAGGTCAAATTGATATCTTTCCCAAAATACGATGTTACTTAATGAATTCAAAAAAACCTTACATACCCAAACAAAATATATCAAATGGTTACGTTAACATGTTGAAGTAAAGGGTTTTACTACCACCTAGCCTGAACAGGGAGAGAGGGGTTGGTTCTTCAAATACCAGGTGTTATTTTAAGGGCTTCAACAGATTAAAATACTCAAACCTACCTCAAAGAGAAATGGAATATCAGAGAAATTGAACCTGTAAAATTTACTCTAGCATATGGGTAACACATGTTAATGATTGTGTTGGTAGGTCACGAAATAGGATATCCTGTTGCAAGCTCAAATAGTACTATATTGCATATTGACATTAAATATAACTGCAACAATTGAAATGAACTAACTACATATAATGGAATAAATTGATTGGGGGGGGCTTGTGCACTTTCTGAAGGCTCTCATGAGAGGAAAGTGAAGGAGTGTATAAAATCTGTAGACTGATCCTCATCTATTTCCCTTTACACATATCATTTGAAATAATTGTAAAATCTATACACGGGTGTGAAGTTATCCACATCCACAACATACACTGAGAAAAATATATCGAAATTTTTTCAAACTCTTCTAGAAATATGATATACGCCACGGCAATCAATGTGATGCTTCTTTCGATGAGCTGAGTTGAAAATCTGATGATTATGGGTTATTCAGATTATCTGAACGGGATGTGAATGGGGTAGTAATGGGGTTCGGTAATTTTGAAACTTCTATTTCGAAAAGTTGATATTGTACGACTTTCATTTTCGGATATGTTATTCCTTGTGGCCGAGCACATAAGAAAAATATCATGTGGGAGTTTTCCAGGCCGTCTAAGGGGGTGGGAATAGGGTTGAAAAACTAATAAAAATTCTATTTCGTCAACTTGACATTGTACGCTTTTCATTTTCGGATATGTTATTCTTTGTGGCCGAGCACATAAGGAAAATACCATGTCGGAGTTTTCCAGGCCGTCTAAGGGGATGAGAATAGGGGTGAAAAACTAATAAAAATTCTATTTCGTCAACTTGACATTGTACGCGTTTCATTTTCGGATATGTTATTCCTTGTGGCCGAGTACATAAGAAAAATACCATGTCGGAGTTTTCCAGGCCGTCTAAGGGGGTGGGAATAGGGGTGAAAAATTAATAAAAATTCTATTTCATCAACTTGACATTGTACGCGTTTCATTTTCGGATATGTTATTCCTTGTGGCCGAGTACATAAGAAAAATTTCATGTCGGAGTTTTCCAGGCCGTCTAAGGGGGTGGGAATAGGGGTGAAAAACTAATAAAAATTCTATTTCGTCAACTTGACATTGTACGCGTTTCATTTTCGGATATGTTATTCCTTGTGGCCGAGTACATAAGAAAAATACCATGTCGGAGTTTTCCAGGCCGTCTAAGGGGATGAGAATAGGGGTGAAAAACTAATAAAAATTCTATTTCGTCAACTTGACATTGTACGCGTTTCATTTTCGGATATGTTATTCCTTGTGGCCGAGTACATAAGAAAAATACCATGTCGGAGTTTTCCAGGCCGTCTAAGGGGGTGGGAATAGGGGTGAAAAATTAATAAAAATTCTATTTCATCAACTTGACATTGTACGCGTTTCATTTTCGGATATGTTATTCCTTGTGGCCGAGTACATAAGAAAAATTTCATGTCGGAGTTTTCCAGGCCGTCTAAGGGGGTGGGAATAGGGGTGAAAAACTAATAAAAATTCTATTTCGTCAACTTGACATTGTACGCTTTTCATTTTCGAATATCTTATTCCTTGTGGCCGAGTACATAAGAAAAATACCATGTCGGAGTTTTCCAGGCCGTCTAAGGGGGTGGGAATAGGGGTGAAAAATTAATAAAAATTCTATTTCATCAACTTGACATTGTACGCGTTTCATTTTCGGATATGTTATTCCTTGTGGCCGAGTACATAAGAAAAATTTCATGTCGGAGTTTTCCAGGCCGTCTAAGGGGGTGGGAATAGGGGTGAAAAACTAATAAAAATTCTATTTCGTCAACTTGACATTGTACGCGTTTCATTTTCGGATATGTTATTCCTTGTGGCCGAGTACATAAGAAAAATACCATGTCGGAGTTTTCCAGGCCGTCTAAGGGGGTGGGAATAGGGGTGAAAAACTAATAAAAATTCTATTTCGTCAACTTGACATTGTACGCGTTTCATTTTCGGATATGTTATTCCTTGTGGCCGAGTACATAAGAAAAATACCATGTCGGAGTTTTCCAGGCCGTCTAAGGGGGTGGGAATAGGGGTGAAAAATTAATAAAAATTCTATTTCATCAACTTGACATTGTACGCGTTTCATTTTCGGATATGTTATTCCTTGTGGCCGAGTACATAAGAAAAATTTCATGTCGGAGTTTTCCAGGCCGTCTAAGGGGGTGGGAATAGGGGTGAAAAACTAATAAAAATTCTATTTCGTCAACTTGACATTGTACGCGTTTCATTTTCGGATATGTTATTCCTTGTGGCCGAGTACATAAGAAAAATACCATGTCGGAGTTTTCCAGGCCGTCTAAGGGGGTGGGAATAGGGGTGAAAAACTAATGAAAATTCTATTTCGTCAACTTGACATTGTACGCTTTTCATTTTCGAATATGTTATTCCTTGTGGCCGAGTACATAAGAAAAATACCATGTTGGAGTTTTCCAGGCCGTCTAAGGGGGTGGGAATAGGGGTGAAAAACTAATAAAAATTCTATTTCGTCAACTTGACATTGTACGCTTTTCATTTTCGAATATGTTATTCCTTGTGGCAGAGTACATAAGAAAAATACCATGTCGGAGTTTTCCAGGCCGTCTAAGGGGGTGGATATAGGGGTGAAAAACTAATAAAAATTCTATTTCGTCAACTTGACATTGTACGCTTTTCATTTTCGAATATGTTATTCCTTGTGGCCGAGTACATAAGAAAAATACCATGTCGGAGTTTTCCAGGCCGTCTAAGGGGGTGGGAATAGGGGTGAAAAACTAATAAAAATTCTATTTCGTCAACTTGACATTGTACGCGTTTCATTTTCGGATATGTTATTCCTTGTGGCCGAGTACATAAGAAAAATACCATGTCGGAGTTTTCCAGGCCGTCTAAGGGGGTGGGAATAGGGGTGAAAAACTAATGAAAATTCTATTTCGTCAACTTGACATTGTACGCTTTTCATTTTCGGATATGTTATTCCTTGTGGCCGAGTACATAAGAAAAATACCATGTCGGAGTTTTCCAGGCCGTCTAAGGGGGTGGGAATAGGGGTGAAAAACTAATAAAAATTCTATTTCGTCAACTTGACATTGTACGCTTTTCATTTTCGAATATGTTATTCCTTGTGGCAGAGTACATAAGAAAAATACCATGTCGGAGTTTTCCAGGCCGTCTAAGGGGGTGGATATAGGGGTGAAAAACTAATAAAAATTCTATTTCGTCAACTTGACATTGTACGCTTTTCATTTTCGAATATGTTATTCCTTGTGGCAGAGTACATAAGAAAAATACCATGTCGGAGTTTTCCAGGCCGTCTAAGGGGGTGGGAATAGGGGTAAAAAACTAACGGTCTGGAAAACTCCGACATGGTATTTTTCTTATGTACTCGCGGCCACAAGGAATATAACATATCCGAAAATGAAACGCGTACAATGTCAAGTTGACGAATAGAATTTTTCGTAGTTTTTCAACCCTATTCCCACCCCCTTAGACGGCCTGGAAAACTCCCACATGATATTTTTCTTATGTGCTCGGCCACAAGGAATAACATATCCGAAAATGAAAGTCCGTACAATATCAACTTTTCGAAATAGAAGTTTCAGAATTATCGAACCCCATTACTACCCCATTCACATCCCGTTCAGATAATCTGAATAACCCATAATCATCAGATTTTCAACTCAGCTCATCGAAAGAAGCATCACATTGATTGCCGTGGCGTATATCATATATATTTCTAGAAGAGTTTGAAAAAATTTCGATATATTTTTCTCAGTGTATGTTGTGGATGTGGATAACTTCACACCCGTAATCTATACTTATAGGTAACACATTTCAAAACAATATTCACTTAAAACACGTGAAATCTTCAATAATGAACGAGGATATTGGCTCGTGGAAGGTTTCATGACTTGAATTTGACTATAAAATTCTGCAATGCCTTACTTAGCCCTGTTGCTGTATTATATGGGATACTGCAGATCTGGAAACGGGATACCAAATTCTTCAATTATATTTGGAGGTCATGACCAGTAAATTATATTCTCAGTCCAGTTAACTTATTTATTAGGGATATTTCCAATATCTGAGGGTAAACGCCTCAGATTATCGATGCCCTAATAATCGTGAGAAGTTGCCTTTCTTCTCCAAAGGAAAAAACGATTGACATCTGAATTCCTCTAAAGAGCCAAAATCAAGGCCGAAATTAACAATTGTTTAAACAATACATTCCAATATCCAATAGAACATATCTGTTGAAAGGAACACTAATTAACGAAAGCCGCCTATAGCGTAAAAATAATTGATCATAAAATTCAGGGTTAAGATATCAAAGCCATTTCTCAAATACCCATGTTACGTATTGTCGAATTGAGACACTGGCATGACCCATTCATCAATAGCCATACCATGTGTTGATTTTGACACAACCTACTTCGAATTGATAGAGCACAAATCATATCACTAAACCCAGTGATTCGAGATAGAGAAATTGTTACCATAACAAATGTACACAGAGAAAATTTTTTTCCTGATGAATTTGTTAATGAAACCATACAAATGTTTGAAAGAGGTTTGTATAGAGCAAACAACAATATTCAACAAATTGATGAAATGATCATTCCTTATATCCAAGATTTATGGGGAAAATCAAACGTATAGGTAATGGATTTAATGTAACAACAATATTCAAAACAGAGAACACAATCAGATACCTATTAACTCGATACAACCTTGAAATATGGAAGAGACCTCGAAAAATTGTGTGTATGTGTATCCCCTGTGTATGAGGCAGTGTTTTTATACTGGTGACACATCAAGGCCATCAAGAATAAGAACAGCTGAACATAAAAACAACTTGAGGAGATGAGAAATAGATAAGTCGAAATTAGCTGAACACATATCATCAACAAATGGTACACACAAGATAAAGTGGAATAACATCAGTTTACTTATGACAGAACAAAATGGAACAAAAGTAAAACTGAAAGAGGTTACTTGCATTTTGTTAAACGGAACTACAGCTAGTTGTTCACCGAGTATAGATCAATAATATATGCCTTTTCTGAGAAGGAAAGTTGAACTGAGGAGATGCAATTCAAAGTAAGTTGTGTCAAAATCAACACTTGCTATGGCTATTGATGAATAAGTCATGCCAGTCATATCTTTTGATTCTATGTACCAATAATTAAGATTTCATTGGAAATTTTTAACAAGTAGGTTTGAAAAAGGAGGCAGACTAGCTTCCAAAACGTCGCCAAGGGAAAGTTTATGCATATTTTAATAATATTTATTGAAATTAAATCTCCAAATTCATAAAAATACGATATGTAACTGACAAAATAGTCATTCAATATTGCATCTTTTTAACATTGCAGTATTTGCAGTTACGTATCGGGGCAAATATACCGATCAGCCCTTAAAACAGATATAAAGCTTTTTCTTTTCATTTCCAGAGGAGAGAAAACCAAAAAATAGATTCCAGAGAGTTATTGAAGTAACATTTTTCAGATTTAGCGGATTTTACATGACATTGATTTAAATTGTTTCGAGCTCACCCCCATTTGGACTCCTGATTCCAGATGTCCTGGACCTTTTTATACTTGAAGAGCTCAAAACTGTCCGTCGAAATTGTGACGAGTCCCTCAATTTGGACGGGTCTATCACTTTTTTCTTGCGACGTAGATACCTCGATAGGGCACCAAAAATGACAACAGTGGTAGTCACTGAGACTACTACTACCTGTAAATGATATGTGAAGATCATGATGACCAGAATTGAAATATTACCTTCTGGGTGGTCGACAGTGTTGGTTTCTGAGGTAGGAATTGTCTGACTGCATAAAAATATTCTTTCAAGTGTCCTACATTGATTAATATAGCCATTACGTGAATATAAATATAGGTCTAGTACAGTTTATAGGTTAGAGTATAAATTTGCACTTAATACGCTCTATAATTTTAAATTCATAAGTGACACTCACGTAAGGCAGTTTGCTGCACTTTTAACAACTAACTATTTCCTATATTACTTCATAATTGATAACAAAGACGTTTATTCCTGAAATCAAATACCCGGTACAAAAAATGTTTATATGAACTACAAACAAACGAACTATTCCGACTTCTTCTTTTAATAAGCTCGTGCATATGAACTACTTGCTTGATTTTATGAGGCATCGGCTGCTGGTACAACTGTTTCTATTTCGATTAACGATAAAGCAGTTGTAACTTTATACCGCTGTTGAACGATGAGAACTTATTTTAGATACAGTATAAATTTTTTTCTCGTGAAGATGCTAAGATTGTTTTAGCGAAACGCGCGTCGAGGGCAAATAATATTAGTTTGGTGTTGGAGTAATTGATCTCTAAAAAAAGCTTAAACCGCTGTAAGCTCAGAAATATTCGTCATATTGTCCTGTTACATCTTCAGTAACTCATTTTCAGATGAGATATTATAATTTTTTCATTTTATATTTTTTCCTTATCCAACACTCACACAAGTGTCCCCGAAGGCAGGGACTGTGTTCGTACATACGAATGCTGAGGGAGAGCAGAGTTTTGTGCGGTCGAAGGCGGCTGAAATTTTTGTTTCTCAAGGGTGAAGGGTGTACCAAGGGGCCTATAAGAGATCATTCATTCGAATATACATTTTTGTTAAGGTAAAACAGATCCATTCAAAAAAATCCACAAAAAGTGCTATTACGCTATACTGAATATATTGCTTTCGAATTTATTGTTATAGGCGCAGTCAGTGGATTCAGCATTAACACCCAAGGACATTGAACTTCATTGAAGGGGATGGCCAGTTCTTTATATATAGTAGTTTTCACAATAAATGGTATTGACTGAAGGATTATAATAAAACCAATCAGACCCTTAAGTTGTAAAATCCGAGATGCACATCATGAATGTAAAAGGGCCGGATTCAGGTAATTTTGTTTCTCAGAGAGGGATTGTAGAGGATTACAGCTTACACTTCTTGTTCATTTTAGTCTTTGTATTTCATTGGAAGTGTTCACTTGTGTTACGGCGTGCAATAATTTTATAACATTTATTTGTTATTACAGACATTGATAGCAAAAATTCTATACCCCAACGTACAGAATAGGCAGTATGTGGCGTCCGTTGATAAAAAGTAATATTGCTTCTTCCAGTGGTTCGTTAAAGACGAATCACTTATCTTGTGACGCGAAAATCATTATAAAAAATGTGTATAGTTCCTTACTTCAGCAAGGATATAACGCGGGTTCTGCAGCAAAAGTAACCAGTAATTTGACGAAGGTGCCTCTTACTTCAGTTAGACGAATTGTTGAAAATTCCATGGAATCAAGAAAAAAGCGTAAAGATTCCGGTGTCACAAAAAGTCTAGACTAAAAATCTACACTATGTACGATGTACGATGAGCAGCGTGTCCCTACAATCAAAAGACTGAAACAGCGGCTCATCAATGACGAAACTCACATCAACTGTGGCCTCACTACTCTTTAGCGAGCTCTGTCTGCAATGGGCTTTGAATATCGCAAAATTGACAAGAGACAAGTAATGATGGAATCCACACGTTTAATAAACTGGCGTTCTGAATATATAACGTCAATAAGAAAATACCGGTCTGAAAATCGGCCAATACTCTACCTCGACGAGACGTGGATTGACACGCATGACACCCCTTCCAAAGGATGGTCTGATTCCTCTGATAAGTGTTAAACAAAAGCACCATCGAATAAAGGGAAGAGAATCACAATATTACACGCAGGATCAGAAAATGGTTGGATCCCAAACGCTATGTGGCTTTCTGCCAAAAATATTAAGGACTCTTGTGTTGATTACCACGAAGATACGACAGCAGAGCTTTTTGAAGATTGGTTTAAAAATTGTCTGTTACCCAACATTCCGCCAAACAGAGTTATAGTAATGGACAACGCAAGCTATCATAGTCGACAATTGCAAAAAATTCCTGGCTCAAAGAATACGAAATTGGAGATTTAAAACTTCATGGCTGCAAATGACATATATTTTGAGGAAAATTATACAAAAAAAGAACTTTTACAAGTGCTGCAGTCATTTTCTTTAAAAAACACGTATGTTTGTGATACAATTGCAGAAGAATTGGGACATACAGTGTTACGACTACCTCCCTACTACTGCGTGTTCAATCCTATAGAGCTTATATGGCACCAACTTAAATGGAGCGTGCGCGGAAAAAATACTTCTCCGACTTTAAGTGGTAGTGTGGTAGAATTAATAAGGAACTGTATGAATGACATTCCTACCGAGAGTTGAAAAAGTTCTGTTAGTCATGTTATAAATGTTGAAAACTCGTACCTTTCTGTAAAATCAATTGCGCCAATTATAATTAATTTGGATGAGGATAGCGATAGCGACACTGAACTAAATATAGAATAGAATTGTAACATTTGAATAAATTACTTGTATATCTCCTACATTATGCAAATTCAAATTTCTTGCATCTTTTACCAGATGATTTTCTACACAATGGGATTAAATCAGGTACTTCATTGCAGTTAATAAGTCAATACCATTTACTGTGAAAAATACTATACTGTAATGTAATTCTGTCAACTGACGTTACCGCGATCCCTTCCGTAGTTCATAATACTATTCAGTTTAATTCGTGTTTTTTTCAGTTTTGTATTTCCACTTGCCACTTCATTTATGCGCGTTTTGCTTTGTGAAATGTAATTCGGTAGAAATCTCCGATTCTCCATGAATAATTCTTTCTTCCCAGAATAATCACAACACATAATGAGAAAAATGAATTATACGATCAAACAAACTTACCCGTAAAGTTCAATCACAATGTTATGGTTATGAAGCGGCCCGTTCGATTATATCATTAGATGTAGTACAGCCATTTTGTACTGGATGACCTCAACTCGAACAACAAAACAAAGAAAATTTGTTTTCTATAGCAGAGGCTGAGCCCCCTCCAGAAGCACAGCCACCGCGCGTGACGCTCACCTGTCTTTTGTTCAAAACATCCTCAAGCTAGGAAGTTATACCACAATTTGGGGTCACTTCTTTCGTCATAATGTACAAAATAGAAATCGTAAAACAAAGAAATTTACGCTATCATAACGCTACATAATAGAGTACATAGTAGTAGAGTACATAGTAGAGTACAGTAACAGAACGCTACACTTTCATAACGTAATTTATCATAATGGACATATTCAGAACGTATTTCGTCATATCGTACCTTATCATATCGCTACAATATCAGAACATCAAAATATCATAACCGTACTTCATAGAATTCGTAACTCATCATAATGGTACAAAATCAGAAACGTATTTTATCATAGTCGTAAAAAATCAAAATGTATTGCGTCATAATCGTAAAGTATCAGAACGTACTCTATCATAATCTAATAGTACATGGGCTTGCTTACAATATTAATAAAAATATTTGGTAATGGGATATCCGCTGTCATTTAGGAATCCAGGAGAGATCTGTGATCTCAAATATATTTTTGAAAAATTGAATAATAACATTATTTTTCACCTATTGTAGCTAATTTTTATATTTTGTATTCTTCAATATTCAAAAAAATGTTGCCTACCCTGATTCCTATATTGACATGACACTGTTGCCAGTCAAGCGGGCACTGCACTGTAATACTAGTGTTACATTACAGCCTTTTTGCAGCAATTTTATAGCATGCAATATTAATTGCATGCAAAAGTGAAAACTAAAGAAACCAGTGTTCTTACATTTGAGCCACTTCCCAAGACTTTTTGACCTATTGACATTTGACATAACATTAAAATGTTTATGGAGTTTTTTGAAAACATGATATTATATTATCAAATACGTTACCTGGAAATTGTTTTCGCCATTTCTACACCATCCACAATATTGGAATGACTGATTATAAAGTATAGCTCATGACTCTTCTACTTAAAAGTCGGCCATTATAAAGAATGCAGAACCACCAACACAATAAGACAATAATTATGTTGTCAAAATCTAGAATCACTAAAAATATGCAAAGTTGCGCGTGTATGACCTTGAAAAATAGAAACATTTCTATAAATTTCAAGCCTGAAAGTTGCAGTGAAATAAGCCGAACCGCATGCGCATTTATTATTTGACACAGGCCAGCAATTGAATGTTGAATTGCCAGCAATTTCCATGAAAAGGCTGTAATGTAAGAACAGCTTTATGTGTCTGTTTCATTCATTGTTATTGTAGTATTTCTATATAGACTTTTCGACAAACTTTTCAATAGATTTTTATTTCAAGTCAAATTACAATTAAATCTGTCTCTGATTGTCTCAACTGTCCGTCCCGTCATAAAAAATTTTGCTATACCGGGTAACCATTTTCAAAAGGAATATAATATATATAAATGAACTAAATTAAATTGAACAAGTGGATATATCTATAACAATCTCCCTCCTAGTGATGAAACCAGCGGGTGAATCACTCTTCTTTGTTCGGCTCGATATTCAATATGCAAATCTTCGCAACCGGTCTCTGGTAAGTTCCTGCGGTCGTTTTGACGTCGACGACTCTTATCTTTCCATCTCTTCCATCATGGATTGCAGTGATAATACCAAGGGGCCACGTATTTCTAGGTAAGTTTTCATCACAAATCACCACCAAATCCGATAGTTTAATGCATTGTCCCTTAGCATCATATTGCCACTTTTGCCGCTTACCGATGAGTGGAAGATATTCTTTAACCCATCTTCTCCAGAACATTTCAGTGAGGGGTTGAGAGACACGCCACTGTCTTCGAAGATTCATCTCTTCATTTTCAAATATTCCTGGTGAAGGTGCGTTTCCGCTGGAATATCCAAAGATGAAGTGGTTTGGTGTCAGACATTTCGGATCCTCACTATCTACTGAAGCGTGATTCAGAGGTCTACTGTTCACTAAATTTTCCACTTCCACGAATAATGTATGCAGAACTTCTTCACGCGGATATCTACATTTCAATGTCTCTCTAAGGGCAGTCCGAACCAGCCTTTCCCAACAACCGCTCATGTGCGGTGAAGCTGGGAGATTGAACTTCCATCGAACTCTTTTGATGGACAAATAATCTTGAATCTTGTTTTGGTCCAATTCCTCCAGAGATTTTCTCAATTCTTTATCAGCTCCTCGAAAATTAGTACCGTTATCGGAATGTAAT
The DNA here is from genome assembly GCA_032362365.1 of Zygogramma bicolorata. Taxonomy (NCBI): domain Eukaryota; kingdom Metazoa; phylum Arthropoda; class Insecta; order Coleoptera; family Chrysomelidae; genus Zygogramma; species Zygogramma bicolorata. The sequence goes on along the minus strand of JAVJAQ010001486.1, from coordinate 319,966 downwards.
TCTACGGGACATCCTCTTATGGCAATGAGCGAACTTGCTAATTCTAGGTGTATGGCTCTTACACTCAAGCAGGTAAAAATCACACCGTAGCGCTTTTCATGCCTTCTTCCGATAGTTACTTCAAAAGGACCAAAATAGTCTAATCCTGTTTCTTTGACATCTCCACAAAATGCCACCTTACGTCGAAATTTCCACAGTCCCTGAAGAAGATGCTCATTCAAACTGGTTCCATGTGACTCAGCAGCGGCATCCAGCACAATTCTAATTTTTCCTGGCTTACTCGGATTGAAAACGGGAAAATGTGGTAAATACCATGTTCGAGCGTTGCTTCTCTCTGTTTCTTCGTAGTTCAGCTGTCTAATGTATCCTTCACTTTCATACTCTTTTAATTTCGAACAATATTGATTTGCTGAATTTCCGTCCCTATCCAGTTTTTTTCCAGGCACATAAGTCTAGCGATCGCGTTCGTTTTGCTTTCTGACAAAACACAATTTTCATTTTTCCATAAAAGTCCTAATTCTATATGAAATCCAACTCGCTTTTGAGTTTTCTCCGATATTTCCAAAGCTATCTATCTCCTTTTGATCTACCAGTTGTTTCGTTCTTCACTCCTAAGTCTTCAAGCGTGAATTTAGCTTTCACAAGATTATGAAGCTCGTCATCACTTCTCTGTTGCGAATTACAGCAAAGGTGGAAAACAATGTCATTGTCCAAACGTCCACCCTGTATATTATTTCTTCCATGAATTACCCATCCAAGAAGAGTTTTCGAAACAAGTGGAGAATTCCAAGTACCCTGATAAATTTTCCTAGCAATTGTTAATGCACATTGATCCTGCCCAATGAGAATTAATGGTTGTGCATCCTTCATCGATTTCAAAGAAGCTTGATTGATATACACGGGTATAACTGGCTCAATTTTTGCACGTCTACCGATTGTCGTGGCAAAGATAAATTATTAATTGTTCTTGCCCCAGATATTTTAAACGTTTTCGAATTTTCATCAATACCAGATATATCTAGAGTCACCTTCATTGAATGTTCGTCTTGTTTCGTTACGTCATTCAACCATTGATAGCAAATTGGCTCAACAGGTCCAATGAGACCAATTTTGTCCGCTACCTTAGAATCTATCAAGGTTGTAGTTGCAGCTTCGTCAAGTAAGGCGTATGTCGATATCTCGCCTTTTGGTCCTCTCAACAAAACAGGTGCAATTTTCAGTAATATCTGAGTGTTACGCGTATGGAAATAGTTTATCGACTCGGTTTCTGCATCTGAACTTTTTTCTTGGGATCGATTTCCTTTGGTACTATGTAGTAAGTAGTTGTGATACTTTTCACAATTATTGATCACGCATTTTTGTTTTCTTCTGCATTTGAAAATATTGTGCCCCATTTTGAGACAGCTGAAGCACAAGTTTTTAGATGTAACCAGTTGCCATTTATCATCTACGTTCAATTCTTTGAACTTTTCACAAAATTCCAAACTGTGAATGTTTTCATTGCAAATTTGGCAGAATGGTTTTGTTTCTGTCTTACTTTTCAGTGAAAAAACCATTTCACCCTTTTTTGTCATTTTTTGATTCATTTTTTGTTGTAAAATCGATGCATGAAGTAGCAGCGACAGCAATTTCTCGAAACCAAACAGAAAATTGCTTGAGATCAGTTTTAGTGGAGTTCATAACTAATTTTCCCCATTCAAGCCTTAGCGATATGGTGGAAGCTTACCTACTAATTCACTAAGAAGTTGTGGATTCATCATGTGACCTGTACTTTTCAATAATTCCATTGTGCACACCAAATTCTCGACAATATTTGAGAATGGAAGGTATGTTTCGAATTTTCCTTCTTTCGGTGGGAGCGCATTTCTCACCTTGTCGACTAGGATGGAAATTATGAATTCAGGACGACCAAAGGAAATTTTCAAAGTTTCAATTATTTTGGAAAGATTCGTGACAGACATCAATAAGGGATGAACAGCATTCCTTGCTTTACCTCTGAGACACCTTTGAAGTCGTAGAAGGTTATCAGAGTCAGTGAGGCGGTTAATTCCAGTCGTACGTTCAAAATTATCGATGAAAATCGGCCAGTCTTCCGGTTTTCCATCAAACGTCGGTAGGTTATTATTCTGATGCTTTCCCGTGCAATTAGTCAATGTTGAGCAAATTTGATTCAAATGATCTGAAGTCATTTGTAGAACATTTGCAGATTTGCTCATCCTACCATCAATATTTTCTAAATCACTTTCTTCTAGTACTTGCCAGTTATCTATCTTTTCCTTCAAAGACATTCTTTCAACTCCATGAATACTTCTGTCAATGTCGAAATTTTCAGAATCTCCGGACCTTTCGCTAAGAATTCCTTGTAAAATCATTTCTTTCCTCACTAGTTCCTCTTCTACTTCCAGCTTTCTTCTACGAATTTCGGCTAGCTTTCTTTCCGCTTCAAGTTCAATTTCTAAATGTCTTCTTCGAGAACTTGATGTCATTTTTGAGAGGCTTTTATGATGAGAAATATGGGACAATGCATTACTTACGTGATTTGCGGTGTCGTCTCCGTCGTTTCTCGTAGTCTGCTGAAGTCCAGCGCTTTCTTCTCCATATCTCTGCGGTGGAATGCCTTTTTGTGGGTCTCTCGCTTCTTCTGATGAAACTCATATCTCCAATAATCTGTTATTTAGGCTCGAAGGACCATGTAGTATTCTATTTCTCGAAGTATTCATTACAATACTACAAAAGGCTATGTACTTTTCATTTCCTGAAAAAAACTTGAGACATAATCAAAAATTGAACTCATGGTTTTCTGATGAATTGAGACATATGCGTGAATTCCTGAATTTTCTGAAAGAAATTTCAGAGCAAAGCCAATCTGCTCAAGATTTGAGTCGTTACAAAAAATACAAACTTGAATATCGTAAGAAAATCAGAGAGGCTAAATTAAAGTTCAATAATCACATCATTGAATCCTCAAATAATATTTCAAGAACCTCATGGAAACTGATTAATTCGAATTCAAAAAAATCCAAATTTAATGAGAAAGTGAACAGTGAACAAATAACAGCGAATTCATTCAATAACTATTTCACAAATGTACCCGAATCTATCATATCTAAAGTACCCCAGAGCCCAAATAATGTATTCACATATATAAATCAAGTTGCAGATAAAAATATCCCAAAACTGATCATAACTGAAATTACTCATAATGAAATAAGAGAAGCTATAAATAGTATGAAAAGGAACAGTACCCGAGATATTTACGATTTGAGCGTAAATCTTCTGAAATCCGTGAAAAACCAAATAATACAACCGTTATGTAAATTGTTGAATAGGAGTATAAAGCTTGGTTTATATCCTCGATGCTTGAAGCTCTCAAAAGTAGTGCCAATCTTTAAAAAAGGCGACCCAAACGATATGGCTAATCACAGACCGATATCACTACCACCTATTCTGTCCAAAATTTATGAAAAAATACTCAAACTAAAAATAAATTATCACTTCGAAAGAAACAATCTATTTACAGATTCACAATTCGGTTTTCGAAACAATAAATCCACAACACTTGCAATAAGTAAACTTATATCCACCATAAATACTGGTTTTGAAAAAAAGGAGTCTGTCGGATGTCTGTTGTATGATCTATCGAAGGCGTTCGACTGCGTCTCCCACGATATTCTACTATGTAAACTCGAGAAATATGCTTTTGATGAAAATCTTATACAGCTTATCACTTCCTACTTGAGTGATAGAAAGCAAACTACATATTTCAAAAAGCACTTCTCTGAAATATCATCCACAGTATACGGTGTTCCTCAGGGCTCGGTTATGGGTCCATTACTATTTTTGATATATATAAACGATCTCCCGATGGCTGTACCTAGCTCTGAGGTCGTTGTTTTTGCTGACGATACAACACTGATAGAATCAAATTCATCTCCAGTGGAACTACAAGAGAATGTCAGGGAGGCGCAGGCGAGGGCCAATGACTGGTTCATCTGCAACAGACTTTGCCTGAATGACTCGAAAACACAGCATATTATTTTTTCTTTGAGATATATTGAAATGAGTCCAAACTCAGCTGTAAAGTTTTTAGGAGTTACTCTTGACCCAACTCTAACCTGGAAATCTCATATTGATCACCTATCACAAAAATTATGCAGAGTAACTTATCTCTTGAAAAATCTGGGACACATTGTTAGTATTGAGGTTTTGCTGAAGGCATACTATGCACTGTTTCAGTCATTATTCCTTTATGCAATTCTCTGTTGGGGTCATTCCGCTCATACCAAAAGAGTTTTTGGCATCCAGAGGCGAGCCATTCGTTATATGCTACATCTTACTTACAGAGAAGATATTAGGAAAAGATTTATTGAACTCGAAATTTTAACCGTTCCATCATACTACATTTACGAGTGTCTTAAATATGTTAAAATGAACCTCAACCTATATGAAACAGTATCTTTTACTCATCATCATGATACTAGTCAAAAAAATAACCTTCTTATTCAATATAGCCGTTTGAATAGAATCAGAAATTATGAAAACTATTATGGGCCGATTTTTTTTATATGATTCCTCCCTCCATCAGGCACATCCCTATTAAAAGATTTCTGAAGACAGTTAAACAGTTTCTTATCCAACAGTCCTACTACAGTATTGAAGAATTTATGTCAGACGGAGCTGTCTCTTCTATGCCAGTGTTGTAGTACTGCACTACCGAGTTGGAATTTCTTCGCAGATTTCTGTTCATTTTTTTTTCTATCTTGACTGTGTTTGTAATATGTACATTAATCTTAATGATTTCAATTTGTGCGTCTATCGAAAACCAAAGACATATTATATTATCTGTGATAACTGCTATACTTCTTATTTTTTTATACATTTGATTCATATTGCTGAACTATATGTTTGTAAAAATTCTACTGTTTGACGTATGTAAGCACGACAGTGTAATGACATCAATAAAGTATTCTATTCTATATAGACTTTTCGACAAACTTTTCAATAGATTTTTATTTCAAGTCAAATTACAATTAAATATGTCTCTGATTGTCCCAACTGTCCGTTCCGTCATAAAAAATTTTGCTATACCGGGTAACCATTTTCAAAAGGAATATAATATATATAAATGAACTAAATTAAATTGAACAAGTGGATATATCTATAACAGTTATTATTCGATTTATTTAATTGTTGAAAAAGTTTATGCCCTAAAATAAGACAGCGATGTTAAATCAAGTGTTAAAAAGACTGAATGGCTGGTGATTACCTAATTCTCTATATAAATCTGTGCGAGGAAAAACTGATATTGCCAGAATTATTACCTTGACGATTCTTTGCTCCTGATGAACAATTGTTTACTTTCACTCCAGAATTTGTTAGCATTTTAGCATTACTCTTTTATATCTTTATAGAGATTTGGTTCATAAATGATGACATAAAAAGTATCAAGTTTTTGACAGCGGTGCGGTATTTCATTTCTTTCTGGTGTGAATAAAACAGAGAAAGCAATAACCGCTTGAGTGATTCCAATGAATCGAGAACGGCTTAGCCCCTTCGAATTAGACTATTTTCATTGCACGTTGCCAAAATTATTAAGATTCTAACGTCAGCCCATATATTAAATTTTGAATGCGCGCGCATCCAAATTATGATAGATTACGATTCTGATAGAATCCGTTATGATATTTTACGAATTCTATTAAGTACGATGTCTATCCTGTACGATTCTGATGGTGTCCCGTTATGATATATTACGAATATGATTTTGTCACGTTTCTATCGAATACGTTATGATAAAATACGTTATGACGAAGTACGTTCTGATAATGTACGTAATGATAGTATACGTTTCTATAAAATACGATTTCTATAAAGTACGATTCTGATATTATACCATTATGACGCATTACGATTTCTACCATGTAGCGTTAGGATATGGTATATTATGATGCAATATATGGACCCCACAAATTTGTGGTTTTGCTACTGAACTGTAATAAATGTTTATTACTATCTCGGAGTTTTACTCACCGTACTCATTAGCTGTTCTATTGTTATACATCAGTTCAAAATCACAACTTGTATAGGGTGGGACCCTGGGAGGGAGGAGATATATTCGGACGAAGCACGTTATATTTTTACGATTGAACATCAGAGGTAAGTTCGTTTAATCATATGATTATATTTCAGCGGCTCGTCCTCTATATCACTGAATGTAGACGTTTGAAGGCAAATGTTGCCATCAACTCCATTCCAAAGAGTAGAACTCATATGAAGCCAATGCAGATCTGAACTGGAAAGTTCCTACACATCTTAGTTAGTATACATATTGAATACAAAGACCGAGACCAAAACTTAATTAACCTCCTCAAGACCAATACTCTCTCACGAGAGTTTTGTCTTGGTCTCAGAAGAAAAATAATTTGAATTTACTCAATAATAAGAGAAATGGAACATGTTATGGTAATTGATTTCGAACACTTGTTTTTCCTATGGTAGGTTTTTAATTTTTGTTCACTAAAATCGAAAATACTTTTTTCAAATTCAGTATTGCAGTTTTGAAGTTTACAATAAATAGGTGTATGTTGTGAAGTCGCAGTGGTCTATACCTCCCACTATTGAAGAAAGAAAAAATTATCACAAAAGTTACTTGGTTTGTCACTTTCAGCTAAATTTGGCCACGATTTTTCATTTCATATAAATCATCCTGTGTACTGATGCATACTTATTTGGATTATAGGTTAAATATTCTATACCTAACTCCAACTGTTTTTTTAAATAATTGACAGGTGAAACGTGAGATTTTGATATTTCCGACAACCACCAGAGTTCTATACTTAATGAAAATAATAAATTATGACCACTATAGTCGCTCAGCTATGTGATATTTTCCCATTCATACATAAATATGATAAGTATTGCGATTTCCTGGGGATTCCGATTCCAACCCTCTGCTGCATCTACAACTTACTGCTCGTCTAACAATAATCCATTGTGGAATGGTCAATAGAAACCTAATTAATATTCCGACACTTTTGAACCTTTTTTCTGGCCTGTCGGTCTGTGCGATGTATGGCTCTAATAAAATCTTTATTTGAGATTTCTCAAAAATTGTATTTTTATGGTGAAATGAGAAATTCATTTGGCTTACTTTACCTGTACAAATTGACAATTGTTAAAGACTGAGATTTCTAGATGCTCTTTGATCCATGACCAAGACTATCAAGACCAAGACTGAGCTTGTCTTGATCTTGAAACATCAAGACCAATACCAAGACTACATTTATTTTTTGACACCAAGACTGAGATTGATCAGTCTTGGTCTCGCAAAGTCCTAGCTGAAAGTCACGCATTGCAGCTGTTAGTATCCATCCTTTCAAATGATATTTCCTCAAGGTTGACTAACTATATCACTATAAACGATGGTTCTACTACTATTCACCGAGGCAACAAACATTTCGGGTTTTGCTCAAGCTCATCCGTTGCCCGGGAGCGAGAAGAGTTTATATACCTTTGTTCTGCTCGTCCTCAATTAACCACCTATCTCCAGTGATTATCGATATAACATCTAAAGAATATGAAACGGACTCATATGGTGTGGAAGAGGTATTTGATTTACCGTTAACCTTCCCATCATAAAAGAAGGACAGAATAACCAAATTCCGTTGAAACTGGGCAAATTACCACAGCGTCCACAGCTGTCAAACAAAAAAAGCAGAAGAAGATCCAATATACAGGTTATTTAAAATTTTCAAATAGTAGGAATTTAAAGAAAACATTCTACAAAATCGTTCTCGCTGAAAATTCGCTAAACTTAGGAAAATAATTAGTAGTTGAAAAATCAAGACCTGTTGGTATTTTTTCATTCTTCTGGTTTCTACTCAGTATTTTCAATTATTCACTGAGTATTGTGTTTTTCTGACTATTAGAGGTAGCGGTGATTTGAGACTGATGGAAATAGTCTTTGTAAGTATATCAATCATGAATCACTTTAAAAATAATCAGTAATAATTTTTTTTCTTTGTAGCGTGACGATGATTTGCCCTATGAAGAAGAAATTCTTCGCAACCCTTATTCTGTAAAACACTGGTTGAGATATATTGAACATAAAAAGACATCACCGAAACATGGAGTAAACATTATATATGAACGTGCTTTGAAACAACTACCAGGTTCATACAAATTATGGTACAATTACCTTCGGGCAAGAAGAAATCAAATCAAAAGTCGATGTATAACAGACCCTGGTTTTGAAGAAGTAAACAATGTGTTTGAGAGGTCATTAGTGTTCATGCACAAGATGCCCAGGATATGGATGGATTACTGCATATTCCTAACTGATCAGTGTGAAATAACAAGAACGAGAAAAGTATTTGACAGAGCTCTTAGAGCACTACCAGTAACGCAGCATAATAGGATATGGCCTTTGTATTTAAAATTTGTGAAAAAACATCATATTCCTGAAACTGGTGTCCGAGTTTTTAGGAGGTACTTGAAACTATTCCCAGAGAATGCTGAGGAGTTTGTTGATTACCTCACAGAAAATGAACGACTCGATGAATCTGCCCAAATATTGGCAAGGATTGTTAATGATGAAAATTTTGTTTCAAAAGAAGGCAAATCCAAGCACCAGCTTTGGAATGAACTTTGTGAACTTATATCCAGAAATCCCGATAAGATTCACTCCCTAAATGTAGATGCTATCATCAGAGGAGGGCTCAGACGCTATACTGATCAAGTAGGCCATCTTTGGAATTCTCTTGCAAATTATTATGTACGCAGTGGCCTCTTTGAAAGAGCAAGAGATATTTATGAAGAGGCAATTCAAACTGTCACTACTGTGCGTGACTTTACCCAAGTTTTTGACTCATATGCTCAGTTTGAAGAATTGAGCTTGAGCAAAAGAATGGAAGAAATTGAAAATAAAGCTAACCGGACTACAGATGACAATATAGATCTCGAATTGAGGCTTGCAAGATTTGAGCATCTCATGGAAAGAAGATTGCTGTTGCTCAATTCGGTACTCTTGAGGCAGAACCCTCATAATGTTCAAGAGTGGCACAAAAGAGTGCAGCTCTATGAAGGTAAGGTCAGGCCCTGTCATAGAAGCCATGAAATTAATTGCATTGAAAAAATCCTTGTTCATTATTTTGTATTTTGTTTTCTGAATTATGTGAATGATTAAGGTGGAAACAAAATTAGCTCTATTACAAATTGAAATCAATTACTGAAAATTAGAAAAAAAAAAGATTCCAGTTTCCAAAATATTAGTGGAAAAAATTTTTATATTTCATAGAATATATTGACAAAAACAAAAGGTACCATTTTTCCTGGTGTGATGGATATGTGATATCCCTCGTGAAATCTATGATTAATTTTCTCCTATATGCAGATCTGAAAAAAGTTATGGGTATTGTGTATTTTTTAATAGTTATTGAAATTGAGAGAATGTTTCATGACTGGAATATACTTCTGTTAATTGTATAACGTGATTTTCCAAAGTTGCAATGCAACTATATACTAGGCCCCTTAATTTTTTTAACATATGTGAGTGATCTTCCTGAGCACATTAGAAGTGGTAGAGCCTTCATGTATGCGGACGACAGCACCATTGTGGTCTCCGGAGTTGACGCACAGAAAATGAAATCAGAAGCAGACCTGGTGTTGAATGATTTCTCAAATTACTGCTCGAAAAATATGTTGATCGTTAATCACAGCAAAACTGTAGTCATAGAGTATCACCACACAAGGAATAGACCTCCAACAAACTACGTATATGAATTCAAAGATATTGTTTTGAAATCCTCTGTTTCATCACAACTCCTAGGCATACACATTGACTGCAACCTCTCATGGAGAGAACAAATAAATTCCGTTTGTAATAAATTGAATAAAAGCTTTTATGTACTTATTAATTTGAAAAATATGCTTAACGTAGACTCACTTCTTCAAATATATTAAGCATTGGTATATTCAGCTATATCTTATAATATTATAGCGTGGGGTCAGGCATCTGAGATCAATAGAGTGTTTGTTGCTCAAAAGCGTATAATCCGACTTATATTTGACATAAAACATCGCAATTCTTGTAGGGATATTTTCAAGAAAAAACAAATACTGACGGTCGTATCCATTTACCTATTCAAACTTTTGTGTTACATATTCAAGAATAAGCATCTGTATCCTCTAAACAGTGACACTCACTCCCATAACACTAGATGTAAAAACGACATCAAATTAAATAAACACAAACATTCATTTTATAAAAAGTCACCGAATAATGCTGTCTGCCGCTTCTTCAATCGTCTGCCAGACAATATAAAAAAAGCGAATTCCCCAACACTTTTTGAAGCTCACCTAAAAGAACTTCTAGTCAAACAATGTTTTTATTCTCTCGATGAATTCGAGACATTTTTAGCTGGACTGTAAGTGATGTGACGATATTGTAATTGATATCGTATATGTACTTTATGTATTTTATTTGGGTTGATACTTCTGTAGCACTCTCATTTCTTGTAACGACATGTCCCATCTTGTTTATACACTAGCTCAAGGGATCAATAAACATTTCATTTCATATGACAATGTAGACAAATTTTTAATTCTTACATTTTTTTTCAACAATATCAGAAATTTGAGAAAATAAATATTGAGTTTAGAAACTTGATTATTTTTGTCGGAAGAGGTAAGTAACTGTTATTAGGGATTTCAACTATTCTGCTTCAACATATAGGGGTATTACAATATTGGTAGGCAAATTTTTCAGACTCAGCCATTGAGCAATGAACCCAACACAATTGACGCCAATAAATGCTCAAGAAGGCTATGTTGTTCATTCTTGAAAACGTAATTCAACAGTCCCATAACTTTTTAATTTGTTGAAATGTTTTAATGATTATTTCATTTTTGAAATGCTCAAATAATCTTCATAAAAAAAATGTGACTTTTTCATTTTAACGTCAGTTCATGATCCAAATGTATTTTGAATAGTTTTTCTGTTTTAACACTTTTCAATTCTTTGGGGAGAGAAATATTTGTCTTAACACTGGTGTATATAGAGTTTTGGTCACAGAACACAGAAATAAATTTAGAAATATAACAGCCACCTTCCATGCAAAAATTGGAATCTTATTGTCTACGACCACCGAAGGTGCTAATGGCAGTTATTTTGTGTTCTAACTAGGAGTGAAGATACTGAAACGCAAACTTCTAAATATGATAGTCTTAATTGACTTCAAAGTATATCTGAAATTCAATGTGTTTTTGAAATTTTGTTTACTATGAAGCATAACCTTCAAATTTATTTTTACAAAATAGTTTACTGTGAGTTATGACCTGTTTTTTATTCTAACACTAGATGAAGACCATGTTTCCTAAAGAATGCCCGGAAAAGAAATCATTAATTCCCAGTGATTGTCTGAGGGAATGAAACCACTAAACTATAAAAATATCTTCATATTTTGTGTTCAAAGAACAGTTTTCTTCGAAATTCACGATACCACTATTGAAAGAAGACTTACATAACACTCTCATTTCTCTTAAAAATCCATGTAAGTTTTAGAAAATAACGTATTCTTTTGAACTCCGTCGTATAATGTAAGTCGTCTCAGGGTATGTGACGTCATATATCTCGTAGGAAACTGCTTCTCGCACAAGATATTTGTTGTAATTTGGTGGCGAGATGAATTTTTATTATTGTTAGTTTGTATCGAACGATATAAGTACGGAAAATCCCTCATCAGGTTCAGGCCCGCCGCTAGCTGTTTGTTCGCCCGAGTGCGATACCGATTTTGCCGCCCTACTACATATTATGCGGAGTTAAAAAAAGCTTTTCAAAGTTTTCATTCATCATGGAAAGTAAAAAAAATCTTATCGAATATAAAATATTTATTTAATTATGTACTTAGTGATATTTGTTTACTGAAGTGTAAAACTAAAACCATACATATATTAGTATAACTACTTTTCTTCGGGCTTGAAGGCCGTCGTTCTCTCCAAACATTAGTTATACTTATAACCTCGGCCGCGAAAGCCTTAACCATTTTGTCATACATATATTACGCAGTTAACTCTACTTGTCTTTATATTTGCGAAATCATCTATCAACGGCACGAGCGCAAGCGAATTTTGCAATTCAAACGAGTGAGAAAGATATGCCAAAATTATATTTTCAAATACACTTTTAGTTTTTTTTTCTCCAATCCATAAACTGTTTGTATGCAGTTTCATATTTTTCTCTTGGAGTTGAAAGTAGTAAATTCAATGACAACGAATTAACTTGTTCTCTCAGTTCTGGCAATGCGGTTATCTTTGCTCCTGTCGTGCCCTTTCACCCACCTTACTTCGATATTATTATCTACCGAGGCGTTAGCTTTGCTTTGCGTTTAGTGACGTTCAAACGATTCGATAGATGTTGTTAGCAATGGATAGTTTATATGTGGGTATTTGAATTTTGGCACAGAAATGTCACTTTTTGGCACAGAAATGTCACTTTTTGGCACAGAAATGTCACTTTGCGGCACACTAATGTCAAATTTCAATTATTGTGAGAAAAAAAATCATGTTTGCAAAAGTAAAACTTTGCAGGAGAGCGTGTTTTGGGATGTGGTTGCAGAAAAAAGATATTAGGTGTGTTCAGGTTCACAACAAAAATTGACAAAAACAGGCCAGGAACGGTTCGAAATAGTTGGACCGTACGGGTTTGTCCTGAATGAGTATTTATTGGAAACTCGAATATGGTTATTGTAATATGGTTCGTGGATCATGAGGCTGGTTGTCTGCAAAATGCAACTTTAATGCAATTATTCCATTGAACAGATCAATACAGTCAATGTCTGAATCACTACTTAATCATCTATAAGCCTCAGATTTCATTAACTCATCATTGGAGTAATTAAATAAATTAACGCAAAAAAAGATACGTCGGTAAATGTTTGTAACTCCTTGAATCATCTATGCTTCAAAGAAGTTATTGTCTGATCTGAGATTATAAATAAAACTCTAGTCTATATTTGATTTTGGGGTCTAATAAATTTTCATCATTGTGTTCATATTGAAATTTTCTTGGACGAATGGTATTTATTGGCGATTATTTCCCTCAATGTGAATAAACGATGAAACAGTTGAAGGCTAGACTGCTTTTACAGAGTTTTACAGCGATTAAATGCACTAGACCTTTTAACCGATTAAAATGTTCGAAATAAACCGGGCGTTTGGATCACTTTTCAGGTACTATCTCTGGTACTATATTGTTCCTGTGTTCGATTTTGATGTTTCCTGAGTTTACATGTTTTCTGGAAATAATCTAAACCATATATCCCTCCTTCACCAAGTTCAATCGACCAAAATGCGTGCATTTCCATGATTTTCAAAATTTTGCTTTCAAGCAAATGCTTTCGTGTATAATAATTTAAAATAAAATCCCTCGGCCTGCAGTCTCGGGATTTTATCAAATTATCATACATTCAAGTCATTTGCTAAGCAAAATTTCGAGAATCATGGAATTGCAGCACACATTTTAACCGATTGAACTTGGTGCACTCGGGATATAACCCCAGAAAAATCTGCTTCAACATTGAGTTCGTGAACCATTTTGGAAGCTTCTGCTATAACAATTTCGAAGTGCCTGTCCCATACTCTGTGAATTTATCAATAAATTGGGATTGCGCCCAGCGCCAGTAAGTTTTTTTGTTGTTTTTTTATGCCGTAGATGGGGTGGCTATTTATTATGACGAAGACTTGAAATATTACATGATGAGTCGCTCGATTTGCCGCCCCCTTAGACGTGCCGCCCGCGTGCAGGGCACGCCTTGCTTACGGCGGGCCTGATCAGCTTGTCGATAATACAGAATACAGTATTCTCATCTGTAAGTTCTACAGTTTTCTCCAATCCATCAAATTTTGTTGATTAGTTGGAGTCAAAAACCGCTACAGGAATGTGGCGCATTGATTTTTGGGTAATACTAGTATGCTGTTTCCTATTTAAACTTGTTTCTGTTATCTGTGCTTTTGGTAAAAATTTGTCACATTCAAGTTCACAAAGAATCAACTATAAATTTTTAATTTCCTAGAATTTGAAAAATGCGAACTAAAATTTGTCGAATATTCTGCGATGGATATTGGTCACCTTTTATTATGTTCATGTATCCTTAACTTGAGTTTTTCTGGGTAAACTTCATGGTAGCAGACTTTAACGATTAGATTTTTCCCTTGGTTCATCCTTCAAATCTCTTCAGTGTTTTAATATGTGTGTGATTGTTCCTAAATTTTATTGATACAATGTAAGATCTCATGTAGATTTGATGAGTTGATGAAACAAATGTCTCACCAATGACCAAATTGTGGATGAGTCAATAAATGAAATAAATAGTGGTTGGAGCAAAGAATTGGCATGATTTTACATTACGTATGTACTAACTCAATATACTTACCTTTGTTCTTTTTCATTAACGATCTGATGTCTTCCTTAACAGCTTCGAAACATAAACAATTGATTGGGCAATTTTTTCCATCTAGATGATTTGTAGACTTTCCAGAACGGCGAATATTGTATAAGAGAGACTCAGACTAATTTTCATGGAATAATAATTTTTTCAATTTTCATTCAAAATTTCGACCAGTGGCCCCCCTACAAGCAACAACTTTTCCAGAAACATGAACGATCTAGGGTAAACTCTTACAAACTCAGTTTAGAGATAAAATAGTAGTATCAACTGATGTTGAATCTTCTACTTATGTAAGAATGATGAAAAAGTGTAGAAAAAGATTGGTCGAAAAAACCTCGTTTTTTGTTTTTAGACCTTGAAATTTTGCTAATAACAAAGTTTTGTATAGACGTTATATGGCAATAAGAACACCGATTTATTTATATACGAGAAATAATGAAATGCGAATTTTTTTCAGGAAAACCAAATGAAATAATCAACACCTATACTGAAGCAGTGCAGACTGTGGATCCCAAACTGGCTGTCGGCAAACTTCACACCTTATGGGTGGATTTTGCCAAATTCTACGAAAAAAACGGTCAGTTAGATGATGCTCGATTCATTTTTGAAAAGGCAATCCAAGTTCCTTTTGTGAAAGTAGATGATTTAGCCACTGTTTGGTGTGAATGGGGGGAGATGGAGATCCGAAACGAAAATTATGATGAAGCTCTACGTCTCATGCATCGCGCTACAGTTATGCCTAGTCGAAAAGTGGCATATCATGATGACACAGAAACGGTATTTTTATTTCTTCCCATTGACTAGTCGAATGAAAATAAGATATGCTGATACTGTAAAGGTCTATACAAAAAGGGAATTTGCTCGAATCAACCAATTATTCTATTTATGTACAAAATATATTATTATGAAAGGTCAAGGCGTGTAGTTGAGACAGTTATGTAAAAAACATTCAAAACTTATTAATAAAACTTCAGCTAGGTAAAACTTAGTGGTCATTCAAAATGAAATTATTTTTTGCAGATGGTTTTTGCTTGAAAAATGAACTGAAATGACATACACGTCATTTGTCACGTTCTGTTCTAGACCTGCGAAATGACATTTTTTTAATTATTTGATTCAAGAAACACTTTCTCTCTCTTCAAATGAATGATGCTTTTTCCTATGAAGTTTCGGATGTGTCCATGAAAAAGTGCCTCTTTTTCCAAGTTTATAACTGTTAACCAAATATCAATTCTACTGTCACTTTGAATTTTTTCTTTATTTTTTAATGTTCTGTTACTTTTTCAACAAAATATTATTTGCATTTATCAAAGATTGTAAGCTTTCACGGCCGGTAAATAGTGAATTGTCAGGTGTTTTTCGGCTTTTTGAGCCGTGTTCTGCAGGTTTTTGAGCCTGACGTTTCGTCTGCGTCTGCGATGGATATTTTCAAAGGCGATGGTTTTGATGTTTTTTTGTAGATCCTATCCGCTTTGTGTCATAATAGTTCTCCTGAGTCAGATTTAACAATTCATGATCTACAGTTGCAAAAAATTCGTTCCAAAACTGACGAGAATTTGTATTATCAGAACTGAAGTTGAGTTGGATCCGATTCAATTTCACATCAAGTCAGAAAACTAAGAACTTTACACCAATCTCTGGAGGTACGATTATTTTATTTTTACTTCAGGTCATTAGCAGTATATATATATTATGAGGCAGAAAAGTGATGTTTCGTGTGGTGATCGGAGACTTGATGGACAATCTTTAGGAGGTCCGTCAACCACTTGAACCACACAAAACACTTTTCCGAAATACACGTTGTTTCACTTGCAAAATATATTTTTTTAATATTATGTCACACTTGGAAACTGTCAGTTTCACTACCTAGGCAAAAAGTAAATGATTTTAGTATTGCTATTGATGATTTCAAATTTCTAGAAGTACTTCAATGTTTGATGTAATTACCATTTTTGCCTAAGCAGTTAGAGTTATCATTTCCCAGTTTAATTAAATAACCCTCGTTTTTGTACGATTGAAGAAAAATATCATGTGAAATTCGCAGAAAAAGTGGTTTCATATGTATCTCACAAGGTTGGAGGACTCCCCTACAGATGGTACGTCAGTCTCCATACTCGCCACACACTTCATCAATTTTTTCCCTAATTAGACAACATACTCTTTTGAAGAAGAGATCATTTCCATTCATTTATTCATTTTTCAAGCAAACATCAATTGAAGAAGTAATTTCACTTATCTCATTTCTGATATTAATGAGAACTCCCACATAGTGTGTAACTTCTATGGTGTCAGTTTATAAATTTTGCTGAAGGACATTTACCTCCTGCATGAACCACATATGTGATAGGGTGGAATAACTTCCTGCACTTGGTCTGTTTTATTGAAAAAATTTGAATACTATTTGTTTTTTACGGGATCAAATCTTTCTTATTGATATATTTTTTGTATTCCCAGGTACAAAGTCGGGTTTACAAATCTTTGAAGGTGTGGAACCTGTACGCAGATTTAGAAGAAAGTTTCGGGACATTCAAGTCTTGCAAAGCCATCTACGATCGCATAATAGATCTGAAAATCGCCACGCCTCAAATCATCATCAACTATGGCGTGTTTCTGGAAGAAAACAATTATTTTGAAGAATCATTTGCAGCTTACGAGAAAGGTATCTCGTTGTTTAAATGGCCAAATGTATATGACATATGGAATACGTATCTAACAAAGTTCCTTCAACGATATGGCGGAAGAAAACTGGAGAGGGCAAGAGATCTATTCGAGCAATGCCTGGAGGGGTGTCCCCCACAATTTGCCAAAAATCTCTACCTTCTTTATGCCAAGGTACTCATTTTTTTTTAACTTGTTGAAATCTTACTGCATATGCTTTGTTAGGAGTAACCCTGATAATAATTAAAATATCGGATGCATAGAAATTATTATGTGAATACTTTGATTTGCGTAAACCCAAACACCACTGTCACTTGTCACTATCACAATTTAACAAATAAATATTCGACTAGTCTACTCAAAAAATAGCGCGATTTTTAACTTGAGATCACAGGTTTTTGAACAAACAAACATCAAACGTACGTTGCCTACATATTGAGGAGAATGAAATTCAACACGGGATATTCCCAGACATAGAGATGTCCACATGTATAGAGTGGACCCATCCTTGACACCCGAAAACCTGCCTGATTATGTAAAATTGCTTTCACCAAGGTCAAATGTGTGGCACTTAGATGTAAATATCCAGATATTTACCCATCTTTTGTTTGAAGTTTGAGGAATTTTTTGATTCGAAGAGCCCAAGAGAGTGCCGTTATTCTTAGAGTTTTTCATCACAATGCTCACTTCCTAAGAAATAAATTTGACATATTTGATGTTAAGCTAGAAAAGTTCAGGGATGATATTGCTTGTATTACTGAGCACCGGGTTTGGGACTCAGAACTTCAAGAAATGAAAATGAGAGATTATCTCTTTGTGTAAGTTTCTGTTCGCCTAATATAAAAAAGATGATTGTCATCTAATTTTATGTGATGATTTGAACATACATTTCATGGCTAACGATATGCTCGAAAATTGCTTATTCGATTGATTTGGTAACTCACATATTTTTTCTTGCAATCTGCATCTGTTCTGTGCCTTATCAGACCATTCAGTCTGACCAATAAATAGCTACAAGAGGGCGCCAGGGCGCCTATCCAAAAATATTCAAAAAAAAAATTTATGCTTCCTATTTGAATAGCTCCAGACCCATCTCCAAGATATTTACCGTATCGAATTTCTTAAAAAAAATTATCCATGAAAGAATTTTTGAGTTTGAACTGAAGTTCGATATATTCAATGATCGTCAACGGAGATCTTAGTCACAGCCATTTATTCCATGTACCCTTCCACCGTACAAATTATGGCAAACATAGGGAAACATCCCTAGAGTTATTGGATGACAAAACGTGAGCGTTTTTGCAATCTCTCATGCTCGTTTTGAACAATCATTGAATAATTTGAGTTGGTAATTGTTGATTCAAGGTTGTGACCAGTTTTAATTTTAATCTAATATTCTAATGTATTTTATGCTGTATATAGTTGTTTGCTACAGAAATATTCCCTAGCGTCTTATTTTATATCTTACATATTTATATTGTTACTTATATCTGTGGAATTTTTATTGGTTGATCCTGTATAAATAAATGAACACGGTTTTAGGGTAGGAAGGTCGGCTCACTCAGCCATACTTGGTTTTCCCGATGATCTTTACGCAAATCTGAACAGAAAGTTTTATTTTTATGGTTCTTAGGCAATCATGTTGATCATTGATTCTTGTTGCAGAAGCTTCAGAAATACGGTCTCGGAGGTAGCATGGGGGACTGGCTGAGTTCTTACCTTTCCAATCGAAAACAGTTGATAGTAGTCAACTCATGCCAGTCTGACTCCCTTGATATTGAGTGTGGAGTACCCCAAGGATCCATCCTTGGCCTTCTGTTACTTCCATTATTTATCAACGATGTAACCCTAGTTGATGATATTTATTTTGAAAAAATAGCCTGGCAAGCTTAACACAGTTTCAAATGAATGCAAACAACTTAGTTCAATGAAAACAAACTGAGAGGAAAAACTGTCTTCATGAATTTCACTCGTTTGAGGGATGCTACAGAAAGTCATCTGGTAAAAGTATGTGGTGTGTCAGATAGATCAGGAGTTCATAGATTATTGTGTGGTTCATATCCTATGATTTCTGTCGGTCAAACGGGAAAAACATTTGATACACGCGTGAAAGAACACAAAAGGAGTTTGCAAAATGGTAAGACAAATTTCTACATATGCATCTCACCTCATTAGAGAGGTACATAAGACCAATCACGAATTTGAAATTCTTCATTTTCAAGGGAAGGGTTTGGAATCTCTTGGAGAGCTTGGAAATCAATAAGTGTTAACATTCGCAGTTCCTAATAAGTGATCAGACGGAGTTGAATAATTCGCCTCTTTTGAATATGTTCTTTCCAGGAAATTATGCTAATGAGGTTGTAATGTCGGACCATTAGTCTTATTAATGAGGTAACTGGCTGTTATTCTTATTGGCCTTTGGATATAATCTTGTATAAATTCGAAATGTAACAGTGTTAGAATTAGCTTAAAGCTCCTGCTTGAGGAAGCTGTTGTATAGCGAAACACGTGTCGCGCTTTAGTAAACCCTGATATGTGAAAATCTCACAGGCAACTGTATATTATTTTTACAGCAAGTTCAGTCTACAAAATTCTTAGGAGTACATGTTGACACCTCATTGAACTGGGAAATAGATATCAATTTTCTTTGTAAAAAGCTTGCCTCTGCCTGTTTTACTCTATATAGGTTAATAAACATCAGAAATAAGTCGGATCTACTATCACATCACTATGCACATTGTTACTCTCAATTGCTATGAGGAATCATTTTCTGGGAATCCTTTAGTTTTGTATGAAGGGCTTTTTATTTTACTGGAAAAAGCTGTGAGAAATTTGCATCCTTGAAAGTTGGGCAGTCGTGTAGAGACAAATTTAGAGAACTAGGAATCCTATGTGTACCTTGTATTTACATCCTAGAACTGTTGTATGTGAAATCAAACTTCAATACATTTATACCTTACGATTTTAATCAACAACTATTTCACACGAAATTGTAATGATTCATTGACCCCATCACACTCTCGTGCATTTTATGAAAAGAGTCCAGGTTTATGGGAATTATCAAATATAACAAGCTCCCTAATGATTTGAAAACAAAGTATGTGACGCAATTCCTGCGGTGGTTGTTGACCCCAACTATTCAACAAAATTGGATGGATTAGAGAAAACTTTGGTTCTCCATACTTGACCCCAACCACTGTTTATAGAGAAATAGCTAATGCCTGTGTAAAAATGTTTCGAAGCGTTTTTGTTACGCCATCTACAATATAATGTCAATATTTCCGTTTACTTGACAATGCACGACAAAGTTTCCTACTGTGAAGGGAAAAATAGGTGCAGAGTTCTGTCTGTCAGTTTGACTGAAATGTTAATGAAGCTTCAAAATAGAGTTGATAAAAGTTTATGGAGGAAATGAAAGTTAAGACATTAAAATAATCTTCAAAACATAATGTACGATATTGACAAAAAATTCCACTTCTCTTTCTGAATTGATTGCCATCTTCTGGCATTAGGTATAAGTAAATCAGAAAATATGGAATTCAAACTACGACGTCCGCGAGAAAAATGAAAGAAAAGACATAACTTGGAAACGAAATCACTGTTGTCATCTACCCGGCGGATCCATTCCTTCAAATGATATTTCCATAAGGTTGACTGATTATATCTCTATAAACAATGCCCCAACTATTCAAAAAATTGGGTGGATTAGAGAAAACTATTACACAAATGGAGAATACTGTATTATCGACGAGCTAATGGCGGGTTCTCCAAACTTGAATCTTTCGAAACAAACCAACCAATTATAAAAATTCATCTAGCCACCAAATTACAACACATCTCGTGTGACAGAAACAGTTTCCTTCGGAATATATGGCATCACATACCCCAAGACGACTTACATTATATGACGCAGTTCAGAAGAATACTCCATTTTCTGTAACTTAGCTCGAATTTTGAGGGAAATGAGAGCGATACGCAAGTCTTCTTCCATTCCAAAGAGAACTGTACTTTGAACACAAATATGGGTTGAAAATTAGATTCCGAAGAGATAATTATAATTTGTTGGTTTGACTCATCCCATCCAAGTATAGAAAATCACTGAATTTTTCTTGGAATTAAGGATAACTTTTCCGCGCATTTTTATAAAATATGGTCTTCATCTAATATTGAATAAACTCGCAGAAAACTATTTTGTTGAAATAAATTTGAGAGTCATATTAGTATTCGCAAACGCATATGTCAGATAGACGTCAAAGTCAATTGACACCATCATAAGATGTCACTCCCAAGTAGAACAAAATAACCGCCATCAGCGGCTTCCAAATTTTGTGCGGAATGGCGGCCGTTACATTTAAATGTTTTTTGTTCTGTAACTGTATAATTGGAAGACAATACCTACTTTTTTGACGTGTCTCATGTCTTGTTAATGATCTTATGGACAATGAAGCTACTATTACTATAACAAGTAAAAATTGATACGAAAGTCTGATACTGATTCACATTTGTTTCAAGTTGGAAGAAGAGCATGGAATGGCCAGACATGCAATGGCAGTGTACGAACGATCTACCAAGGCGGTACCGGAAAACGAAATGTTCGAAGTGTTCAATATATACATAAAGAGGGCTGCAGAGATCTATGGCGTGCCGAAAACTAGGGAAATATATGAGAAAGCCATTGAGGTACTGCCAGAAGACAAATCAAGGGAAATGTGTATCAGGTTTGCTGATATGGAAACCAAATTAGGTGAGTGAATATAACCAAAATGTTTAGCCTTTACAGGATTTAGATCAATATATTCAAATCTGCCGAATTCAGAACATGCTTGAAGAAAGTGAACCATTCAATATTACAAAAATCACAAATGAAACTAGTTGAAAATGAAAAAAAAAAACAACATGATACCAGTTAAACATTAACTTGTTTAAGCATAGGTTCCGGACTTAGCCCTTACCATATTATGAAGATGAATTAGTCAATACCAGCATAACACACTCTGTTACGTCCCTATTGAAATCTCAAATCAGGTATTGCTCAACTAGATGAAAGTGAACCGTTGAAAAAATAAGGGAAATTCTGTAATTTGGCTGATGCTGTATGAAGATGATTCAATCTATACTACCAAAACCGTTTATCTATGCCTTAGAATACAAAAATGGATCAGTGTGAATAAAGCTAACAAATAAAGTATTCACGGCGGGTGTATTAATCAAAAGTGGCGTTTCTGTTTGTTAGTCGTGGTTTGCAGGTTTTTGGGCCTGACCTTTTGTATATAACTGCGATGGACATTGCCGCATCGCCTTTAATAATATATACCGCAGTTCTAGATAAAACGTGAGGGCCCAAAAACCTGTAGATCATGGCAAACGAATCCGAAAGCCGCTATAAACCAATATAACCAAAATTAAATGTCACCATTTTTGGATGATTCAGTCAATATAGCCTGAGCGATCATGATCATTCAAAATGAATTTATAGCATAACCTTTCATAAATCAAGGAAAGCCAGTGGAAATAAATTTTTTGAATTTGGATTGAAAATGTTCCTTGTCAAATGATAGTGGTTTGAACTTCCGGTAAAACTATTTATCTATATTATAACGAGTTAAATAATTCGAACTATCACCTCTCATATCTATTGAAATTGACAGTATAAATGAAACGATAATAAGTCAGTATTTGAAGTTTTCGGGAGTAATTACACAAGTGCTTCAAAATTACCGATAATTTTCCATGAAAGCATGTTGTCTGAAAACTGCATGAGTTTATTTTCATATTTTGTCGAAATATTTAATATTTCCGGAGTTAAAACAACGACGTTTGAAATTCAGTATTTATGCCTGTCAAGATAACAAATGTACATTTTAACAATCGTTACTATACATACACGGACCCAGCGGGTATTTTTCGATACCTACGGGGTATTTTCCAGCCCGAAAATGTCCCGCCGGGAATTTATCGCTGTAATTGATCGAAAATGTCCCGCTTCATATGGGGTTTTTAACATACGATGGAAATATTCTCTGTTAATTTGAGTATATATTTTGCTTATTCAAATTTTATGAAACAATTCAGTGTCATGTTATTAGTCATTTTGTATTTTTCTGAAAATGAAGTATTCCATGGTCACTTTGATCAACTCATTCATCATATGACAAACTACTTTTGTTTCTGAAGTAATTAAAAACCACATTACTGTATATTTTCACTTGAGTTCACACAACCTCCACACTTGTTTCACTATACAATAGCTTCTTCAGGCATCTTATAGTACTATAACAAGCCTGAAGAAGTTATTTTTGTTTTTGATGACACGAATACCGAATCATGATAAGGTGAAAAATATGGGAATCACATAATGGATTATGTACATATTCAATAAGTAAAACATTCTTCTGACTGCGCCTAGAAACGAAACCACGGTTTTTCAATAAACAATCGATTTTCAAGGATAAGACCTGAATATTTACGATTTCGAACCTTATATCATTTATTTTTATGTAAAGTTTTATATCATTAATATTTTTTCGTTACATTGCATTTCAACATTTCTATCAATTCCTCAATGTACTAGATCCGAATCTTTTTTTATTTTAAAGAAAAATTGAAAAATCGTTTTTAGTGAAACAACAAATGAATACCTCTCTCTCAAACATTTCAAAATGATCTTTTATTGTGCACGCAAGTTTTTTCATGACATTGCCCAAATGTGTAGTAGTAGTAGGAGAATCCACGATGCTAAATCGGGATTAACTCGAGCGTCATAGAGACCTATTGGTTTGCGAAGCTTAGATGATAAAAAGAAAAAAATGTTTTATAATATATACCTTTTCATCTGTGGGGGGAGCGGCTATAGATTTTCAAAAATGTAAAAAAAACTATTGCATGGACATACTCGAGCGCGTGAGATAGTGATATCATCTGATCATATGTCCTACATATTTTTAAAAATGTACGTATCTTAATCTGATTGTTTCCGTAATGGGGGTGGTCGTACGTAAGGGTTGAAAATGTAAAAAAAAATCTGGAGCGCGTCAGATTTTCTGAGCGGATGTTGAATGAACCTAAAAAAAGCTCTTATATAATAATCTAACGGTTTGGATGTGACGCAGACTCGCGGCCGTTATTAGAATATGAAAAAAAAAACTTCGTCATTTTGGAATACACAAGCGCGTCAGATTGAGATATATATTATATGGTTCATCTTTACGCCCTAGACGTTGCTGTATCATAATCTGACCATTATATATAGGGATTCGCCTATTCTGTCAATTTGATTTTTTTTCCATTTTTTTATTCACTGAACTTAAATAATTGAAAATCTCAGGAAAAAGCATGCAAATAAAAAAGTGTATGTTTTTTATTAGTAGAATACTTGTATTCATAAGAAAATAATTATAAGCAATTAAATTTTTTAAGTTTTAAAACGTTGGATATTTGTTGTAAAAAATATCATGCCACGAACGTGTCTGTGTGAACAACTTTCATGGCGTCATACAATAGAAACCAGAGTGGGGACAGAGTGAGAAAGCAATAGATAAAGAAAGCGTGAGAGAGAAATAGAAACGCGGAGAGCGGAATATAGGCATCACGCAGCTGCACGCATTCAACTTTATCGATTAATTTTTATTATTTCGGCTTGTGGAAATCGTCAGATTATATATTTTTTCTATTTCTTGAATTATTCCCTTCGAAATAAAAAAAAATTGGAGGGGCATGGCCCAGCTCTTCAGGTTGACTGACAGTCTTTCGATATCTGAAGTTAAGCAACGCCGAGCGCGGTTAGTACTTGGATGGGTGACCATGCAGGGAAATACCGTGTCGAAAGCCCGTACAGCTGCAGCGGAATAGCATATCATAGCTCGCAGACAATATATCAATGAGCACAAGATATATTGAGGATATGCCGTCCTTCGGAGGGGACGTAAAGCCGTCGGTCCCGAGTCCATAGATGTTGGGCTCGTTAAAGATCCCTACCTCTGGTTGGAATACCAGAGGGTTCGGCAAAATTTCCGGTTGGGGGAAGTGTGCTCACCGGCGTCGGTGATTGGCCTTGGTGAAATAGGCCGCGTTAAATGAAGAATTTAAAAAAAATGGCCACGTTCGAGAATGTCGACGTTTTTTTACAACTTTGTAGCCCTCCTCCTTCTTAAGGTCATTCTCGAATTGTTAGATTAATGGAATATGCACGTTTCAGGATGTAATTAACTCACCTTACCTAAATCTGACGCGCCCGAAATTTCAGATGATCATTTTTTTTACTAATCTGATCCTTCATCCTTGAAGGGCGACCATATATATATAGGGCTCATGTATGGTGGAAGTACTTAACCGGGTACAAGGTATCCCCCTGTATATTAATCTGCCGCGCTTTAGTTAATCCCGAAATCCCTTGGGCTTTCCTTTCACACGCAAGTAAACCAGTCTTGTGTTAAAGAACCCCTTTACCGACGTTTCCCTTCTTCCAGGCGAGATAGACAGAGCGCGCGCCATCTATGCGCACTGCAGCCAGTTCTGCGACCCGCGCATCACCACCGAGTTCTGGCAGATCTGGAAGGAGTTCGAGGTGCGGCACGGCAACGAGGACACGATGCGCGAGATGCTGAGGATCAAGCGCAGCGTGCAGGCCGTCTACAACACGCAGGTGAACATGATGTCCGCGCAGATGCTGAGCTCGGCGGGAACGATGGCGGGCACGGTGGCCGATCTGGCGCCCGGCGTCAAGGTAAGCGACTATCACTATTTTGTGTGAATCACTGAATTATGTTCCTTCTCCAACTGCGTTAAAGTTGGTGAATCAGAAATGTTTTTTTGTAATATAGATTAACTCCGTCGTCAAAGCATACCTACATCTAAGAAGGCACTATGGATAACAGCATTCTTATGAATCATGAACAAAATAAACTATCTCAGCACAATCCGTCTGAGTTGAATATATTGTATCGAATGTGCTGGTTCACTAATTTTGTAGTCCATAAATTGTAATTGATATTTCATCATCGATAACCTTGATTCATCAACTTTTCTTACCCATTATAAGATGTCCACAAATTGAAAACGTGCATGCCCCGGAAATTTTGAATCTGCATCTGTTACTGGTATGCCCTTATTTTCTTATTGGCTATTTTGTAGCAATTGTAATAGCATTATGAACCTACCAATATTTGAATTCTCTTAGTCATCATTGTGATGCTGAGAGATCAATAAATTTCATCCGTTTCAACAAGAAGACTTATGTATAATATGTTGGGTAAGCCATATTTCTCTTATGCATTGTGCATTAGAGATATCCACAAAATTATGAGGTTGGCATCAAATTTTAATTATTCTTTTACTAAACCCGCCCTTGATCCCTTTGATGTTAAGACTTTTCCTAGTTGTAGGGGAGAGCCCACGATACTGAATAGGGATTTACTCGAACGTCATAGAGACCTATTGGGTTGCAAAGCTTAGATGATAAAACGAAAAAAAAAATTATATAATGTATTCCTTTTTCTATTTTGCAATTTCAGACCTTAACGCTAACGTTGAGAGTTTTCTCTTTATTAAATTCTCACTGAACAAAGGAAAGAAATAAACTTCAAACACACAATTGCGAAGATGATATTTGCAACGTGTAATTTTGATTTGAAATTGAAAAAGATTGAATTGATTGAAATTTCAGATAAAGTAGAGATTTTTTTTATTTCTAAACATTTGAGATTATAATTCAGAATAATATTATATTTTGTTCTATTTTGATTCATTTATTGAATTAGAAAAAAGCTAAAAATTTTTCGTTTTTTGTTTTTTATATTTAGTGTCCGAGAAGCTAATGTCCGGCTGTTAGTGTGAAATGTCTAACTTTATATAGTACCAAGTCCTGCTTATGTAATTCACAAGATGGCACCCCTAATCAGGTAGCTGCACGCATTAAATTTTACCAACGAACTTTCATTACTTCGGCTTGTTGAAGTCGTCAGATTATATATTTAACGTTATGCTTGAAATTTTTCCTTCAAAATAAAAGAAAAAAACACGCCCGAGAATGTCGAAATGACGTCTTTTTTTACAACTTTGTCGCTCTCCCCTTTCTTTACTTCACTTTCAAATTGATAGATTAGTGTGATATCCAATTTTTAGCATGTAATCAACTCATACCACCTTAATGAGATGCGCTTGAGAATTTATGATTATTTTTCTTATTAATCTGATCCTTTATCCTTGACGGGGGGCCATATATATGGATCTGATATTTGGTGGAGGTTTTTAATCTGGTACAAGGTATATTAATCTGCCGCGCTTTTGTAAATCCCGAAATCCCCGCTTGGGCTTCCGTACTATGGAGATCGTGCGTCTTGTGCTAGTACTTAATATCAGTTTGATGTTGGGGTGATTATATCGAGGAAAAGTACCAGCTTTTACTCCAAAAGTTCTAATTTTATGGTTTATTTCCTTTGATGTGTTGAAAAAAATCAACAACCGAGTTATCGCTTAACGTCTAACATCACTCAAAATGCCACATCCCAGCAAAATACAAAACAATTTTCACCTGCGCCTACCCATTCCGAAGATATCACTCACAAAATTATCTGATACATGAAATGAAGATATCTTATCATCCTTTGGCAAATACCATAAATATATATGATAAACAATTCAGAAAAGGTCTGAAAAGTATGCTCGCCATGCACTAAAGCATACTTCAAGGAAATTTTAGTGTGATTATTTTTTTCACTTGTCAAAATTTGACGTTTTTGGCATTTCAACCAATAGTAGCGGGTTATTCTATGGTTATTTTGGCCAATCATTCGGTATTATACTGATAAAACTGCCTGGTCCTTTTGATAAATCGTTGTTTACCTTTGAACTGTCAAAACTATAAGGTTTACCGCGTCGATTCTATTGAACTGGCTCATATTTATATAAATTATCATGAATGAAGAGTTACCTTATTATTAATAGTCATTCACTTTCCACTTTTTCAGCATAATAATAACATAAACAACACATTTCAATGAACACTCAACCACGTAAATAGCTCATAACCCCAACTTTATGACAGATATAGAGAACGACCGATTCGAATATTTAAGGTTTCCTTAACTCAAATGAAGATGGCGTACAATTAGTTTTTATTGAAAACAATTCATTTTTTGTGGTATGAGAAGAAACCGTTGTATGAAGATTTTGAAACAACGACATAACGAATGATTTTATGTTCCTTCTGACGCGATTTTCATTTCATTAGAAATTTTCAATTATCAACCTTGTACAATGAGAGGTGTGACGCCATCTCTTGGTATCGTCGGCAAGCATTATCATATGCACTGCATAAGCATCATATCTCTTCTGGATCATAGAGGGCATACATCGTTGTTTGACATTTCAAATTTGTAAAATTTTCACCTATTCTCCTTTCCTTCTTATGTAAGTGAAATACTGATCAATTAAATTGTTCTTCCTTCTATTTGTTCAAAAAATAATCTCTCTAAATACAACTCGTTCTTCAAATTCAATAAGATAAATTTTCATTTTCGAAACACTCAAACTTTTTTATTTTGAGGCAAAAGCATTCACTCGTCCTACGGACTCGTGATTTTATCAATCGGTTTTTTTCATACTTTTGCCAAATTAAAAAGTTTTTGTGGAAAATGTAAATTTATCGATTAAATTTGAAGGACTCGTGGTATTACCTTTGATTATTCTAGTTCATGAATTAAATGGATTTGTTCCTGCTGCTTCAATATGATTTTATTTTAATTCGATTTCATTTATCCTAGTGTAAATTCTTGATCTTTTACGACAATTGTATCAAAACAAAAATTCTACAAAAGTGTGACTATTCTATATTACATGCTTTTAGGTGTGTTTAATCTCATCATTGAATTACTAATAACTGTTAAAATGGGTATAAGTTTAAATTTACACTAGCTTTGTAAATGAGCATTATATTCTTCAACATATTTTAATTTGATGGCTGATGAGTGATTACACTCAATTGAAACTTTGTTTCAATTTCTCTTTTTTTTTTAATTTGAAATACTACCTAGTATTTCTTCGCTTGTTTAGATTCAAGGAAGTGACAATTGCGTTGTATTAATATTTTCCCATGGAAATCCCATTGCAAAAAAATGATGCAGTTGATGATATTATTTTATTCATAGTGAGATCAGAATTCCTACCAAAATGTGAAATACCATTTTACTAATCTCTGTTTTTTTTTCAAGGACGGCATGCGATTGTTAGAAGCCAAGGCTTTGGAAATGACTGGCAACACTGGAAACAACATTATGTTTGTCAGGGGGGAGACCCAAGGGGATAACAAGGATAAGGTCGTCAATCCAGATGAAATTGATATCGGAAGTGATGATGAAGAAGAGGAGGAAGATGTACCCGTCGAAAAACAGAGTGTTCCCTCCGAGGTGTTTGGAAGTTTGAGGGATGAAGTGCCAATGGAAGATGACTGACTAATTGTTTTTCTGGTATATTTATTAATGTAATTGATGGAGAGGTTTTATAAGATAGTTCTATAAGGATACATATTCATCTATTTTTTTTCGAACCTTATATCCCTCTATAAAAAATGAATTACTCGGCGCCATTTTTTCGTCTGTAGGGTTAGAAATTTCATTTTTGAAATAAGTAAAAAATTTCAAATGTAACTTTCTGAGGTTTTCTTGACCATTCAAAAAAACATGATATCACTTTACAACGATATATCACAAGTGGAAATTTCTGTTCAAAAAGGCGGTCAAAAATCCGTTTTTACTATAATACATCAAAACTTACCTAGCACCATCATTTTAAAACTAAAGTGGTAAGTTTTTTAAATTCACGAGTCTGTTGTTGAAAGGCCTCAGAACAAATCGCCTTTGGGAAAATTACGATTCTCCGGTTTTTCATTAACAACTTGAGGTGAAAAACTCGAATTGGGCTGTCAAATTTTTTTGTTCCCATCACGGAAAACTACTTTCGTTTTCATCATAAGTTCCGAACCACCTGGTATGAACCCAAATAATTCTATATTTTTGAAAAATTCTACCTTCTGAAGCAATCCACATAAGTAGAAATATATGGCTGTTCCACTAAAAGAAAATTTCATCAGTAAACATTTCTGGGTAAATATACTTAGAACATAGCACTAAATGCTCTCTGCAACTTCTATCAGAGACTTTTTTCCATCCCGAGTTTCTGCAAGAACTAAATCTTCAAAAATGTATAAATTTTTATTGTTTTCAGAAAGGGTCTCTTTGACCATTGAAGAAAAAAAGTTACTTTCCAATATCACAAAGCCAGATTTCCCAGCTAAATTGAGGTCAGATCAGCCATTAACTATGCACGGTGATTCTGATGAATTAAATTTAACAAAAGGTGTTGGAAGGTCCCTCTGAAAACCCGAGGTCCTTGGAAGTTGAGCCACCTGAAGTGGATATTGGCACCGAGGCCACCAAGGGTCCCGAAAAGAACGTCGAAACATCCGCAAAGATGACAGACGACGACATAACGGAAGAGCAGATGGACCTCGAATAGAATCTTAACCCGAATGACCTCGCAATGGGCAAGGACGTCGAAAAAAAGATAAGAATAATACAATGCAACATCTAACACAGCAGGACGGCTACGGCAACACTATGTCGGATATTGGCACCGAGGTCACCAAGGGTCCCGAAAAGGACGTCGAAACATCTGCAAAGATGACAGACGACGACCTGACGGAAGAGGCACCTGACAAAAAAGAGGCCGTCGCTCCCCTACCGGGGGAGCAAATGGACCTAGAATAGAGTCTTAACCCGAACGACCTCTTCAAGGACGTCGGAAAAAAGATAAAATTAATACAATGCAACCTCCAACACAGCAGGGCGGCTACGGCAACACTATGTCGCCGCCTTGATGTGTTGGAGGATACAATAGCTTTGATCCAGGAACCCTGGATGATTAAGACCAGAATTACTGGTTTCGGTAACTTGACTGGCCAAATTTTTAGCTCACCAAGCAATCAGCAACCCAGGACAGCCGTTTACGCTCCCAGGAAATACAGAGCCTTTCTGATGGCACCATTCTGCACCTCAGATCTTACTGAGGTTAAAGTGGAATGTCCAGATGGAAAGGGCAAATATACGGCGTTGATACTCGCATCGGTGTACCTCCCCTCAGATGCAGCCACTCAACCACCCACAAGAGAGATGGAAGTGCTAGTGGACCACTGCCTAAACCAGAGAATGGAGCTGATTTTGGGCTGCCACTCAAACTCTCACGAATACATAATCAAGAAAGACCTAGCAATCTTGAACAGAGGCACGGAGCCGACATTCATTAACGCCCGTAGCCAAACATTAATAGATATTACGCTGACGATAGCCAAAATATCAAACAAAATTCAAGACTGGCAAGTGTCTGATCATATTTCTATGTCAGACCATCGATGGTTGACCTATACGGTAAACCAGGATCTCAGGACCACTATGAAATCCCGCGACCCGAAGAGGACGGTGTAGCTCTATACAATCGACTCTTAAAAGGAGCTCTGCGGGAGACACTCCTGGCAATAGTGAAGAATTGGAAAGGCACACGTTATCTATCAAAAAAAAAAAAAAAAGATATTACCTATAAGGACTCCTGTCCGATGAGGATGGCACAACCAATAAATGTTGGTGCCCTGAACTGGAACACCTCCGAAAGACAGCGAGCTTTAACAAAGCAAAACGAACAAAACTCGAAGAGGACTGGGAAATATATGAAGCCAACCTCAGAGAGTTCAAAAAAGTCTGCAGACAAAAGCAAAGAGAAGCCTGGAGAGCCTATTGTGAGGCAATCGAAGATTTCCCGCAAGTCTCAAGGCTACAGAAGGCACTCTCAAGCGACCAAGATGAGAGTATCGGCATCCTGACGAGGGAAAATGGCGACAAAGCCGCCAACCTCCAAGAGAGCGTCGAGATTCTTACGGAAACGCACTTCCCAGGTTCTGCCTTCCCAGGAACGACAAACCGGATGGAAGTACCAATAACACCCTCACAATACGACTGGCAATTTGCTAACACTATAATTGATGAGGACGAGATAAGGTGGGCCATATCGGGCTTTTCCCCCTTCAAAGCACCAGGACCTTACGGTATAAGACCAGCCCTACTACAATGGGGATTGGATATTCTTATGCCGCACCTGGTCGGAATATTCAGAGCCTCATTAGCTCTGAGGAATATTCCCAGTAAGTGGAGAAAAGTACGAGTGGTGTTTATACCCAAACCAGAAAGGATGGACCACACCTTACCAAAAGCATTCCGACCAATTTAGTCCCACATCGTTCTTTTTGAAAACAATGGAGAAATACCTCGGTAGCAGGAAACTAACATGGAACTCGCACATTCAGAGCAGAGCAAAAAGAGCATATGTGGCCTATAAGCAATGTCGGAGGACAGTGGGACGCACATGGAGTCTCTCGCCCCGTGTAGTCACCTGGATCTACACTGCAATAATAAGACCTATGCTAACGTACGGAGCCATTGCATGGAGACCGAAAACTCTATAAGCAACGGCCATCCAAAAACTATATCAAATACAGCGAATGGCTTGTCTGAACATCACAGGAGCCATGAGAACAACAACCGCGGCAATGGAATTAGTTACTGGTCTGGCACCTCTGGACCTGCACGTTAAGGAGGTTGCGCTAATGGCCATGCTACGATTACGCACGGCTGGTGTGAACCCCGAGGTAGGAATGGGTCAACTGAGGCTGGGCCTGTGGAGGGAGGCACTCACTGCGGTGCCTCTGCTACAGGCGGCCAGTGACACAATTGAACCCAGGTTTGTGTTGATGAAACTGTCAGGCATGTCTTACGTGTGTGTTCTGTGAGTCTTGGCCCACACCTGCCGATATTAAGATGTTCCCTGGTGACCTGTCCTCCTTCCTGGATAAGACAGGATGGACAATGTCCTAGGAGGGCGACTCCTTGGGAGGATGTACAATGGGCCATATTGTGGCCTAAGTGCTGTGGGTCTACACTCACCCTCCCTACTCTACAGATACAGATAAAAAAAAGTGTTTCAACTTTTGCCTTCGTATTTCTTTTTCGCATTCCTTAGCGTTTCCACTTCCTACCTTTCAAAAACAAACAACTATGCTACTGATTATTATTTATTGTTATCATATTTACAAAAAGCATAAAACCAAATTGAATAAAGGAATAAATATGAAAAAATTTGTATCCATTTTATAAACATCATAATTGAATTGTACATAATATGAACTGCATTGTACAGAAAGAACCATGCAAACGAATCAATTAATGAAGGAACAGCTTTCAACATGTTCGAATCCCTTCTCAAATTCTTGATGATCCCAGATCAATCAATTTTTTTCAATCAATTGAGGAGGCTAAAGATAAATTTTTACATTCTACAGTAATTTTTACAGTACAGTAATTAATTTTTAGGTAGGTACACAATACCTTCCAACTTGCTTGAAGGCCGTCTTTTTTAATATTTTTGATATACTACAATACCTGTCATGACACTAATCTGAGAAGATGCTGTTGAATATTCGTCAATAACCGTAATGTGTATATTCAAGGATACAAACTTCGAATTGTTTCAAAAATGTATTGTTCACATTGGAATTTCGATTACTTTTGGCACAAAGTTCAAAGGTGATACAAAGGCGGGTTTAAGGTTATCTCTTGTACATCAGTTTCTTTACAAATCTGATGAGTGCGATGAAGCGGCGATTTTAAGAAGGACTCGAGGTTATAGAAAACAATACTGTTAGTGTAAAAACTGGTGTGAACTCGCCTAATCGTACTGGGGTCTCGATTTTGTTTCAATTCAACAGCCCTGAAGGAGGTATAATTCAATGTCCGTCCAGTTATCAACTAGGGAAACAGCTGCTTCTTGCAGCATAACCCGTTTATGTTGGCACGATGAGACCGAGTTTGATTTCATAAATGTACTGCTCGATTTACATTTTTTAAAATAGCTCTCCTTCTATTCTCTGGCCCTTTGATTCTTCAATATAGGTCACAAATAATTGAATAGCTCATAACTTAGAACGTAGGAATTCGAAAAAATATGAAACATGAAAAATCAAATATCAATCAACAAAGCAGCAACCATAGAAGAAAAAAATGTTCACTTAATACTCGCCTGTCTATCTATATTTTCGAAATCAGACAAAAGTTCTGTGTACCAATCATTTTCTACACCAAGTGCAAGATTCTGTCCTTTCCTTATCTAAGAATCTAAACTGTCTTTAATCTTCTGTAGATTGAATCCAAGGCGAAACAAATACATTTATTTACAGCATGTGAAGTTAGTTACTTCTACGATATTCATTAAAAACAACACATGACCAAACGAATCAGTCCATATACTTATAGTACAATTAAAATAATGTTCAACAACAACTGAAGAAAGAGAACTAATCAATCTTCAACTTGAATCAACCAGTTCAGTCACTGAAAGCAACGAATTGTTATAATACCATCTCCAAGACACTTTCAATAAAACAAAACCCAACTCCTAACCCTTAAATGTAGTCTATTCGTGCAGTATCAAGATTTCTTCACAGTTCTCATCCAAGGAATCGCCATCCACCATAACTTCGTTGACATTTTCCTCGATTGTCACTTCATTGACTTCTTCTTCTAAGGTGACTTCATTCACAAAAACGTCTTCAGACCCTTGAAGAAACGATGAATCGGTTAGTTGCTATTCTTGTGACAGATTGTGGTTGGATAGGAACGGAAGACGACAGGAAACGGATCAGGATAGAACTGTATACAGCCAACATCTTCAGAAACCATATTAAGTGGTCTTCAGAAATTATCTGACTTGTTCATTGTTTAGAAAGTACACACCTTAGATTTGACACTATCAGATTGATCCTGTTGTGATGTTTCGAAATCATTTGAAGATGTGTGAAAATTTCAAAAATAAATCAACCATTGCTTATACAGCATAAATACAGTGTGATACAGTGTGGGTCACATCGATCGTCCATTAGAAGTTTCAGTTAGAGGACAGAAACTTGTTTCAAAATATCAGATATCAACGAATTCAACCATTTTGAATAATTGACTAATATACAGGGTTCTGATGAATAGCGTAGCGTATCAAACTTGTTTTTTCATGAAATCCATTTTTTGGTTTCCTCTCCTATAAAAATGAAAAACCTTTCACTTGTTTTTGGGTCAAATTGATATATTTATCGATACTTGAGTGCTATATAATGAGAAAGATAGTATAAGAATTTACTGTATAATACATTCCAAGCGAAAAGTGAATCATTTCTCTCGAGAGAAAAATATTGCTCACTCAGGCTGGAGGCGGAGGTGAGCTTCTTCTCGAGAGAGGAAGTTTATTTTTTGCCAAGGTTTTTATATACTATTTTATTCACATTCATTCGAAATAATTCCATGAAATTAGCAAGAAATGAATATGTGATATTAATATTCAATATATTTGAATGGTGTTTATTTCCCAAGAAATTTATGTTTATAAAAGGGAAAATTAGAAACAAATGAATAATGAATCAAATAAGTAAAGAAAAAAAATAAAGTAAGATAATGAAATCAGACTTTTCACAGAAATAAAAAATTAATAATTATGAAAATAAAATAAAATTGTCCTTTACCTATCGCAATAAATATTTTTTCAAGTTAACTTTGAAATTGAATTTTCCAATTTTTTTTATTGCATCAAAATATTTTTTGTTTCATGATAGCGTTGCAAATAGAAAAACTTCATGACGCTACCAACAAATGTCATTAACGATAAATGTCGTTTATCTACGCAGATGTTGAAAATATAATGAATTACATTCTAGTTTTGTTTTAATGCATGTGTATGGCATGCCAATAATATTTCACAAATCTAAGTTATGTCACGAGGACTGCTGCATATGGGAAATGTTTGGATTACTTATTGAAATATTGGGGTCAATTCAAACAATAAAACTGGACTGGCCCTGGTGAGTGAGGAGGAGTGAGGATAATACTGTTTCTTAGGATATAGACTGATGAAGTGGTAATGTTTTATTTTTGAAAATTGAATACAGCTTCAGTTTCCCAAGAGGATTGGGGTTTTGAAGTGAGTACCTATTTTTTTTTGTAGGTTCGGTACTGATATAGTGTGTGATGGCTACAATATTGTGTCAGGCGGGTTAGGTTGTTTTGTATGATAGTCAGGTGTGTATATGCTAGCGAGGATCTAATACTTCAAATAAAAGACAAAGGGGTTAGAAAATTGCAAGAGTTCGGAGAAGTTCCTTCCTTGCCTTCTTAGTTAACAATTGGTCATTTTCCATGGTATATAATCATGAAACACTACATTTTTTCAACTTTATTTTCAAGAGGAATCCGAATATGGAAAGCAAAATTTGTGAAGAAGTTTTGAAAACGAAAGCAGATTCGATTTTAAATATTAGTTCTAGTATTTTTTTCATAGTCAAAATGAGCTATATAAGAAGTTGCTGACTGATAGGACATGTTTCATTCAACACTTTGAAAGCAAGACAACAACTTTTGGGGTATATTAGAAATATTCCAATTTATATTTGTATAGATTCCAATATCGAGTGCTTTTTTTTCAGATTGTGGGGGTTAGCAACTCAAAAAAACTATCAAAAAAAAAACCTTGATGTGCTCCATTTTCAATCAGTACTCTGTATATTGGGAAATAATTTAGGCGTTATCAAATATTAAGGTCCTAGACATTTTTACTCCCTTTGGAAAAACGTCTTGAGACCAAACGGAATGAAAAATCTCTATTAACAATATCCTATTGAAGTGACCACCCTAATAAACACACACTTACTGCTCTCCCAATGAAGCATCAAAATGGAAAAATAACATATGCTTGGTGGAGAACAATCGACATTCGTTATGTGTTGTATTGTGGCGAATTTTGTTTCTGTTAGCTATTTATTAAGAGAAAAAAAAACAATTTATGTAATATTATATCTCGGTTGTATCAGGCAGTCAGAGCAAGCATTTATTTAATACGAATGTCAAACCTGCTTTTGGTTAGGCGATTTTACTGCGCTGATAGAAGCTCAATCCACTAACAAGCTGTGTTGACGGAGCTGTACTTGTGGTTGGACGTCAAAAAATTCGGTTACGAAGCAATACGAAAAAAAAAAAAAATTTTTGCAGGAAAAACTGGTCAATGTGTGATGTGTCACATGGTGCGTTGTGTAAACGATGCCATCCTCAAGTTGAGGTTTTCAAAGGAAGTAACGAGACTCAGACCCCGGTGTTAAGTCACTCAAAACTCTTGATAATGGCTCCAAAGTGGGAGCCGAAACGTCAAAAAAAAAATACGATTCCAAACAAGGTTCAACCGGAAGTTCATGTAATCACATATCCGACCACGGAAACCAATCCGAGTACACGCACCCTCATATACTGGCAGCGACACGTCTTCAGTTTCATCAGCCCCAAGTCTGCCAAACATCAAATCGATTGAAAGTTTCAACTCTCTACTAGATAGCAAGGATGGAGGGTGTGTACTCGGTAGCTTCATGTTGAGAACTTCGGTACGCCAACAGAAACAGAGGTACCAGCTTGTCCCATTTTTCTTTTCATTTTCGGAAACGAAAATTCACAGGTAATTGTCAATCGTTCGGTTGTGTCTCTAGACAATTTCATCCGACTGGAGAGGGAGATCTGTTGTCCTGGTTTTCTTTACCCCTAGCATTCCCATCATCTCCCTCAGAATGTCCGATTCGAAGTTACGACCCTGATGCCTGGAGGTTGGGTAGAGCTAAAACTTCAGACCATTTTGAGAAGTAGTACATAAAGACCATCAGGTACTTATTTTTACAAGTTGTCAAGGAAAAAGGTCCTAGTATGTCAGCTGCAATCCTTTTGGATGGACACCCTGAGAGGTACTGTTTCAATTTTTCCTGAGCCTTGTTTTGGAACCCTTCTTAAGGAGAGGCACATATCGCATCGTTCCTCCAGATACTGGCGACAGTTCACACACTAGTACCTCTCGCGTCCTCTAGCCAGTGTTGTTTACCCCACAGGGTCCTCCTGAACGGCTGTCGTGGAGCTCTTAAAGCACATCTGGTACACACACTCTAGAAGATAAGATCGTTTGATAATGGACCAGTTCTCCATCAGAGCTTTCAAATTTCCGAGTGATTAAGTCATCTCGGAAACTCAGCGAGTTCCATTGAAGCCAGTAGGCTTCGAAAATAAGCGACAATTGGTACGGCAAAATCAAACGACCGCATTCGAACAGGCATCGACGTTTTTGGAATTTTCCTAATAGTTTTCTGCGTGTGTAAACAAATGCGGTTAGTATTGTTACGAAATCTCCTTACGCCGCCGCTGAGCAATACAAACAAAATTCAACAAGCCGAGCCAATCGGCACGAACCCGGAAGCGATTGTCGCCTTCCGAGACGGCTTCTCGAATAAGTTGGTCGATCGAGTCGTTAACGAGCGAAGATTCTTGACGCCAAAGGCGCCCAAATTCTAGAAGTTCGAGGCGCGAATGGAATATCCAGATAAATCGATCCTTATCGATAGGACTATATAAGTATATAAGTAGGACTTAGTAGAGAGTCGAAGTTTTATGCAGTTTTTAGTAGTGTTGGATGTTCAAGTCAGTTAAGAAGTCCAAGTGTTTTTTAAGCCGTTTAAAGTCAGTGCAGTAGTTGTAGAAGTACATAATTTTTTTTTCTGTTTTACGGAGGTATATCTCAGTAAACGAACCCAGGAAATATCGTAACAGTATCTTTCCCCAACATTCTCGATAAATTGCGATAACGGTCGATGGGCGTGGTCTTGCATAGGCAAGGACGTAGAGGAAGTCATGGGCGTGGAGAAGGGGTTAAATGGTTTCGCATAATTGTTGTGATTGTCCAATTCGTAACATGTTATAACAAGGAATGATTTATTTTGTAATGTTTTGAAAAGATTGAATATGGTATTGAGATTTAGAAAATACCAGATAAAATAAACTAATTTCCAGATTGGAAATTTCGCAATTCAAAAGTTTGCCAATAATTGTAGAGATTCTCTCTCAATTTTCCTGAATGTTTAGCCTATGTCAAATGAATATTTGTTTTGAAAACTTATGGTTGAATTAAATTGGATTTTCCAGAATAAACCCTCAGGTAGTAAGTATATCATATTTTGATGAATTTTTTCAAAAAAAAAATTATAATTTTTCTGGGGAATCTGGTACAAGCTAGAAATCGAATAATAGAAATCCATTTAACAGTATGTGCTCATTTTTTTAACACTGAACACCTAGTTTTTACTACTTGTTTTTGATATCAAAAAGTTTGATTTTTCTGAGATGACACGTTATAATTTCATAATTTGTTAAATCAAGTCTCAAGCCTTCTCTGAGAAATTATTGGCACTTCAATTATTCAAATAAAGGAGAAGTGGAGAGTGAGTATTGCTTCCATTTGCCTGATAAAGATAAATTCAAGAATAAGAATGATCCTAATGATGAAATTTCAAAACCCTATATCCAATAATAATCGTCCGTTTATTTGAACAAAGTAACGGTTTTAATCTACAATAGAAACAAATGAAATAAAATGAAAACTGGTAAATATAACTTGATTTTTGTTACATTTTCAATGACTACAAGGAACTCAATAATGCTAACAATCTTTATAAAAATGAATGTGTGTTCTATAAGCCCACCTCCCCTTAAGACCTTAAACAAGTCCTCTCTTATCTCATCAGTGTTGCAGTTTATCATGAGCTTAAATTGATAATTTCATTACTTGGAGCTGATGTTTGTTACATCCCCCCCCCCCTGAATAACATTAATGTTGATCCCAATTCAAAATAAAACCAATTTGTATATGAATTGATAGTTTGTCACGATACACAGACTTTTCACACTTTCCCAATTTACTTAGGTCATCCTGCTTCTTTGTTCAGAATGAGAGCAAGTTAAATAACAAAAATCCAAACATCATGAAATGCTCCATATCATAAAGAAACTGGTTTTATATTGAACAGTAATTAACAGGGTTCAGGGTTCTGTAAAAAAATAAGCATCTTCAAGTATTGAAATTAGTAGAAGTAGTAGTATTTGAAAACTGATTCAAGATAGGTATTTCCACAAAAAAAACTTGAAAAAATGGACTTTTTACTAAGATCATATTTCAACACTCTAGTGAGCCAAGAGATGACTTGGAGCTCATGAAGGGATAAAATTGACTTCTGGAATTATCTGTAGACTTAAAACAAATACATTTTTCTAAGCCAAAACTTCCAAATTGTAGGGATCTGACATCAAATAAGATAGTTCAGGAAGATTCTACCATACTAAGACTCTCACCTTCTTGGAAGACAGTTTCTGTAAAATATGGATCACCAGAATCGTCGTCGACTGTTACTACTTCTCTGTTTTCTTCCTCAGCTTCACCCTCTGGTAGTTCTTGGTATTCCTCTTCTTGGATCTCTTGATATTCCTGGTTGTCTTGGTATTCTTCACTATCTTGGCTCTCTTGTAACTCCAAACCTTCTTGTAACTCTTGGTCGTCTTGATATTCAAGTATTTCTTCTTCTTCTTCCTGAACCTCCTCTTGATCTTGCATTTCGTTTTTGATGAAATGCTCCTCTATCGATATTTGATCTTCTGGACTGATTTCGTTCACCACCTCAACTACTGGGGCTACTACTGGAGCGGCTTTCTTTGCCGTTTTTAGAAGATATGTTTTGGGGACCTGCTGAGACGATACTACTTTCAATACAACATTTTTTCCAGAGGCAGTTTTCACAACCACCAAGTTGGAAGGAAACGGATTTGAAGTGTTGACAACCTGGTTTGTGGTTTGGACCATTTGCTGCGGCTGTAACACTTGAATAGGTTCCGATCTGTTGAATAAAGTTATTGATTATTGTTTGACCGCCAACTCAAAGAATCAAAGGTGGTGGAAATTCAATCAAATAAGACTTCTTTAACAATACAAATTTCAATCGTTTAAGACTCATTCAAAAACAAAAAGTCCGAGTTATGATTAGTTTGAGATTCATCTGTTCTTTCAAGAACATTTGAAATAAAAACTTGATATGTGACATTTTACACTTCTTATCATTTTTTAAAAATCAAGAGATACTTGACACAAGACAAAAATGTAATTTTTTGCAAGACATACTTTGAAGGCATGATATTTTTCAAATCATTGTGAACATTCAATAAATAAATAGATCAATACGTAGATTCCTCCTTAATCAGTATTTAAAAAATGGTTGGTGAAAAATAATGTTTATCACATTAATTGAAGTGATTTTACATATCCTCGAACAGAAGAACAGGGGTAGCAGGACACGCCAATCAAATTCAGGTGCATCACAAATTAAACCATACTGTTTATTAACTTGCAACTACTGAAAAGAAGGCAATGATATGTTTAAAATTCATTCTACAACATATATACGGTTTTCCCAAAGATCACTTCTATCATTAATACTATTTTATTTCCTTGTTATATATTATTCTATTGCGATATTTATTTTAAATTTTTCAAATATATTTCATGTATTTAAGACCTTGTTAGAATTTTTTTCAGAAGTATTAAGCATTTTCCAGTATGATCCTGTTACTGCTGTCAATTGAAGACACAAACAGTAGATTGAGAAATCGGCCCTAAGAGTGGGGACTAGCACTTTCAGCTCTTGAGTCAGCATTCTATAAAATTTAAGTAATTGTGTATGAGTACTAATTGCTGAAGTAGAATATTATCAGATTAAAAACTGAGCCGCGTTCGTTTCCTCCTCATCAGATGAACATAACAGGCTTTTTCACAAATTATGTTCTTGTAAAAATTCGGATTCTGTGTTTCGTCCCTCTAAACTAATTTCTCAGTCATGACAGTGAATCAAATATCAAAAGTTGATAAGGTTAAAAAAACTAGTTTTGCCGCAAATATACATCTAATTGCCGCTCTTGTCCCTATGCAACGGAAGGCTATTAGGGGTCTGAAAAAAATGCTCGGGAAAGTGAAATCGCCATCTCTTTTTATCAAGGAGAGCCTACCTTGTCCCTATGCAACGGAAGGCTATTAGGGGTCTGAAAAAAATGCTCGGGAAAGTGAAATCGCCATCTCTTTTTATCAAGGAGAGCCTACCCTATCTCAAAAATAATGGAGATCATATATAGAAAAAAAAACGGAGATGTTCACTCCCTCCTATTGTACAAGGCAATTATCTACTGCTGCAATAATATCAAGATCTTGCCCCTTTC
This sequence comes from Zygogramma bicolorata, assembly GCA_032362365.1. NCBI lineage: Eukaryota > Metazoa > Arthropoda > Insecta > Coleoptera > Chrysomelidae > Zygogramma > Zygogramma bicolorata. Next base: position 277,671 of record JAVJAQ010001486.1, on the reverse strand, counting down.
ACAATTCAAATTCACTATTACAATTTCTAGTAGAGAATGGTTTTCAAACCATCGATGAGTTTTTTTAGTCCTTCGACTATTTTTAAGCATTTATTATATCGTCAGTCCTTAAGCAAAACCACGTTTGTGCACACTCCTCATTTCCAAAAAAACAACGTCTGAAGTTTCTATTGGCTTTCAATGCATCACATTAGCGGTTTTTAGTTACATAAATGAATTATCGAGGTTTATGTTTCACAATTTTGGTTTTGTCACAGGAAACTCAACACAAAACTGAATTTAACCACGAACATAAGTGAAATTGACATTTTTTTCATAATCGTGGTTTTGTCTTAGGACCGACGATATGGACTTGTGAAAGCACTAAATGCAATAGCACCAACTATTATTATGGTTTTTTTGTCAATATTTCTTATTCAATATATTTACTGTAGTTGTACTCCCTACAACTATAGGTACGCAATTTACGGAATCAGGAATAAATGGAGTAAAGGACTTCATCTGCAACGAGATCAAGTTTGTTAAGCAAAGACTGAAAGATAGTTGGTATGCATTTAATTTTGTTGAAACTGATTTTTTTTGGCATCAAAAGAGTCGATTTGAATTTTAATGTACCCTCAATAAAGTATACAATGATATTATTGAAAATTGTAAATGAATTGAGGCAGGCGACTGGTGTTATTTCTTATTCTATAGAGCTTCCTCGAAGAAAATAAACTGTTGAGACAAATCACAGCAGACAAGGATACTATAATAGCTGACAGAGCAATCAATCTTGCTACTAAATGGGAAAATTGCAATTTTGGAAACCAAATAATTTATGTTTGATGTCAATACGAAACACCTACATACAAATAAGAATAAGTTCAAGTTCACAAAAAACCCGTGGATTTAGTGATAGGATAGAATCAACAAGAAATACAACGGATTCACAACCTGTAAAGCAAGGAAATGCTGAGTCATCAAATACTGATGGTACATCCAACTGAGAGCCCGTTCATCAATGCCAGGATGAGTTATCTGATAGAGACAGAAAGTGATATGATGTGCTCGACTATTCTTTGGTGGGAACAAGAATAGAACTGCCAGTTAATTTTATCCCTTCATCGATAATCGGACCCTTACAGAGTGGCCCACCTATCAAAACAAATCAGCTCTCAACTGAACCCATGATAATCCAAAACAGACACAAGCCAGAAAAAATATTCAATCCTACTAATGTTAACAAGACTTGCATTAATTCAACCTCAAACTCGTCTAGTGGAACCCTTGACACTTTGATGAGAAAAACCCAATCAGATATTATGGCTTCGAGAACAAACTTGGAACGTGAAGAAGCAGTCAATTAACTCAGGTGATAAAAAAATCTCAGGGGATGGATAAGAAAGAGAAACATGGAAAAGTACATTGAAATATCGGAAGCTAAAGATGAGAAATTCACGGGAGCAAACAAATAGTGTGGTTGTATTTGCACAAAGTGAAAAGTGAAGACATCACAGACTTTTTGAGAAGGAAAACTAATAACCCCAAAGAAAAATTCATAGTGAATGAATTAAATTACAATAAAAATGAAGAGCTGAAATCGATATCGGTGGTTGCTGTCTTCGAATATAAAGTCACCTTCAATAATCCTAAATTTTGGCCACGTGGGGTACATTACAGAAGGTTTGACTACAATAAGCACAAGATGCATAAAAACCCTGGAGCGTTGACTTATACTTTACGTAAACCCAAATTCTAGATATATTGCATTCTTGATTTTTGAACAATTTAAAGTAAAGAAATCCCTTGAGATTTCTAGAACTTCATGAATTTGATAACGTATTTTGCACGCCCGACGGCAGTTTTGCGGGTTATAAGTCATGTTGATGAATGTGTCACATAAGGTTTGTTCTAGCAACACATTTGACCGTTTGGAAATTGGTCTGAAGCAGTCAGAGGCATGCGCAAAATGAATAATGCTCTCCAATTTTCATCATCCGATGATTTTCGAATCTTTTTACGTAGTTCCTCAATTTAGAGCAAGATTGAAACTAAGAATTCAGAACATTCATGAACAATAATAAAGAGATGTTAATATCATTTGACATCAATTTTTCTTCTGTGATTTTAAAAACTATCATTCTTAACGATTACATAATTTTCTGATATTATGAAATAATTTATCTGCTGGAGCTACTTTGTATATTATGAAAATGGATATTTGATTTTACACTATCAAGACCACAAAAATGCTTCATTATAAAAGTAACTACAGATTAAACATTCACTCAACAAGTAGACGATAGTAATAGTAACAATGAAAACGTAGAAACAAGTACAATTCGAAACTAAACAAGAACAGAACTGAACAGAATATTGAAATGAGTTAATCGGAAATTCAAAACGAATTGAAATGAGTTAATCGGAAATTCAAAACGAATTGAAATCTCGAATACTTAAGATCGAAGTTTCATACTGTCAAACTTGTCTGTAAGAGCTACGTTTCTATGTGGCAGCCATGTCTATGCAAGTTTTGTGTACCAGTGATTCTATTAGTAAAAAAAAAATTTCGCCAGAATTTAGCAAATGAGACCGTCGGTGTCAAAATTCGCTCCTATGCTGCAGTCTGATTGGAGTTGCAGGTTTGGAAAATCGCACTTGAATCATCTCCTACCGCAAAAAATGTAAACTCTCACATTGAATTCTCAGATCGGGAGGAACTGACTAAACAAAAGCTCATCATTTAACGCACCAGTGTTTTTGGCATCTTCAATAAGCATTAAGAGAAATTCAATCAAATTTTTTTTTGAATAATGATTTAGATAGAAACGACATCATACTTATAGTGGTGATGTTAGTGAAAACAATCTTTCACCTATTACTGAAGGATTGAGTTTTTGCACACTTATGTTACATGACCTAAGATAAATTTTGAGTGTTGCCTACATTAGCGTTCTACCTACATAAGCATGTAGAACGAGAACTAAGCGTCGGACGATGAATCGAATGAACTCATATCATGAAAATCACTGATATAAATGGCAAAGAGAAGTGGACCCAAAAATGAACCTTGTGGAACTCCGTAATTTTTGGGCAAACATGAGGATTGTATACCATCTATGGTGACAGTTTGGGCTCGATTATTCAAATAACTTTTCATCGAGAAACCGTAGAATTCTAACCTTTTGCATAACAAATCTTTATCTATAGTGTCGAAAGGCCTTACTGTAATCCAAAAGAACGAGACTGGTGAAATTTCCTTCATGCAGAGACTTGAAAATGTTGTCTGTGATTAGAGTCAGTGCCTTGTTGTGTGTGTGTGTGTTGTGTTATCGAAAACCAAACTGTATAACAGTAATGAGATCAATTTGCTCGACATAGTTTGGAATCTGTTCTTTGATCAACTTTTTGTCACTTATGGATCATGTTCAGTAAGTGTTAAGATCTTCCTTTAGCAACTCGAGTATCTCTCTTCTACAAGTAGGATAATATTGATAAGTGATTTTAACATGAAAAAAAAACATCTCCAATATACAGACTTTGACTGAATTAGACAGTTTTTTCAGTTTTGACATGAACATAACTATTAATGACTATATAAGGGTTACTTCTCGAAGCTCCAGCTGTATCAACATCATTATCACTAACATGGATTATTGAAGATGAATGTTTTCGCGGAGCCAAAAGAACTGTTTTCACGGACCCAAAAGGACTATTTTCACTGGATTATTCAGTTATGGGTGTTCTTGAACCATGTTTATCCAATCATCGGGGACACTATATCAATGAGCAATCACGTGAAGTGATTGACCATAATGTTTATAGAAATTCACTACCAAAGCTGGTAAGGCAAACTATGGCATTACTTGAGCCTGATCAACTGGTCAGACACTAAAATAACCAATGAATTATCCAGAAGAATTTGCTCATTTCCTAGTGAAAACTTATGAAACCACCATGAAATTATGTCCTACTCCTACTAGACATGAGAGCCAATCTAATAAAAATAAGCTGGTTAACCAGCTGGTTGAAAGTGATGAGGGAGACATTATCTGGTTTCGAATTCATGTCTGATGTTTCTTAAGATCCAGAATACATGTCTTTATATTGCTCGTTGAAGAAAAATGACCAAAAAAGGTCAGAAGCACAATACACATATTGCTTCTTCAGTCAATAAATCTATAGCAGGTTGGAATTGATTAGCTAACTCTTTGAATAACCTCCAAATTTTCAATTTAACAGTTACCCGCTTCAAAAATCATTTGTTCGACCTAGCGTTGTGATACCTTCGGCTCGAGTTTTTTGTATTGTGTTTAGTGTTACATGACCTGCATATCCATTGCATATCAATTTTACTAAATATGGATGTTTTTTAAGTTATAAGTAATTGTACTATTCATATAACTTACTTTCAAACCACTTTATTGTATTATCTTCATTCAAAGCACTGTAATATTCTTATCTGAAAAGGGCCTGCCCGTGAATAAATAAATAAATAAATAAATAAACTTTCGTCCAATAACTATAATATCTATTTCTTCCAAAATCATAGAAATCTTCCTGAAGGAATAGATTCAAAATAAACAATCTTCTGAATCACCACCAATTTGGTTTACGTAAGAAGAGTCAACATCACTAGCTGTAATGGGTGTTGTGAGGGAGTTGGTTGAAGATTTTGAATTGGGTGATCACACTGATATCATATTGTGCGATCTCAGCAAGGTCTTCGACTGAGTCTCTCATAGCATTGCTTGAGAAGTTATCATACTCTGGCTTTAGAGGAAATGTTACTCATCCAGTCATACGTGAAATAACGTTACTAAAGAGTCTCATCAGACTTTATGGCAGTATGTACCCCAAGGTTCTGTCTTTGGGCAGCTGCTTTTTTAATATACGTAAATGATATATTTGAATTCCTCCCAATAAATGTGTAAATATGTGTGTGTATATTTGTCGATGTCATAACTTCAATTATTTCTGGAGAACTCGTCTGCTATGTAGATCTTTTAGAATGTAAAGCTGACTAATGGCTCCTGAAAATAAAGACTGAAATCCAAAAAGAATAAAAAAATTGTTATGTCTACACACAATTCCTATTAAACCGGAGTAGTGTGAATTCATTGGGTATTACTTCCATTTATTGAACATGGTATCATGCCTCTGCAAACTTTATTCTTTTTTGATATTCTTCAACTGACCCGTAAACAACACTTGGAGTGGCATTCACCATTATTACACCAGAGATGCCATGCCATGCCTTGCAAATTCAAATTCCCCATTTCAAACTTTCTGTCTCGCAGACAAATTCTCTATCAGTCTTTACAATATACTACCTCAGTGAGTAAATGATCTCAGTTTAAACAAATTCAAAAAGTAAATAAAGCAATTCCTCCTCAACCACTCTTTTCATTCCCTTGACGAATATCTACATGCAAATAAAGAAGAATCTTCAGTTCAATGTTTGTTTAAATGTTTTCATCTTTTTGTCATATGACCTGCTACAAATAAAATAATGTTGCATAATGTGGTGGAATAAAGTATTTTCTATGGTTATATTTATTCATTAGATCTTTCAATGATATATTTTTGTATCTGATATCCTAGCTATGTTTACTGAAATTTGTACTTTATTCTTTCAAGATAATCATAATAAATTATACAGATTCTATTACATTTTTAGGTTTACATTTAGATTCTACACTCATGGTCAACTCATATTGGTCATTTTGAGAAAGCAACTTTCACCACTAACTAATTGGTGTATAGGTAGTATCGAATTAGAAACTATTTAGCACTGAAACATTTGAAACAGATTTATTTCGGATTGATACATTCAAAACTGCAATATTTAATTTCAGCTTGGGGAATAGCAAACAGATCAATATTGAGGCCCTTGAAAATCTTACAAAATAAAATAGTAGAATGTATTTTCAAATTAGATGTCTCGGAGCGTACTGTGAATTTATAGAAGCCAAGGAAGTTATTGAATTTGGATCAAATATTCAGGATGAAAATATGCTAATTTGTTCATTTTGTCTTAAAGAATATCAAACGCTCTATTCTGAAATTTACAGTTCTGATATTCATAACTATGCTACTAGACAAACTAATGAGCTCATTTTGATCAAAGACAAAACAGAATTTCAAAGAAATCCCTTCTTCATAATGGTGTTAAAATTCACAACAATTTACCTCCTTATTTGAAAAAAGTTAAAGATGCTGTTAAATTCAAAAGATACCTCAAAGATTTTTTCTTAACTGAAAAAAATTATATTTGATGTTTGTCTGTTTTTTTCTTTCATTCTCTACTCACTACTCTAAAGCTTCAAGAAAACATTTCTTTTGTCAGTAATGATCAATCTTTACAACTATTTGAACTGATCTATCTGTTTTCTTTTTATGTTGTATTACATTATTTATTTTAGTATGTCCCTGTTATAAACATTAATATTTCTTGGGATAAATAAAGATATATATATATATATATATATATATATATATATATAATAGCATTTTATATATTCTTTTTTGGAATCTTGAGATATTTTTAATTCTCAAGGCCGTAATTCCATAACTCGATAGAGATTGATCCAGAGAGAGGTATGAAATTCAAAGACTTTGTGTATCTACATCTTACTTTTTGTTAACTTGATACTCCAAGTTTCATGTAATTGGACAAACGGATATTATTAATTTCAAGTTTCTCAATTTGGCAATGTTGATAATATACACTATTTATTACCTTCTTTCTGATGAATTCACTGTCAAGCCATAATGTATATCAGGATTCCAAGGATTGAACTTTCTTCCTACTATGGGCGTTGAAGTCACTGCAGTTCCTGCTGGGATTTCCTCGACGTATGCATTGGGATCAACTTCATATTCAGATTCACTACCACCTGGTCCATCCACTCTATCGATTCGCATCATTTTCTTAGCCTTTCGATAGAAAACAGTATTATTGTCTGCTGGCCGAGGGGAGGTTGAGGCACGTCTTCGCCTAGTTATCGTGTACTGAACAGAATCATAGCTGGAAGAAAAAAAAAGGGGTTTTTTTCGTGAACCGGATATTTTTATGAACATTGTTGTAGAAAGAAATTGTGACTGAAGGTTCATCAAAGGCTGTTTGAGTCACGGAAACTACATGAACCCGGGAATTTTTGAAAATTTCAATTACCTCAAACTGTTGATAAAGAATCACCATGAAAATATCCGATTTTAAGAGAAAAACCCCATTATAAAATGACCCCCTTATGCTTCAAACACATTACAAATCAAAACTCACCCTTCCCTTCGCATCATCTCAGGCAAATATCGTCTTCTGGCATTGATGAACCAATTGCTGATTTGTAGAACCGTTAGATTCGTTTCTTGTGAAAGGATGTGCTTCTCAACTTCAGTGGGATAGGCATTGAACCGGTGTTCATAGAGCCAATTTTTCAATATTTTGACAGAATCCTTAGGGAGATGACCGCGACGTTTCACTGTTCTCTGTATTGCTTCGACCATCTCATACTGATACATAATGGGGCCTTGCTCATCATCGGAGGCAGTTTCATTTTCATCGTCAGCGCTGCTTACAGAGTTGAACTGATGGTCTGTGGACGAAGGCAGATATAAAATGAAGTCACATTTCAATAAAGTATCCTAAAAACTTACCAACAACTTCTCTGATCGTATACTGATTGGATGCCATGGTGATGAATTTTTCAATTAGGGAAATTTTTCCAGCTGATTACTCTAGGTATCCTGTTGAAATAATACAAAATATTTATGGAATACTACGGACCTGAGAATTGTATATTTTTTGAAGAATCCTGATATTTTTATCATATAAAAAAATGATGACGTCATCATGGAGCAACGCTATGGGCGTGGAGATAAGAATGCCTTTTTAGATTTACTCGTGTCTACTGATGGAAAGTAGGTACTTTTATTTGTAAATTCATGTTTGAATTGAATTTTTGAATGTCTTTTGGCGTTTGATATGACAATTAACTTGACAAAATGTCAATATTGTCAATAAAATGTCACTGTCTAAAGGTTATGGGCACGAATTTTAAACATATCTACAGAAGAAATAAAAAAAATTCAGCATATAAAATCTATTTTACCTATTTTGTGAAGAATATATCACAGTTTTTCGATTACTCAACAAGCCTTGAGGTCGAAGCGTCTACTTCCATACAAAATCGCCATAACTATTCAGAAATTCGCTTGTTCTTTCATCTTTTGTTTTGTCCGGTGTACACTGAACAGAATGATACATTTCAAAAAATTGAGTATGGACTGTTTCATTGATGAAACTATGATAGCTTCATTCAGAAAGTCGATTTATCTATATGACAATATTGAAAATGGACAAATAACGAAATAAAAACGCATTATCATCAGAAATTTTCGTATGTAAAACAGTTTCTAGGTCCAACAGGGTTGACTTACCGAACAGATCTGTTTATGAACATAATGTCGATTTCTATACATGGTGTTGTTCTATATACATACAGCTTTATCTAGTGTTCACTAGATGTCGGAGTAAAATGAGGGGTACCAATAATGTAAATATATATCGATTTAAGCATACCATTTATACGAATTGCGTGTACATCAGAAGCAAGTTGATTGATTGTAGATTGAAAGCTGATGACCAGCTGTAATTGTTGGCAATGGGTTCATCGTAATACCATGCAAGATAAACAACCTATTTTTGTACAGTTACTGTTACTATGATAACGTTCTCATCCAGTGTGATTTCCAAAATTTGAACTTCATTATTGGGGAAAGCTTGCGTGCTTATCACTTTCACTTCATAACTTGGAGCAAATTCAGATTTATCACTAAGGGAAATTAGAACACTCTTAATGATTTTTGTTATTCTCTACTTCGATCAAATGACAAATTTCCTCTCGGGTATTTAGCTACAATGAGATCAACCTTCGTTTCATTAATTTTGGTTTTTGGAGTAATTTATTCATTATATCAAACTGATACTGATGCGTTTTTCGTTTCATTGTCGTAAATTCATTATTCAATTTTTCATGATATATATTTTGGTACATTAATAATACGATTTTTGGAAATCATACTTTGAGGTGTACCTAATCACAGTACCTGTCAAAAATAGATACGAGAATACGAGGATGAACCCTCTGTCAGTAATATATAATCATTATATAATCATTCAACTTGCTGCGCACTTATTTAGGATTCAGTGGTTGGCATCACTAAACTTTTGATCACGTGATATGAAGTCGACAAGTTCATGAATAGATGTCGCCACCTTTTTTTTTATTTTAGTTCAAATATATATGATATGTGTTAGTACGTTAGTACGAATTGTTTTAATAATTATTATGTTGAAATAACGTTGGTATGTTTACCATGAAATATTGAATAATGAATACTACTAAGATAATACTACCATAGAAAAAAAAAACGATACAGGCATCTATATCATTTTGAATTACTGAATTGAAGATATTAGCTCATTTATAGCCCAGGAGAACTATGATGTGGTGGATGTTGCTGAGACCGTCGGAATAGGTATATACCTGATTGCATGGTAAATATTGATAGTTATGATTTCATTTGAAAAGACAGAGGCTTGAGAGAAGGTGGTGTAGGTGTAGGTCAAGTGTAGGTATTTACATTAAATCTTTTAAATACGAAACCTTGGAGATGAGCTGATGGAGCTGTTGTGATAGTGTAGAGCAGCTGTGGGTGAGTTTGTTTTGACAAAAAAAATATTGTTTTGGTACCCTTCATAGACCACCAAACAGGCACGTAAATTAATTTCTTTATAGTCTAGAAGGCCATCTATCAGATATATGTTTGTTAATTGTGTTGGAATTGTCTGTGGTGGCGAAATTAATATAAATTTACTCCATCTGGAAAATATCAATACTGACGCATTCAATAATTGTATTGAGCTTCTCAATTTGAAGCAAGTTGTAACTGAACCTATTCGAATGACTACATTCACACTTTTAGATATTATACTAATTTCAAATCATTTAGATCCTTCAAATCATAGTTGCAGAGAGGTTGGAAACGGCTCTGACCACCAACTGGTTTATTGTATACTAGACATCAGTACAAAAAATCATGCCAATGAAATATTTGTTAAAAGAAACTTTGAGATACATTGATGAGGATCTGCTGGAATATTTCTGGATGATCGCTCCTTTTGAAAATATTTACTTTTTGGGCGATGCAAATGATAGTCAAATGTCTCAACCAGGTGTTACTGGACATCTTTGATAATCTAGCCCCAGTTACTGTTCGTGAAATCAATAAACAGAGACCACCTTGGCTCACTGATAATATAAAGTTCATGATGTCTTCTCGTGATAAAGCCTTCAGGAAATATAAAAAACTAAAAATAACAATCATTGGCAATACTACAAGGATCTCCGCTTATACTTCACGGAGTCCTGCGTGATGCATCTATCGTTCAACAAGTTGAAGCCCTCTACAGAAAGCTTCAAACTGCGTCAGGACTGGAGTGTCTTAGTTGAATTTTTTGCACAGCCCCTCGAACTGCAGAAGTCATGAGAGCACACCCATCTGTTCCAGTACCAACACAATTTGACAGATCCAGCGAACCCAATATTTCTTCAGTCAATTTTGGTTCTGTTGATTTATTTTGATCAATTTGATTTTTATCTAGAGCATGAATATCTAGATTTGCAGGCGCGTATACAGTTTCAATCAAAATTGACAATGAGATTCAGAAAATGAATCTTATTTCATTCACCGCGTAACTATCCAAATGAAATCATCTACTATATTTCTTCATAAAAAAATTAAAAAATTTCGCCCCTCCATGGAACAAAGCTGAAGACGCGCCTATAGATTTTCATTGATTTGTTCGTTTTTTTCGTGGTTGAATACATGATAACACCCCGTTTCGACGATGCAATTTTGTCGCTGCAACTTCTCGCGGCGACTTGCCGCTGCGAGATATGTCATGTAGCTGTCAGTTTGCATTGCCAATATTAAAAAATAGCACTGAATGTTACCAATAGATGAACGTCTACATTATCACAACTGATATATAATTTCATTCATTTCTAATAATTGATATTGTGATTAAATCGCCTTATTACTCAACTTGATTCGTCAAGTCTCGAAAAATAATTGAAATGTTCAAAATCAATATTCTCCACAATGATGCCACCACATATTTGTGGTTTGCGGCAACAAATTCACCATAGAAATAACTAAGTCGCTGCAACTTATCGCACCAAAAAAGATTCATGCAACTCGAAAAACTTGCATGAACACATGCAATTTTCTGGAGTTGCAGCGACAAAGTTGCATCGTCGAAACAGGCTATAAGAAAGCAAATAAATCTTCAATATACTTCATATTCCTCATTCATGTTGCGAATGGCGACACATGTGAGAAATAAGGGTAATGAAGGTTGTTTCGTCAAAAATGATGCTAAAATAGTGACTCTTCAATATTATCTAGTTAGTCCAATCAAATAAATTTTTTTCGTAAAATTTTGCCTTCCCGAAAAGTAGATGTGGATTCCGGCAGACACATGTGTCCTTATTATCCCCCAAAGTTTGCGCCAGATTCTGTCCGTGCGTTTAGCAACAAATAGCGGTTGAATACCAGTAATCATAATTTTTTTGTTTTTTGCTTATGTAATGAAAACTATTGGTCGAATCGAAAAAAAGTTAAATTGAAAGTTGTAGATATTTGAAAAATCTATCGATTAGCGTTAGCCCTATGTCGATATTCTAATTTGTTGCCTAATTATTGCGCTCGGAATTTGAAAAAAGGCGTTTTCTCCATTACTCTATTAAAAAATGTTGAAATGCATTTGGGGGTTGCAACTGTGAGTTTGGGAAGCTTTCAACCAGTAGAAACCACAGTTTCAATTTGGTTGAAAAACAATTGATAGGTTAGCAACAATCTAATTTGTTACTAGAAAAAGTGTCCCACTGTCGTTAAAAAAACAACGTTTTTCAAACTAAAAAACAATCAGGAAAAAATGGTCGTATCAAAATGCGACAAAATGCATGGAGAAGCTGCTATTTTTCTACGAATTTTGACAACCTTACTTTTGTTTCACGATAATTAGGAGCCAAGATAACACTTTTTATCATTCAGTTTCCCCTCCATTCGTTCATTTATATGAAGCAACGAGACCTCGACGACTGCACAGAGCAAGAGTCATATTATCCATAGGAACCAGCAGAATTTGTTTTCCACCATTATTTTTCATATTTATTGATAGGAGCAGTGGAGGTTTTTCCGGGACCGTTCGACGTGCCGTGTGGAAGGGGGAAGCCGGAGAGAGCGATCGAGCGCCAAGCGGCCGTCGAGTGCATCGCGTGAAATAAACTGATCAAAGCCCAAAATGACCTCGCTGTCTGTAGCTCGGGAACTACTGGACGGATTTTGTTATTTTTTTATTTTCAATTGTGCATCGAGATATGATCGAATATCACTATGGCTTAACCGGTTTGTTTTCTGAAATCCCTAAAATCACAAATAATTCAATTTTTACGCTGCAAATAATGTAGTGAATTATTCGTTCATTTCAAATTCCACTCTGATAATACGATGTCAAATGTTACCTTAGACGAAGAAAGCAAGTTTTCTCTGACATTCGAAAATGAATAAAGCACGGCTCATCTCCTTTCCAATTGATATTTTTACAAATGTGTAGATATGAATGTTATTCAATATTAAGATTTTTGGCCCATTTATGTGCAACATTATTCTTTGAATATTCACAGCTTGTAACTGAAAATGTCCATAAACATTCATCTATTCACATGTTTATTCTGTCTCCGTTAGGTAAGTCAGGTCCTATCAGGCATTCCAGATACTTGGCAAATGACGAAATGAACCACGGCGGCATCTGCCCCCAGAAATTATCTTTTGTTTCTTTCAGAAGAGTGTGATTTCCATGTTAATACTACTGTACAGAGTGTCCCCGATTGAACAGTTTGTATCGTTCCGGCCGGTTATACTGAGTGCGCGAAATAAACATTCCATTTGAACTTTTATTTTGGTAGTGATTTGAACATGTATTATTGTTAAGCTGACTTCTCACCGTACCTATTGCAGTGTGGATTCTTGTGATAGTTCACGTGAGAATATTCCATTTTTTCGATTTCCTAAAAAGGTAAGGTAATTCATTATACATAATTTCAATTACATCTATAGGTCAAAAATGTTTCGGTAGTAGTATGATTTAGATACTATTCTATAACTAATGTTCAAACTTTATTCCATTTTATTTCACTTACAAACACATTTTACAGTACTAACATGTAAGGATACTCAAAAACTACCTTGTGCTAACCAGAGAATGACAATACTACTATAAAAGGAAGTCATAACGATATTCCCAGAGGAATAGTGTTAAGAGCGTTCTAGGTATTCAACACATTAAAATAATAAAGAGAATACATGTACAAGATGAGATACAATTGGAATATACAAGCTCTAACATCATTTTGACTGGTCATTAAGAGATCCAGGTCATTTCTGATGATTAGGAGATCGCATTGTTGCATCATGTTATTAAAGTAGTTCCCGAGATACAGACAGCGAGGTCATTTTGGGCTGTGATCAGTTTATTTCACGCGATGCATACGACGGCCGCCTAGCGCGGGTCGCTCTCTCCGGCTTTCCCCTCCACACGGCACGTCGAACGGTCCCGGAAGAACCTCCACTTATCCTATCAATAAATACTATGAATAATTGTGAAAAACAAATCCTGCTGGTTTCTACCGATAATATGACTCTTGCTCTGTGCAGTCGTCGAGGTCTCATTGTTTCATATAGATAGAGGAAATGGAGGGGAAACTAAATGATAAAAAGTGTTATCTTGGCTCCTAATCATCGTGGAACAAAAGTAAGGTTGTCAAAATTCGCAGAAAAATAGCAGCTTTCCCATGCATTTTGTCGCATTTTGATACGACGATTTTTTCCTAATTGTTTTTCAGTTTGAAAAACGTTGTTTTTTTGACGCCATTTTTGAAGGTATCACATTGAAAAAATCGATTTTCCAAAAACGATAATTTGTAGTTCAACTCTTTGACTATCCAAAACCGTTTCGATCATTTCTCTACGATTATCCATAGGGCAAGAAATAACAATCTAGTGGGACACATTTTTTAGTAACAAATTAGATTGTTGCTAACCCATCAACTTTTTCTCAATCGAATTGTAACTGTAGTCTCTACTAGTGGAAAGCTTTCCAAATCCACAGTTGCAACACCCAAATGCATTTCAACATTTTTCAATAAAATAATGAAAAAAACGACTTTTTTTAATTTCCGATCGCAATAGTTATGCAAAAAATTAGAATATCGAAATCGGACCAACGCTAATCGATAGATTTTTCAATTATCTACAATTTTCAATTCAACTTTTTTTCGATCCGATGAATAGTTTTCATTATATAAGCAAAAAACAAAAAAAAAAAAAAGTTTTCCGGTCTTCAACCGCTAATTGTTGCTGAACGCACGGACAGAATATGGCGCAAACTTCAGGTGATAATAAGGACACATGTGTCTGCAGGAATCCACAGCTACTTTTCGGGTAGGCAGAAATTTTACGAAAAAAGTTTATTTGATTGGACTAAAACGTAAAATAAATTTTTTGATTACAATCAATATACATTTATACTTATTCAATTCTTCTACGAAACAATCCTATTTCAATTCAACATTCACATCCTATGTTACGACGTTATTAACCTTCCGAAAAATATATTTATTCACTAAATTTGCTGCGTAAAAATTGAATAATTTGTGATTTGAAGGGATTTCCGAAAACAATCTGGGCAAGCCATAGGGATATTCGATCATATCACGATGCACCAGTACAAATTGAAAAAAAAAAAACAAAATCCGTCTAGTAGTTCCCGAGATACAGACAGCGAGGTCATTTTGGGCTCTGATCAGTTTATTTCACGCAATGGAATCGACGACGGCCGCCTAGCGCTGGTTCGCTCTCTCCGGCTTCCCCCTCCATACGGCACGTCGAACGGTCTCGGAAGAACCTCCACTGCTCCCTTCAATGAATACAATAAATTGTTCTAAAATTGTTCGTTATCGTTAACCAGCTGACGAACGTCAACCCTCAGAAGTCGAAACTTGTGCGAGCAATGGATCAACGAGGCCTTACCTTTTAACGTGCGATTACCCAGCACGGTGGCCCGGCGAGGATTCGAACCCCGGCCTTCCGCTTGATAGGCAGATATGCTAACCACTACACTACCGAGACCACATTGTGCTGGTTTTTATGGATAATATGACTCTTGCTCTGTGCAATCGTCGAGGTCTCGTTGCTTCATATAAATGAACAAGGGGGGGGGATTAAATGAAAAAAGTTTTATCTCGGCTCGTGGTTATCGTGGAACAAAAGTCAGGTTGGCAAAATTCGTAAAAATATAGCAGCTTCTCCATGCATTTTGTCCCATATTGATACGACCATTTTTTCCTCATTGTTTTTTAGTTTGAATATCTTTGTTTTTTTGACGCCATTTTTGAAGTTATCACATTGCAAAAATCGATTTTCCAAAAATGATAATTTGTAGTTCAACTCTTTGAACTCTTTAGAGGATAATAAGGACGGACACCTGTGTCTGTCGGAATCCACAGCTACTTTTCGGGTAGACGAAAATCGCCATTTTGGGCTCTTGAACAGTTCATTTGGTTGGATTAAGTATAAATGATCGTATTTCTTTACTGCAGCGCTCTATTAGTTCGTTTTGAGTGTTGGCAGATATGTAGGTCGCTCTCGAACCCGTATTTTTAGGATGATTTTCCAATACAGGGCCACTAGCTTCTATCCCTTATCTTAACATTTCCCGAAAATTACCTTCATTTGCACAAGACATCGGGTCAGTACACTCAATAGCAATCAAATTTCCATCGTCTCTATGCCCTCTCAGAGAAATGTTTTGATGTCCCATAAAAATTATTGTTTCTACAATAGGCTTCAAACGGTTTCTATTTTCTTCAACTTGTCGCAGTCGTTCGCTGTTGACTAAATTGCAAATTTGTTCGTCTCGTGATCGGTGAGTTTCTATAAAATCGTTAGGTATTGTAACTGCTTCTCTGTGATACACAGTGGCGAATTTCCCATTAGGCACGATAGGCAACTGCCTAGGGGCCGCAGGTCTGAAGGGGCCGCAAACCGCAAAAATAAAAAAAAAAAGATTTTCCTCCAGTACATAAAATTGTTTTATTCATATAAAACGAGTTTTTCAATGTACAGTAGACTCCCGATTTACCGCGAGCGGCTTAACCGCGATGCTATCCGCAACGAAAATAAAAAAACTGTAAATTTACGCTACACAAGAAGTGTAGTAATTTAAATGCGCGATCGCCTTCGTTCATGTTAAAAATTACCTAAAAATTTTAGGTAGCGAAGAGGCCGCAAGTTAACATGTGCCTAGGGGCAGCTAAGGTCATAATCCGCCACTACTGATACAAACTATTCTTATGAACTTCCAAATCGCCATCCTTTCCTAGAATTGTAGCATACTTTGTATGAGGTGTTGTGACCAATTTTTTTTATGCTTCCGATTTTTGTTCGCCACCTTTATTGTGGACTGAGAAAAGAGTGCAATATTTGCAAAATAAACCAGATTTGCTTTCTGAATAAACGAGCCAATATCAATCAAAGTAATTAGACCTTAAATAACGTCTCTCATCTTTTCCATGTTTGGAATGGGTATAGAAAGGATATTGAAATGATCTGTGGGGCTTCCAGCAATGTTCCAAACGGCGAAATTTTGTGTGATCGTCAGTACTACTTCCACCTGAATCTGAATCAGCTTTAACAAAACAATCAATATCAATATTAGTGCGAAAGTTAACTGCAGACACAATATCAGTTGTTACATTTTCATTCCCGGCGAATTCGTTCTGCATATGTCCAATTGTTTTCATTTTCATTTTCTGTGTTGATGGCATTAAGAGACTGAAAAGTGAGGAGGCTTACAAATGGTATTATTGTTCGTTTTTTACTGAAAAAATCCAAAACAGATAACTGCTTGCGCTTTATTGAATAATTTGCGTCTATGTCCATCCTGTCTATCTAAAATTCTTTATAATTCATTATTATATAAATAACGTGAAATATAAAAATTACCTCAGTGGTTCGGCGTACGAAGTAAGTGTACGACTTGAACAAATTCCCAAAAGCGAATAAATCTGTTATAACGAGCACGGAGCATGCAAACATTCTATCACACAACTAAGACAACGTGATTGACCTTGGGTTTATACAGCAAATAAGATAAAGTAAGAAATAAGATTAGGAATTAGACAAAACTAGACCTGTTCATACAGAAGAAATAAGGAATAAGAAACAACCAATGAAATCCCGTCTTTTTTGACAATGACGTTCAACTATTTTTCTGCAAATGCGCACTGCCATTTTCAAACTAGAATAAGATAAGAGTTGAAAGTTGGTCAACTCTTATCTTTTTCCCTATTTTATTTTAGTAGGTGTATAAACGTTCCCATTGAATTACGTATTTTCAATTTTCTTATTTATTTATTTATTTAGTAGTACAAATGGTATTCCTTGGTTTCACAATGTTTTGATACAAGTGTATATATGTTACGTCCTCGCAGCCCTTATGGACTTATAAAAAATATAGTTTCTCAGTAGTAATATCTCATTGCAACATTGTTGCATGATAAACAGGAAATGCTTTCTTGGCAGTCTGTTGTTGGCGACGCAGATAACGGAGTGCTGGGAAGAATTCGTATGTGACTTTGAGAAGTCAGTTTCATTTAGTTCTCCGTTGAGGAAAGTTTCATTAAGATCTTTGTTGAAGACACAAGTTTCAACATTCAAGTCCTTCAGTCAAATATTCAAATAAAGTCAAAGCAACAAGTTAGAAGAGTTTCCTAACAATTGGAACTCGAATAAAAATCTTTTTTAAAACATTCTCTTTGATTCCCAAGTTATAAAAGTGGCGCAGTCGGTAGGATCCAAAAATTGCCAAAAAAAAAAACTGTCGAAACAAAACAGTGGTGAACGGATCAAGAAACACAACGGTTGAAGAAACCAACGTGAAAAGCTCCAACGTTCGAGTCCCAGCGACAACTCCTGGCTCATCGAAGAAAAGAAGACGTGATCGAGTTCCAGCGGCCCCTTTCCTGGTTCCTCGAGACGCAGACGAAGAAAGAAAAAAGAAGCGGAGGCGTACTTGTCCCAGCGGCACCTTTCCTGGTACTTGACGACTTCACGCAACAAAGAAAAGGAAGAACAATCAACGGAAGAAGTGAGGCGAGCCTGCATGAAGTTCCTTCTCCTCGTCATTGCTCTGTAAGTTATTGTTTCTATCCAAAAAGGTGAATTGAGGCATATTTTCCTTATTCCCAACCCCAAAGAAAAGAAAGAAAAATGGCAAATGAAAACGAAGGTTTTTCATTAAAAGAGTTAAGAGACATGATTCCACAATACGATGGAGATCAAGCAACTTTAAATGACTTCATTGAAGCATGTAACTTTGTATCAGCAAACGTAGATGAAAATCAAGTCAATGCACTTATTTTCATAATAAAAAGCAAACTGACTGGTAGGGCTAAAAGGTTCATTTCCAGTAGACAATTACAAACATGGGAAAACATAAGAGAATTATTGATAGGTCACTACGGAGATTGTAGAGATACGGAAGGATTATTGAGGGATTTAACTTCATCATTTCAAAAAACTAATGAAACTCCAAGATCTTTTGTTCAAAGAATAGAAGACTTGTTAACAAAATTAAGAAACAGTGTAGCTCTTGATCAAAATCTCAACGTTCAAGAAAAAGCAGCATTGAATAGATCACATGAAAAGATTGCACTAAAAACAGTTTTAGCAGGGCTAAACGAGCCTTTTGGTTCTGTGATACGCTCACAAAGACCACAAACTTTAGATGAAGCAGAACAATTTTTAATTGAAGAAGAAAACATTGCATATCTGAAAAATTTCAGAATTTCGAAACAAACAGTTTCAAAACCAACAAACAATACAAATAAACCATATCCAAAGGAAAATTATGGGTATAACAATCGTGTAACTAACAGCCAACAAATACAAAAATTTTGTAATTTTTGCAAAATACCAGGTCATACAAACTCAAATTGCTACAAAAATAAAAATTTGAATCGAACTGATCAAATGAATCAGAACTCAAATTCGAATAGAAATATTCCAAGTACATCAGGTACTCAACAACGAAATAATATAATACAACAGAATAGACCGTCAGTCATTCAGAAAAATATAAGTGAAAATAGAACGCAAAACAACCGCGTAAATCATTTAAACTGCATGGCGGAATCGAGTCTATCGGGTGCTATGGTTCCGGAAAATTCATGCATACCCGAAAATCAATTACAGAATCAACCGGAGATCGAACAGGATTTCGCACAGAACGAAATCACATATTTACACCAGAACGACGAAGAAGAGATGTTCAATTATCAACAATATTGAACTCACCAAATAAAAAACTCTATTATATAAAGGATAGACAGGGAAATAAATTTCTAGTAGACACAGGCGCACCAATTTCACTCATGAAATTTGATGTAGCACAAAAATTTATAAAGAAAAATCCAATGAAGAGATTAAACGAAGAAAATTTTTCAATTTTTGGAATAAATAATCCTCAAAGTGATACAAGAATAACTCAAAGTATAGACATAAATGTAGGTCCAAACAACCTAATGCATAGATATTACATAATTGATTTTGATTTCAACTATGATGGACTTGTAGGTATCGATTTTCTCGAAAAAATGAAAGCAGAAATAGATATTACCAATAAAAAACTAAAATTATTTTTCAAAGACATTCCATTATATTGTGATGATATAAATGAAAACCAAGTAAGTTCAATCATAACAATTCCAGCGAGAACAATTCAAACTGTTGAATTAATTTCCAACAATAAAAACTTGAAAGAAGGAATTTGTCCTGAAATAAAAATAACTGAAGGTGTGAAAATACCAAATTGTTTCGTGAAAATAAACGAAAACAAGAAATTCATAACAACAATTGTGAATTTTTCAGAAAGAGATCAAAGTATCAAAACATTCCCAATTGAACTTGAAACAATACAAGAAAAAACAAGTGAGGAAAATATTCAAATAAATAATTTCCAAAGTAACGACCGTGAAGAAAAAATTATTTCAGAATTGAGAATAGAACATTTGAACGATGAAGAAAAAAATGAAATAGTAAGTTTGTGTTTGAAGTACAAAGACATATTCTTTTTAGAAAATGATAAGCTTACGTTTACAAATCAAGTAAAGCATGAAATAAACACTCAAGGAAAAGGTCCTATTTCAGTAAAAAATTATAGATATCCTTATGTACTGAAGCAAGAAGTGAAAAATCAAATTGCAAATTTATTAGAACAGAATATAATTCAACCATCAACGAGTCCATGGAACAGTCCAGTATGGGTAGTCCCGAAAAAGTTAGACTCAAGCGGAAAACAAAAATTTCGAATGGTTATTGATTTCAGAAAGTTGAATGAAATAACGATAGGAGACAAATATCCACTTCCTAATATAAATGAACTGCTAGATCAGTTAGGAAAATGTAAATATTTTACAACACTAGATCTCGCATCTGGGTTTCACCAAATCGAGATAGAAAAAAGAGATATTCCAAAAACAGCCTTTAGCGTAGACCATGGGCACTACGAATACTTGCGTATGCCTTTTGGATTGAAAAATGCTCCAAGCTCATTTTCAAGGGCAATGGATAATATTTTGACAGGTTTACAAGGAGAATTGTGTATGACTTATATGGACGATATCATAGTCTATAGTTCAACTTTGTCAGAACATATAAAACGACTAGAAAAGGTATTTGAACGATTAAAACAGCATAATTTGAAGATACAGCCATGTAAATGTGAATTTTTGAGAAGAGAAGTACAATATTTAGGGCACGTAGTAACAAAGGATGGCGTGAAACCGAATCCTATGAAAATTGAAGCTATAATTAAGTTTCCAGTTCCAAAAAATCAAAAAGAAATAAAGTCATTCTTAGGTTTGACAGGTTATTATCGCAGATTTATTAAAAATTACTCAGAAATGGCTAAACCTATGACAAATCTATTGAAGAAAAATAAAGAATTTAATTTTGATGAAAAATGTATCAACTGTTTTGAAAAAATGAAGAAATGTTTGATAACAGCACCAATTTTGCAATATCCAGACTTTGAAAAGGAATTTTTACTAACATGCGATGCAAGTAATTTTGCGATAGGTTCAGTACTATCACAAGGCGAAATAGGAAAAGATTTGCCGATAGCGTATGCATCAAGAACATTAAATGGCGCAGAAACACGTTATTCAACTATAGAAAAGGAATTATTAAGTATAATTTGGGCAGTGAGACATTTCAGGCCTTACTTATACGGCAGACGATTTAAAATCCTCAGTGACCATAAGCCACTGAAATACTTATTTTCTATAACAAATGCAAATTCAAGACTAATGAGATGGAAGTTACAACTAGAAGAATATGAATATGAAATAGATTATAAACCTGGGATACACAACAGAAATGCTGATGCTCTCTCAAGAATAAAAATAAATGCTTTAACAGAAAACTCAGAAAGTTCAGATTCAGAAACAGAAACAGGTTCAGAAAATGAAGAAAATGAATTTCTCTCAGAATTTCATGAATTCCTAGAGAAAAGAAAAACTCAGTCACTCATCAACTTTGAAAAAATCAAACAAACAAATGATAATTTGATATTTGTTGCACACAATGATATCATATTATTAGTTCCAACTAATGAAAATCGCGAAACCCCGCATTTAAATACGATAATAAAAGATACGTGCGTAGATCCAGATGATCAACAATTGCACTTGACCGAGTTATTAACGATAAGACAGAGTCTCAAATTTCAACAAAGGAAATATTATCTTATTCAGATACCAACGTTAAAAATAGATTCACTAAGTCTGAAAGATTGTTTCAGAATATTTTATTCATTGAAAAATAAATTACAGACGAAGAATTATTTTATTAATCCAGTAAAACATCTTCCATTTCTAGATATTTTGAGCTATATTTTCAGAGGAAAAGACATAACGTTTACAATATGTCTTGATATAGTTAAGGTACCACAACAAGATGAAAGAGAAAATATTTTAGAAAATTATCATACGAGTAAAACCTCGGTACACAAAGGAATAAACGAAACATTTAGAAGAATACGTGAAAGATATATTTGGCAAAATTTGAAAACAGATGTTGAAAATTTTATAAAGAAATGTCAAGTATGTAATCGAACGAAAACGAATAGACAAAATAATGACTATCCGTTAGTAATAACAGAAACTCCAAGCAAACCATTTGAACACATCAACATTGATTTGATGAGTATAACAAGAAATTGTACACTTTTAACTATTGTTGATAATTTTTCCAAATTTGCACAAGCATACCGTGTGGAAAACAAAGAAGGCACAACTATTGTTGAGAAATTATTACATTATTTTCAACACTATCCAATACCAAAAAGAATACATGTTGACCCCGGAGGAGAATTTAATAACCAACATATGAAAGATTTATCGAAGTTATATAAATTCAGAATTACTCAAAATGCAGTAGCACATCCTCAAACTAATGGTGTAGTTGAGAGATTTCATGCAACTTTGCAAGATTCATTAAGAGCATTTCATAATGATTATCCAAATAAACCAATTATTGAAGGTTTACCTTATTGCATAAAATCCTATAATAGAAGTAAGTCAACTTCAACTAAATATACTCCTGAAGAAATAATTTTTGGTCATATTCGCGATGACGAAAATGAGGTTTTGTATAGTGAAGAACAACTTCAATCGAATTATGTAAATGATATGAAAAATACTGCAAATTTTATTTATGAAAATGTCAAAACGAACTTAAACTCAGCAAAAGAAAAGGCAAAAACAAGATTTGACAAACATGTAAGAGAGAATTTACCGAAATATAAAGTAGGCGATTTCGTATACCTAAGAGAATCTCAAATAGGCAATAAAATGAAAAATAAATATAATGGACCATACAAAGTGATTCGTATAGTGAACACGAATACAGCCGAAATAGAGATAGAAAATGGAACGAGTACGGTTAATTTTGATAGATTAAAACCAGTATCTATTGTTCCAGGGCACTCAACACAGCCAGAGCAAGAATAGAAAAAATAATCACACCCGCAGGTATTTTCTTTCAAAAGGAAGGAATAGCTAAAATATCGAACGATGAGTACAAAATCATTGTTTATAAAAATATTTCATTACTTAAAAATTCATTTGAACAAAGCCAAAATGTTCAACAGTCATTGAGAGAATTACTACATAGAGATGATGTGAATCCAAACTTCAAAATGGCATTCTCAGCTCAACTTTCATTATTGAATACCATGACCCAAGAAATAAAAAGTAAATTTTCAGAAATTGCTCTAAGTACAACAAATAGATTCAAGAGAGGCTTATTAAATGGAATAGGCTCAGTTTGGAAAATAATCACAGGAAACTTAGACGCATCTGATGGAGAATATTATAACGAGTGTATAAATAAACTTGAAAAGGATGATAAAAACTTACAAATGTTAATGAAAAATCAAATTCAGATTATTTCAAGTACTATTTCGAATTTCAATTCCACCCTGAACAAGTTGAGAATTGATGAAGAAACTTTTAATAAAGATTTGAAAATTATAGAGGAAGAAATGATTAGAAATCGAGAAACTAAGTATTATTTTGAACTTCAACTGAAAATACTGGAGAAAATTGAGCAAATTATTCAATCCAACATGATCATTTCAGATCAATTGAATGATATCATAAACAGTATAACTTTTGCAAGACTAAAGATTTTGCACCCTTCAGTAATCGATCCGAATCTTTTGATCGAACAACTAACGAAAATTTCTATGACCTTATCTCATGGAAACTTACCTTTCAACCCAACTCACCAGTATATTTCAGAATTTATTTCATTAATAAAACTTGAAGCTTTTCAAACAAATGAAAGAATTGTTTTCATATTACATGTACCATTAGTAGAGAACTCAGATTTTGATTTCTATCATATTTACTCAGTCCCAACAAAAGACCCTAAAACCAACCTTTTTCATGTAATATTACCCCTTTTTAAATATGCAGCAATTGCAAGGGATAGCAAACAATATATTACAGTCAAACAAGAGGAATGTTCTGAAATATTCGAAAATGAAATTCGAATATGTTTCAATCATTTTCCAAAAACGCTTTCACATGAATCACCTTGTGAAATTTCAATCTTGATGGAATCAAAAATAATGCCAAATTGTGAGAAAGTCATAATTGCTATTGAAGATTATAACGTACAAAAGTTAGTTGATGATAAATGGTTACTAACTGTATCAAATCAACTACCTGTAACTACAACATGTCCAGAGAAAAACTCAGAGACAGAAATAATTCACGAAAATTCACTTTTGACTTTAGAGCCAAAGTGTAGTGCATTTATTGGTACAACAAGAGTATATGCAAGTTCAGACAACAATAGAACTCTGAAACTTCAGTTGTACATTCCTGAAATAACCTATGATTGTTGTGATCAACTCCCGAAGAGAGAAGAACTTCCAAATATCAAGCCAGTGAAGATAAATCACCTGAATCTTGATGAATTAAATATTGCTCAAGAAAAACTGCAAGAATATGATAAAACTTTAAATAAAATAATTAATGAACCATTCACTGAAAAACATTTGAGTACTTTTACTTATATTTGCATGGTACTCATATTATTTGTCATAATTTGGATAATTTTCAAATGTTGCATCAGAAAAAGATATTTTGGATATTTCACAACAAGCTCCAACTCAGACGACGGACATCACCCAAGAGGATGCTGTTCCCAGATTTTCAACTATTGTAATGTGAAGTCAATGGTATCAAGAAGACCATCGATTCATCTTACCCCAATGTACGATAATGGATCGGAAGAAATCGTCTTCCATACCCCATCATCCCCAGTTGCAGAATCTACATCGAGAAGAACTCCTAAAAGGATTTAATTCTCACTGTATAATCATTTATTATTTTTATTCCTCATATAATGTACAGTGTTTAATTGATATTGACCTATATTCCTTTTGATGATTTCAATGATGTTATTGTACTATTTGAGGAGGCTCATCTAACTATGATTTCATATTGAATTTTTATTATTCATTCTGATATAGAAATCATTCTGATATAATAAAAATTCTTATAGGGGGAGGTGTTACGTCCTCGCAGCCCTTATGGACTTATAAAAAATATAGTTTCTCAGTAGTAATATCTCATTGCAACATTGTTGCATGATAAACAGGAAATGCTTTCTTGGCAGTCTGTTGTTGGCGACGCAGATAACGGAGTGCTGGGAAGAATTCGTATGTGACTTTGAGAAGTCAGTTTCATTTAGTTCTCCGTTGAGGAAAGTTTCATTAAGATCTTTGTTGAAGACACAAGTTTCAACATTCAAGTCCTTCAGTCAAATATTCAAATAAAGTCAAAGCAACAAGTTAGAAGAGTTTCCTAACAATTGGAACTCGAATAAAAAATCTTTTTTAAAACATTCTCTTTGATTCCCAAGTTATAAAATATATTTGATAACTTACACAGTGAAAACCAACTTAAAACTGATATATAATCTAATCAACTATATGGTAAATACATAATCCTTGACTTCATGTTTGAATACTTCCTAAGAGTTGTGAATAAAATTGAGACTTGACTCGTTGGCCTCTCTCAAAATTCTTGATAGTGGACTATTGTGTCCATAGTTTGTCACGTGTTTGTTCACCATGAAGACGGATTTATCATCCGTCTTGTTTCGTGTTGCTTCACCTTCGAATTAATCAAACTGAGTAATTCGGGACCATAAAAGTGCCTAGATAATATTTTATGTGAAAAAGTAAATCAATTTTTGTCACTGTTATGGTGGATACCTACTTGCATTCCTAATTTATAAGCAGCAGTTTTAAAAAAAGTGTTCTGAACTCTTTCTAGTGATAATTTGTGAACAGAATACGAAGGACTCCATACAATAGAGGCGTATTCCATATTCGATCTAACTAAGGAACAAAATAGAATTTTCAAAGTATATGCCGAGGTATTAGCCGAAAATTCCTTCCCTAACCTGGAAAAACAACCTAGAAGATTGAAAGATTTCAGTGTGATTTTAGTAATATGCGAAGAAAAAGCTAGTTTGGTATCGAATGGAACACCAAGACCTTCAACTTCATTTACATTTTTGAGTGGGAGGGAGTGGGTGGGGAACTGACACTTAGGGTCGGTCTTTTCACTTATAGATAAGGTCTCTGATAACTATCCATCACATAAACTACACAGGAATACATATTGATATCTGACAGATAAGTTATCAAGGACTTTATCTATAAGTGAAAAGACCAGCCCACTGAGATTGAGGTCCAAACAATTGGCCTTTATTGTTTGACAAATATACTTAATCGTTCATTTTCACCCACTGAAGTCTCCCTTTCAAAAAGCTTTCAACCCACGATAGTATAGTACCGCTCAATCCAAAAGATTCAAGTTTGTTTGCTAATATATATTATGGTTGATCCTATCGAATGTCTATGAAAAATCTGTATATATTGAATGGACCTGACTACGCTTATATTCTTTTGATATAATAATGAATTCGTCACTGTGGACTTACATTTTGAAGAGCCATGTTTTTGATTAGTTAGGCTGCTAGAGCAATGCCAAAACAGTTGTTTTGTTACGAGACAATCAAATAGTTTGGTGGTGACTGATGGAATACAATTTTTTTTTTACATTACATCTACTCCCCGATTCGTGAATGGGTTTGATGAAACTGTTTTTCCGAAACACAGGAAACTTCCTAGAATCTAGAGATAAATTAAATAAATGGTATAATGTACTCAAGGTCCAAACACATTTCTTTAGTAAGATGATAAAACACCATCTGGTCCAGAACTGAAACTGTTTTCGAGCTTACTCATTTCATTAAAAATGTCAACGGAACCAACATGACATTTGTTGAGATTGACTGCATTCGAAATTGGATTGGCCATTGTTTGGTGGTCAAACTCAACATACACAGATGCCAAAAATTTCGCAAAAAGATTCATAATATCAATACCATTATTGCTCATTTCATCATTATAAGATAGTGAAGGTGGATAGGAGTTAGCATACAGTGTTTCAGATCAAAATTGCACCAAGAAAGGTAATAAGAGTTTTTTCTAAGTTTTACAGGTATAAATAAAGTCATAACTGAATAAATGATATCGTAAATTTTTTCCAAAGCTAAGTTGATAGATGTTTTACTCAAATAATTATGCCAGTCAACACAAGCAAAATAGTTATTGATAACTATTAACTCCACAAAGATAACTTTGTGGAGAGGGGATATCTGATATCTTGAACCGGGCGGAATGTAAACACAACACACAATGAAACTAACTTCCATGTCTTATCTAAACAAAAACTTGTTCCACTGTATTATTTTGAGTATTGAGGAGTCGAACATTGACTTTAGTAGCGATACTAGCGTTCAGTACACCACCTCTTGATTTAACGCTAGTGAGAGGAGCGAACGATCAAATCAAAACAAGTTGTAGCTTGGAATTTGGGTTTCTATATTATATATGGATACATCTTCATCTGGCCATGATTCCGAAATCATAAAAATGTCATAAGAACTTTTAATGGTTACATTTTTGAACCCATTGAAATATGTTTTCATACCAGCTACATTCTGAATATACGATTCCGCCGCCTTATATTATATTTTTTTCAATTTTTCGTTTCTGTCAGGTGGTTAGGTCTATTTGATTCGATTATTATGTAAATGTAATGAAATAAAAAAACAATTGAGCAGTATGCCCAAGGGGGGAGTAAATAATTTCAATTTTCGGGACTATGAAACTTTTTTAGTGAAAAAGCGGGATTCTATCGTCGAAAGCGAGACATAGTAAAAAACGTAAATAATCAGAAATATTCAATTATTCATCCTTTTATTTGAATTTTAAATTTACGTTTACGTGACAATATATAGCAAAAATAGCGATAAAAATGTATTGTAATAAAAATATGATATTTTCAATCAGATTCACCCTATCGTCAGGTAGATGAGTCTTGTGAGTCTTCTGAAAAAAAAATTGAAAAAACAAAAATCAAAGTCAAAAAATGATTTATTCATTGGAAAAATTCGGTGTGTCGAATAAAAGTCTGAGTAAGTGTTAAAAATTGTAACTTAGAATAAGAGAATAATTATGGGAATCACTTATTCATGATATTTCTGTAAAGGTTCAACCACTTTCAGAGTTTTCCTTTTCTCTTTAATGAAGTTGAAGAACTCTTGCACAGGATAGCTCTAGATTAAACTGGAGTATATAATTCTACTTTCATTAAATTTATGGAGCATTTGTATCTACTGTCTGGCCATTTTGAATTAACCTGAAAACAAAATGTCCAGGAAATCAGTTTGATATTGGGATACTCGATATGAAGAGCACTAAACATATTCCCGGAAACTGTTGAGAGAGCTGGTGCCCTT
This sequence comes from Zygogramma bicolorata, assembly GCA_032362365.1. NCBI lineage: Eukaryota > Metazoa > Arthropoda > Insecta > Coleoptera > Chrysomelidae > Zygogramma > Zygogramma bicolorata. The sequence continues at coordinate 249,108 of JAVJAQ010001486.1, read as the reverse complement.
ATTGTGCGGTGGCATTGGTGACTTCACAATTTCCCTCTAATACGTTCAAGGAAGATTTCAACAAGTTAAATTTTTGTTTCGAAGATACGGGGCGAAAAAGAATTTCGACAATAACAAGTTTGGTAATTTTAAAAATATTAACGTAGCCGAAATAAAAGTATAGCGTACTGCACTCGATCTAGCAAGTAATAAAAAATACTACTCCAGTGTAAGATGTGGAAGATTTGAAAAATCGGATAATTGCTGGGTGTAACGCAATCAAAACGATACTGGTGTTTTTGAAAGAGTTCGGGAGTCGATGAGAAGATTGGATTCTTGCATTCGGGGGTAGTCATTTTCAACAGTTCTTGTTGATTGAAAAAAATTACATGTAATTTCTGGAAATTAATTGTTATTGTCGAAATAACATCGAAACAATACGCCCTATCAAAAATCATCAAAGGACAAAATAGAATTAGAATAGTCCAAGGAATAGTCCTTTGAATTTTTGCCGCATATTTAATAAACACCATGTATATTCACTCTAGGAATCAGTTCTGGGATAACTCGAAAAATAAGCAAGATAATATGATCGTTTAAAATCGAAATTATACAAAGAGGGCTCCAGTAACGTGTGACCTTATACTTGCTTTTATCACCCTTCAACGTCTTTAGGAAACCTTGAGAGCGAGAAAAACAGAGCGGCGAATAATAAATTTTAAGATCTCATTACTCAGGTATTTCAAACGATTTCGATTTCAATTTCTGTCATAATATCACAACTTTTTTAATAATTTGTTAAGCAACATCAGTCATAACAGATTACATAAGAATGGCTAGGACTTTTTTTCAAAAATGACCCGCAGTTTTTGATAGCTAATTGAAAATCACCTTGACAAGGTAACGCCACTTAACTATTTTTCAATAAAGTACTTAAAAGCATACATACAAAGTGACCTGCTTTGATACCTATTATATCCTGTTCAGAAGTTAGGGCGGAAAGACCTCACTTTACTTCTACTTATCTATGAATATGAAATAGAGAATGTAATTTCTGGAATAATCTCATGATAAAATTCGATCGAATGAAAATAATTAAATTCATTTCTTCAATTTCAAGAATCCAAGACAAATAAAACATCATTCAATTCATAAAATATTTATTCATTCAAGTACGATCAAAATTTCAAAATATATACATGGTTCGTGTCACTCACGTTTGCCCTTTGGCAGAAAACTTTGTGACTAGTTATATTGAAAAACAAAGGATAGGACGGTTTATTATACATATTTGATAATTTTAGTACGCTTGGTATAATATCTAACATCTTATAAATGCATTCAGTAAGTAATGTCTGGTTGATAGACCAAATCTTTACTTCTACCTCAACTTTCCAACTTTTGCTACTCTGAGAAACGCTTCCATCGAATAACATTGTCGCTACTTTCTCAGAGTATAAATAAAAGACAAGAAAAAAAAAGTTTGTTCTATGAACCAAGCATAAAAGTATCACTATAGCAATGGTAAAATTTAAAATATACAATATTTACATTACCAGAGAGAGAATAAATTTAACAGTTCATCCAAGCTGGTGCATAGTAATATAATAGTTTTTGACTAGTTTCCAACTTGCTTTTCTGTCAAATTGTACTGTGGGACATTAATAGCTTGGAGATGTAATAATATTCTTCTATGTTCATTGAAACATTTCGTTGAATATGTTGAAGAATATTCCAACTCCTCGGTCATTATACGCACATTGAACAAATTTGAGAGCAAAGTTTAAGCGGAAGATAGTGTGAATTGAGCAACAACGTTCAAAAGATGAATCAGAAACAGAAGGTCCTAATAAATCTTCGAAACTATTCAAATATTCAATTTATAGTTAACTTTCTCACCAATGAAATAACCATTTAGTATAGAAGCTCTAAAAATACTGCATAAAATAAAATAATCATATATTCGTATAGGAATAAACGCTCATAAGTACCTGCCGTCAAAGAATTTGAGAAACATCAATAGATACTCTGGTCCATGTACAAAAAAATTGACCTAGAACCAACTTTCGTACAAAAAAAAATTCTATCAATAACAATAGATAATCTGTTCTCAATTTGAACGCAACTGAAGCTATGGCATCAGTTGAAAAGTATTCAAATGTTTGAAAGTTTGGAATTGAGTTGGGAACTATGCATTTTTTATCTTAAAACCAGTCAAGAGAACGCAACAAAATATCACTGAAACATGCGACAGGATCTCAACCAGTAGCACCGTTGCATTTTCATGAATAATCAATTTAATAAATTCCTCATAAAGTCTCAAGGTTGCAATAAAATATGGCACCAGATCAGGATAGTCGACGAATTTATATTATTAGCATCATTTACTAGGGCACATACATATGTGGCAAATCAAGCGGCCTATATAACCCAAAACCGATATCAATGTTTCAAATCAACGAATTTTCTTTGGTGCTACATTCAATCATCAATCATATGAGTAGAAGACAATAACAGGTAAATAATAACAGTGATATTAAAGAATATATAACAGAAATTGAATAAAAAACTATTTGATGAAGATCAAACACCGTTCTTTATCTACAACTATATATATATATATATATATATATATATATATATATATATATATATATATATATATATATATTCTCCCTGTATGATAACACTCATCGTCATTCCTCCCACTTAATCTACGGTACGTTCAGTGCCTGTCTCCCTATCGTCTTGGAGATCCATAACCTCAAATTAGCGTTCACGGTCGTATAAACTGCAGGGTGTTTGTTATTTCCGCAGTTATCGTGGTGGCTGAGTAAACCATAGAGCTCCCAAGATGCAGTTGCATCTGAGAAACACATAAGAGGAGCACCCTCATCGTTCTGAAAAAGACAATGATATGATAGCAATTTACAATGGTTTTCACTGCAGGATAATCCAACGTTATTCTTAGGGCTAGTGCAATAATATCTGTACGCAGAACTATCAATGGAACTTACATTGCATGGTGTCTTTTCTGACTCTGTGTACCCTGCACATATTTTATCGGAATTCATTCTGCCATTGTAATGTTTGGTGGAGTTACATTCTGCAGTATCAATCATTGGAATTGGCAGATAGTGCAGATATTGTTGGATCGTTGGTTCTGAAATGTTAACTGTTATATAAGTATATTCCAAAGGTTTGAATAATATATCTCAAACTTTTCACATGAATTGTAGTATCACACCAGACCATTCTCATTGTGTAAGAATATTTTCGGATTGGTTGTTTATTTATTGACAGTTGGAAGAACAGAATAGAGACTTGAGGAATATTTGGCTGCTAACTATCATGAATAATTCGAAGTTACTACGAGCGAAATCGTAGAGTCATTCTGTTCTTTCTTATGTTTTTTCAGACGTTTTGTAGGAACATAAAAAGCACAGGCGGTGTAGTGGTGAATAATATTGTTATGAAATAGGTCTATATCATAGTCTATATTCGATCATATTTATGACTCGGTGTACGTATGTGTTCAGATATAATAATAAAAATGAAATATAAAAAAATGTTTATTGACTTTTCCATACTTTATTTCAAAGTCTTACCTCCAGGCTTGCTCACTCCCCATCCTGCAACGATGCAAAGCTGTCTTGGTTCAATATCCTTCTCAGGAAGGCAAAGCGCGCTAACATTTTGGTTGATTCGTAGGGGTTTATCAAGTTTTAGTAGGACTGCATCGTTGATGAACTCAAAATGAGAGAATTTAGCCTGAAACGAAGTGGAGCAAGAATGAATACAACGCGATTATTTTGATTCAGAGATTTGGGGCCAGTTGTATAAACCCCAGTGGACAGAGGTTCAAGTAAATCTAGATCAGTGGCCGATTTTTCTTTGTTAGTTCTTATTATTCATTTATTTTGACGAATATCCCAGGTTCCGAAGAAACTCCTCAGAATGCCATTCTAGTTCTTGTGCGAGCAAGAGATACCTGTGACCTACAGTACATGAACCACTTTGGCTTCATAACTGGGTCGCAAAAATCTAATGTGAAAAATTCTCCTACTTCTAGGAACAAGAAACAAATTATTCAATTGGACAGTGGTTGGCAACTGAACTGATTTTACTTGAACTGGACATGAACCTGGTTTTTACAAATGGGCCTTAGTCTGTAGAAATGTATTGTAACACACTTGATAAACCATTTTACAGAGAATGATTCATCACACTCATCGGCATTTGGATTCACACCATCGAGTTTATCTGAATCCGTCATATTTTTGATTTACTTTTCATACAAGCAGTTTTTCAAAATATACAAAAACTAACTTTCGATGATAGCAACAGCTTTGTACGAGTCGAAAACAATTGAAAAGAATCTCACCTGGGGATGCACAACAATCTTTTGAACTCTTCTTATCTGACTGGTTGAGTTATCAGCCTTATTCACACTACCAGCATACAGAACCCAGTCATTGTGATCTACTGTTTGACTGTTTGCCATAACACATGAGTAACTTGCTATGGTCCAGAGTGGAGTGAGCAAAGTGGATGTACAGTAAGTGTTGCGTTTTTGATTGAATAGTAAAGAGAGGCTTGGCCATTGCGATGGAGATGCTTTACTGCCTCCCACGATTCTGGCTGAAGGAACATCCAGCACTGAAGGACTTCCACAAACTGAAATAACGTCAATTCAATATGTTTATCAAACGCATGGCTGGACTGAAAAGAATGATCAAGTAATTGAGCTTAGTATATTACGAAACCAGTTTGAAATAAAGATTATATGACGAGAGTTATTTCTTTGATATCCGAATGTCGTTAAAAGTTTTTGAATTTTGTTTGATTAATTTTTCAATAACTTTCGTAGTATTGAAAATATTTAACTTCACTTCTACTTTTTTTATAGTAACCATAGTATGTAGTTGAAATCGAATTGTATGACATGAAGGTTGGTATGCATCATATGAATATAAATAGATGCATATGCCTTCAAGCGACTGACAAAACCTCGGGCCAGAGGCCATCGGCTTTGTAAAATAGTCACCCTAAGAGAATAAACATCTAATTTATACTCTTGGCACATAAATAACTATTATAGAAGAGCTCAATAGCTGGGGTGCCAGCTAAAATGTGACAGATTATTGATTTTTGAAAATCATAACCACAAAATCTATTATGCTGGTAGTCGGTGGGTCGAAAAGTCTTGTGAAGCTCGGCCATCATAGCTGTACGGCTATATTTCTTTTTCGAATTAAAATAAGATGCCATATATGCTTTATATGATAATTGATAACTGACTTATAGTTTTTTCTGAACTACATTGTTATTTGTTTTCTGGTTATTGATATTTGCGTTGAAACATTTCAAAAGAAATGGAAAACTTGAAAAGGAACTTCTTTTCTATATTACTCATAAATTTAAAAAAACGCTCTTACCGTATTCCTGACATGTTACTGAGGCATACTGGTCACAATCAGTTTCAGTCTTTTCGAGTTGTAATGAGGATAAGACATTGCTTGTTGGTGATTTGAGTTTGTAAACCTGTTCAGGTTTGAAACTGTCTGGTTTTAGGACTGATTCAAGGGAAGTGGAACCTGAATAACCCAAGTTCTGACAAGCTATGTTCGCGTATGTGGTGTTCCAAATGGCCCAATCCATGCAGATGGGGTACCAAGTGTTGTTTTCTGCTTGGAACTGCAAATTGATTTCAAGTGTAATTCATTCATAATATTTTCAGGAGCTGACAAGACAGAAAACATTTTGTATCACTTTTGATTAATGATTTTTGTGTCGAATTGGAGGAGTAATTTTGGATTGAAAAATAAAACAATATTTTAAATAGACCTGAGTATTATTAATCATTCAAATGAAACAGGACTTACGTAGTTACTTCAATAAATAATATCAAAAGGATTTCGTTTCATTATACGTTATGAAATTACACCTTTCCAATGAAATTGCTTTGAACAAAAAATGCGGTTCTGTTATTGAACGTGATGAATATATATCTATGCTTCGCAAATATTTGTTTTCCATTAGAATTCATATCTTAATTCAGAGTGATTTTGTGAATGTATTCCAAGTTTGACAAATGAAACTAATAACTGACAATCAAACTAAAATCGTCAAGCGATGAATGGTGCGATTCAGAATAATAGTTTTTCAATGAAAAAGAACCGAACGAGAAATAATATACCCAGTAGTCAGTACATATTCTGTTTCAAGTTTGCAACATGTTGTTCAATTCAATTCATTTCAGAAATGGACATTTTCACTTTCTAGACCATTGACACTTCATCATTTACTGGTAGATTTGAATCGGGGGAGAGGATCTGTTCACTCTTTTCAACATAGATATAATGTCATCATCTGTAGGTTCATTATTTCTGATAACTGACGAAAATTTTGACAATCATTCAACAGCCATGAGCAGAGAGACTGGATATCTTCTGGAGAATCCCCCAGTGTCATTTTTATCAATCAATAGATAAAATGCAGTGGTAGAGACAAACAAGTCACATGCAAATAATGCGACTGACGATGCCCCTGAGTCTTGAGAATTGATTCGCAAAACCCCCAACAAAACAGAGGAAATACAGCTCATCCACAATTTGTCACGAAAATTCATCCCACATCATGTTTCGCAGTGAACTTCATGTAGGTTATTCAAATGGCTGCTTGTCCGCAGTGACATAATTTTCGTGACAAGATGAAATGAGTAAGCTGTACACTTTGTCATTGAAGATGGAAAATATTATTCTTTTTTTTTTCTATATACTTAAGTATATATGGATGTGCAGTTTTTTGTGCTAAATTAAAAAGATTTATTTTCTGTTGAAGTTCGTAAAAAAATTTCCTGTCGCTCAACAAAGTTCAGTGATATAAAACTATATAATTACCAGTCTACATGAATCGAATTTCCTCTTACACAATCAAATTATAACCTACTGCAGCAAATTTTCAGAAACGAGCTGTCGGAAATTCTCAATTAATGGATACTGTATTTTTCTTTCTTCCTATCTACAGTGAAATATCTCCGGAATATTGAAGTGGGTTATTATTTTTAGAGGTTATATGAACAATTTAGTTGAATATCCAAAAAGTCTGCATTTGGAAAACTTTCCATTTGGTATTTCTGAAGAGTTCTCTTTCATTAAAATGTCTATAACCCAAAACGAATTGGTCAAATTATAATATTTTTTCGGGATTACAAAAAATGTGAATTTCATCTGGTGGTAGTTGGTGCGCACATTTCTTGAATTATCGAATCCATACTAGGCGTTGAAAGTACTTGAGATCTAATAGATTTTTTTTCTCCACTCCTTTGAACATGAATGATTGTTATATTCATTCACCCCGTTTTGATATTAAATTCATATGTTACTTATTCTAGGAAACGTTGAGTCATTTCAGAAGAACAGTAGGCGGATATATTTAGTGGAGAGAATTACCTGTAATATTTTTTTAGAGTCAGATTCAAACGAATTCTCTAAAGTTTCCAATCTCAGACAATCCCACTCATCTGAATTGTCCGCACAGTCTTCCATACCATCACAGCGGTTTGTCTTTGGAATGCATCCTCCTCCCAGATGACATTTGTACTGATCCACACCACATTCTGAGAATGAAAAATTATATTGCAGATAAAACTTTTATTGCTCCTTTTGCAATTGGTATCCCTCAAGATCTTATCAATATAGTTGTGAAAGTTCTTGTAAAGAAAATTATCAAAATAAAATGAATCAGCTAGCAGTATTACACAAGCTTGTTGGATATTTCAGAGTTTCCGCTGGAAACTTGACCAATCAAAATATTTGCGAGTCATCAACACCACTTGCTGATGTGTCCATCAAATCAAATCAAAATATACTTTACTTTCTGAAGATTTGCATCTTATTGACAAAGTCCAAGAAATACAAATGTAGATATAAAACAGTATTAAAAATGTATTTATAAAAAACTATAATGTAAAATAACAGTCATAAATAATAAATTGTTGAATTATTTCCTCCAAACTATAATAGGGTCTATCCACAAGTTTTATCGCCTTTTTGAAATGGATGTTGCTCAGATTTGCAGATCTTATTTCCAATGAACAATTTACCACCATTATAGTAAATGCAGTCTGAAGGTATAATACGAGTAGCATATGGAGTAGAAACAAAGTTGAACTTCGTTTAATGTGCTGATGAGGTACAAAGACCGAAACAGCTGTCCGTTGGTTGACACATTGAATTGATTTCAAATTGGGAAACAGCGAAGCATTCAATAATTTTGCTATAATTATAATAGACGGAAAATTTGTGGAGGCTTGCCGACCTCTGATATTTGCCGCTATGAGCGACTGCTTAATGTGATTGATAGGTGATCTGGGTCATCAAGCCATCAAGTTGAGATAGCTTTTCAGTCATTTTATTCTTGGTAAGTATACAACATTTTTCCTTCGGAGGAATCGGTATGATAATAATTCTGAAACGAATAATATTATTTCTTACCAGTGAAATAGTCTTCATGTAACTGCTGCATGAAAATAAACTTAATCTATATAACGGTTCAGATTTGGTATTCATTCAGGAATTCATTCAGGTGTCCATTCAGTGGACAAAAATCGTATAAATACATTAGAACATATATTATTTTTATGAATGAACTAACAGTCCAATGCAAATAATTTTTTGAAAGGGAAAAAATAGTACCTAATTGAGAATGAATAATCATTGAAAATAATATGGCTTTGCCAAAAAGCGACAATAATTTCAATAATGTCTTGATTTCAACTGATGATCCCGAGTGTGGTCCTGAGGGGTAAAATCGTTCGGTCACGACTTGTTCCAAAAATTGATCCTGAAGTGAAACTGTTCGGAAATATCTGTTGGTGATAAGAGCAAAAAGGCAGACATATGGGTTTATTTCAGGTAATAGAACTATTTTTACGATAGTACATATTTTTCAAATTATTTTTAGTGTTTTGAACACATTTATTGCATCATGTAAGAAGACATGAAGAATTTCATTTCGGATAACATGCTTTTCAATCCATGCTGGATATCCTCAATAGAAAGACTGCAACCCCTATCGGGGAGCAGACTGAAATATTGTGAAAAGTTAGGACTTACAACAGCAATGACAAAAACCATTGTGTGCCTGGACAGAACAAGTTTCATGCTGGGTTTCCTGAAATCTTTTACTAGGCAATATATCGTTTGTGAAAAATCTTATTGAGAAAAACATCATCTTACAATATCACTCAAATCGACCCAATAAAAATAATTGTGTTTGGAATGTAGCTCCGAATCTTTCTGAAACGAGCGGATGTATTGACAATATCCGAAACCAATAACTAGCATACTTAGGGCCGGTCTTTTCACTTATAGATAAGGTCTCTGATAACTATCCATCACATAAACTACACAGGAATTCATATTGATATCTGACAGATAAGTTATCAAGGACTTTATCTATAAGTGAAAAGACCATCCCTGAAAAAGGTAGGTTTTAACGCCTGAAGGAACCGGATTTCTATACCCTTATATGCCCCAAATTTTTCCAAGATTATTATGCTATATCTGACAGGTCGATAGATCTTATCAGAATAGTATCATAAAACTTCGATTCATTCCTGATACCCAAATTGAAATGAAACGACGATTTTAATTTCGAACGATCTTTGGTACATACACTCACACGAAGTGAAATTACTCAACTGAAAAATTCATTTTTATACGGGTTCACCTTTTTTCCCTTTTGAAAAGGCCTTTCAAACGATTGTAGGTATATTAACTTCAAGAATGATGGTGGGAAATTTTTTATTTTGGAAACCCAGTATAAAATTGGTGCACAAGTTCTGCCCAGACCACATTCGTCATTGTGGCTATGAGTATCAACTTTTTGAACATTTCAATCTGTTCTTCGACAGCATTTTTGCAGTCCGCTTTTGGACCACAAACAAACGCTACGTAATTACGAATTTCGAACAGGATCTCTCAAAAAACTCACCGCACATCAGCTCGTCTTCCCCGCCGGCGCAGTCCGGCTTGCCGTCGCACCTCCACGAGGCTGGCACGCAGCTGCCTTGCTCATGACATTGGAAAGCGTCGCCGGCGCATGCGCCGTCCAGGTGGCAGTTGCGCTCGTCGGACGCGTCCGGGCAGTGCGCGCGGCCGTCGCACTTCCACGAGACGGGCACGCACCGGCTCGAAGGACCACACGACAGCTCGTCGAAGTTGCACGTCCAGGCGTCTGGGGTGAGAAGAAAAGGGGTTAGCGAACAGGGGGCGATAATGGTGTTTTATGTACCAAGTAGAATAGAATAGAATAAGAAGTAGATGTTTATGCCCCGAGGACGACTATCTTAGGAAGCCGAGGGCTTCCTCCTTAAAAGTTTGAGGGTCGCGTAAGGGCATATACATCTATTTATATACCCGATACACAATACTGAACTAGTATGACATAAAAATATTTACTGTAGTTGAGTGGTATGAGTTCGAAGTCCCATCGTCTACCAGCAGGATTATTCTGCTAACTACTGAGAAGGCTATGAGTGTTTTGTGACTAGTTTCATTTTAACATTTGGTAATGAATGGCCGTACTCACTTATTATGATCTGCCAATCTAGTTTATGTCAATAATAATGTATGTTTCTTTCTCCCTCCATTCGAGAACTATTTTCCCTCAAAAGTCAGGAAGAGGGCATAGCATATTTTCCTTTTTATATCGAAAAATGGTGGGAACACAGTTTTCATTTGGCAAGTGCCTTTTACACTTCATTCTACCTCCCTACTAAACAATTCTCATCAAAAATTATTGTTATTTTTCACTGAAAAATTCGACCTCAACATTTTCTTGCCACAATCGTTGCCGTAATTCAGGTTTTAGGTAAGAAAAAATGTTTAATGGGATGTAGCGTACATCACAAATGAAATGTGGTTGTTCCCATCGTGAAATTACACAAAAAAGTGGAATGTGCCTGTTTTCCGGCCTTCATTGAAGGACATTAACTTTCAAATGAAGGGAGAGTGCCGCATTATACCGATAAAATTATATTTGTATATATCCAATATTTTTGCAAAATGTTTCGGTATACAGAGAACAGACTTCACCACATTTTTTCTGTCTCCATCAAATGAAAAATTTACACTTTCTTTTCCATTGATTTTTTTATGGTACGATTTTTACTCGTATTATAGAACGTACGGTTTTTTTTCGGCAGCGTAATCAACGTCAAACTTCTTGAAACTATGAGTGAAAAGCCAGTAAGCTTTGAAGAAGATGGATTTTTTTTAATTCTAAAAACCACATATTTATTTTTCAATGCCGAACCGATGTGAACTATATACTTGCTTTTCTATCTTCAATGCTTCAGTCTTTGATATTTATTCGAAACCACTTCGAAGTGAAATATCTATTCATTCAGATGGTCGACTCCTGTACCTTGCAAACGGACCCTTAATCAGGTCGTAAAGTACCCACCCTAAGTTCTGTAGCTTCCAGATTTAGGCTGACGTAAAAACATTGCATTTGCATATATATTATCCTGACTATTGATGTAATATCTGGTATCACCTAAACACTAATAATACATCATCTATGCTATTAATCATCAAAGAAGATCTATGTCCTCACAACTACAAGAGTGGCCAGCTTTTTGTTTCATTACACTGATCATAACTATGTACAAATTTTGCAAACAGCAATGATGAACAAGACATATTTTTTCTTCCTCCAGAAAATGAATGAACATGCAATCTAATTCTAGTCCCTATCATGACAATCAATTCCTTGTTATCTCTCGGGAAGGATTGATTTAGAGAATCACATAAAGTTGAGTTCGCAACCGTGAGGGTCGTGTTGATATTCTTGAATTTTGGATTCTTTTCACTTTTCAAAATCCATTTGGCTGAGTTTCTCTCTTTGAATTATTCTTTCCAAATTTCCATTTTCTTTGAAAGCTCTGACACCTCAGTTTGTCTTTCAGATTTTTGTGATGTTTTTGGAGTTCTTGCTATTTCGATTACTTCGAGGACTATTGCTGGAATTGCAACCTTCAAAATCATTATTTTGTGGTGGATCAATATTTGTTCTGTAGTTTTCTGTAACCTATCACAATCTGAAAAAATAAGAATTAATATTGGAATCTATACAAATGTAGAAGTTGCTGACTAATTGGACTTGTTCCATCCAAAAATAACTGTTTTTCAATAGACGCAGCAACTTTTCGGGGTAGATTGAAAATCTGCCCTTCTAGACTTGTATAGATTCCAATATTAATTCTTATTTTCTCAGACTGTGGTAGTTTACAAACACAGAAAACTACGGAACAAATTCAGTTCTTTGGAATTTCTTCCTAACGTTTCGCTATCGATTGGAGGCTTACACAGTCTAAGTCGGTGTTGATTGGCATATAAATTTTGAGGTCATCAGCGAAGAGAAGGTATTTACAGTGGCAAAAGTTAACAGCTATGTCATTAATGAAAATATTAAAGAGAAGTGGACCCAGATGTGATCCTTGCGGGACACCAGATGAAACATGAATATCACTGGAAATGTGGTTCTGAATTTTTACCAACTGTTTTCTATTGGATAAATAACTGTTTAACCAACTTGTTAACCAATTTGGGAAACCTGTTCTTTGAAGTTTATTAATCAACAAACTGTGGTTGACCCTATCAAAGGCCTTACTGAAATCAGTGTAAATTGTATCAATTTGAAGGCCTTTTTCTAGGGCCTTGATAATGTCTTGTTGATACACTAATAAATTTGATGTTGTTGATCTACCTGTAGCAAATCCATGTTGATTTTCATTCAGCAAATTTTTGCAATGCCACGAAAGGTAGTGCACAAGTAAAGATTCAAAAAGTTTTGGAATGGCTGAAAGTTTGCTGATTGGTCGATAATTTTTTATGTCATCCTTCTTGCCACTTTTGAAAATGGGGATGACATAACTATTCTTCCATTGGTTGGGAAATATCCCAAGCTTCAATGATAAATTGAATATTATACACAATGGTTTAGTTAGTGAGTAAACACATCTTTTAAGGAAATAAGCAGGGATCCCGTCCGGGCCACAACTCAAGTTTTCTTTTAATGAATTCAACCCCTCGAATAGTTCTACAGTACTGAATGTTATGAATGGAATATCAACTGCTGCTACTGATTCGTTCGTGATATCGTCTAAATCCAATTCTTCTCTAACATAAACCCTTGAAAAACTTTCGGCGAAAAGATCGACAATATCTTTCCCTGTATCAGCTATTTAATCATTAAGATGCATATTATTAGGAAATCCATGATTTTTTCTCATTGAATTTATATAATTCCAAAAATATTTTGAATTACTAATTATTTGGTTATCGATATTTGCTGTATAAGTATCATAACAAAATTTCATAAGATCCTTGCATTGAGATCTGAGATTGGAAAATATTAGGTAATCATGATCTGAGCGAGTTGATTTATAATTTGCGTGAGCTTTCTTCTTCTCAGTTATGAGTAACTTCAGCTCTTTGGTGTACCACTTTGGATAAGTAGTTGGCTTACTTTTCTTCCTAGGAATGAAATTTGCAAAAGAGTTCCCAATAATTTGGTAAAATTTTTCAACCATAGTATGAATATCTAGGTTATTGAACAAAAGTTCCCAGTTTATTGGTGCAAAATAATTATTCAAACCTACATAGTCTGCATTCTTAAAATAATAGTAATACTCTACAAATAAAAGGGGTTCAAATTCAACTGATAGTTCAAATTCGGCAGTAATGGCTTTATGATGAAAATTATTAGGTAACAGTAGGTCAGTGGCCTCCTGAACATGAACAAAAACATTTTGTGAAAAAACTAGATCTAGGTATACATTATGATTATTAGGAATGACATTGAGTTGCTTAAAATTAAGAAAAGAAAAATGATCACATACAACATGGGCTGGATATCCTTGAGGGCAACGAGCGCTAAGTCCATGCTCTTCCGAAGATTCCCACGTAGCCAATGGTAAGTTATAATCACCAAAGAGATAAAATTGAGATGCCTTGAATTCCTCCGATATTTGTTCGACAGAAGTACAATGCTCTATATGAATATCGGAATTTGAACCAGGAGGTATGTAGGTAGCTCCAAAGATCACATTTGCACTTGTGTTCTTCAAAAGAATGAATAAATGCTCGACATTTGTACTGATTCCATCTAGTATTTTCACGTTCAGTTCTTTCTTGAAGCACATCATCACACCACCACCTCGAGACTTGTTACTTGTGTTTTCATTTCGATCAGTTCTAAATATATTAAAGTTGTTTAAACCAATTTCTGCATCGTAGTAGGAGCTCGTTAACCATGTTTCAGTTAGAATAATTATATCATAATTGCAGCATAGGACAGAGTTTCTGAATTCATCAAGTATAGTTCTTAAACCACCAACATTTTGATAATATATTCTCAACTTTTGGTAAGAGTCGTATCTCAGTTTTTTGATTCTTCAATCACAGGAACGCCTTTTCTATATTTGATAGTGAGATTCTGCTCACCTCGATCTCGACGTTGCTTCAGCTCATCTTGAACTTTTTTCATTTGTTCTTGCTGTAATTTGGTTCTGTCTGATGCAATTCTGAATTTTGTGTTGAGCAACCTATTTTTGAGTCTGAGAGCATGACCGACTGCACTTGAGTTTGATAATATCATCTTAATAGGCCTGGGTTTATTACCTTGTCGACCTATGCGGATCACTTTAGTTAGATCGTTGCTTTCAACCCCAATAGACTCAAGTACTTGAATAGCAATTTTTTTGTCATCAGCTATTTTGGCTTCCAGATCTTTTGCCTTTGATTCATCAACATTGAACAGCATCAGATTATTCGAACGTATTGCGCGTTCATGGACCTCAGTTAGTATATTTTCCATACCAGCACCACCAATGGATTTCAAATCATTCAATTCCCTTCTCAACAGACTAAGTTCCTCACAATGTTTCTTCTTCGTATCTTGGACTTCTAGTTTCAGAAGACTTAAATCATTTTCCAAAACTGATAATTTGGTAAGAAGATGGGGTACCTTTTTAAAAGATGATTTACATTCATTGCAAAAATAGAATATTACCCGCCGCTGCATTACTATAGCCTTTATCTCGCTTGGGCACAGTCCTGAGCATTTTTCACTAAGATGGAACGGGGTGCGGCAGCTGTCACACTGTATATATTTATCTTCATCCTGTAGAAGGATTGAACACTTGGAGCACTCCATATAGATTCAGAAATGTCCTAAAGTTCCCGTACTAATGCAAATTTTTCACTCACAATAATGTTTCTGTTCAGCATTCAGTTTTTGCGCACAAAAAAGTCAAACTTTTTGCTTGATATTTTATGGCTAAGAATCGATGATTTTTCACTGGATCTTTATGTAATAGGGATATCTTGATAACTAATTTATCATCTGATGAAGCTCGTCTTCAGGATTCTAATGATATAAAATTCACTTCACTTTGTTTGCAATGTCCTTGGGAGATATGAACACGATCAAAGGGTTCATCAACAAAATACAATCTAGAATGTTCTGAACTTCCGAAAATTGGAAAATTGTTTCTTATGCCATTCTCAACTTACACAATAGGTTGATGGACTGAAACCTGTTGTAGAAAACTAGCTCCTTGGTTAATACCACGAAAAAGTATCCAACAGTTGCCAGGGTAGGGTTCTCCACAGAAGAAATCCCTGCATATGCTTCTGGTCACACAAGTACCGGGCATATTTGCACACCAGTTTTGGCCTTATGGCTACAAAAATGACAATTTAATGGTTTCTGCGTCAAATTTTCCTTTTTTTTTATCCATTATGAGCCCTTTCGAACGTTTTCCAAAATTTTTTCGAGAATTGAATGCGATTCCGATTCGATAAAATATTTCAAAACGAATATCATAGTATAATTTCCACTTCTTCTTCACTGTATGATGATAGTTTCAGATTTTCCATCTGAAGTTTCGCGTGTCTACTTCATTTCTTCTTATGAGTGCCATATTGAATTTTACCTGTTTCGATTCTTCCTTTTCAACCTTCCCAACGACGTATCACAGCTATACTTGTATATATGAATTTTCTCTTTAGTAGTAAGCGTTGTATTTTTGTTTTGTTATATTATCATGAATGTCAATGAAGTTTTGATACATTGTTAATCCCTCCACTTTTCAGTGTTTTTCTATGTTTGTTTTACTTTGTTCATTCCTATAATTTATTATTTGATGGTTTCATTGATATGGAGGTTCGAACAAATACGACCAAACAAGGATCATTGTGAATTATCACATTCAAATAGTACTTACCGCAGTTGTTTTCATCGCTCCCGTCGTTGCAGTTGAGGATGCCGTCACACACTAGGTGCCGTTTTAGACACTGACCGCTGTTGCACTGAAATACAATGAAAAACAAATAATTGAAATGATGCATTGTTTGTTCCCTCAAAATGGCTCAGTAATTGGAATGGGGCAGGGATTCGTCAGATGTTTCATAGTTGAAAGTTGAATTGTCTGTGTTCGTATAAGGCTAAGAGCCCATGATAATGTTAGGGGGTCGAATGACTGACCATGAATCATGCCTATGACGATGCTACCATATGTAATTATAAATTACGGCGCTGTGCATTCTCTTTTGAGCTGACCAATTGACAATATACAAGGAAAAATTGGAATTCCCATCCAAAAATATGAAATGACCAGAACAATATTTTTCACGGTTACCTTCATAATAAATACAAAAAAAATGAATCACGTAGAACCTATAATGCCGTAGAAGAATGATGGTATCGGATATTATGAAATTTTTTAAATTTTCTGGAAGTCAAAGTTACCATTGTACTGATGGCACAACACGAGTAATTGTTTCATATAGCAGCATCGTTCTCAACATGATTCATTCGCCGCTTAAACTATGTTAGTCTTTTTCCTTGATTCTCATAATATCCTAAAGGAATATCACAATATCCCACTTCCCTTGAACCTAGAGATGAAAAAAATATATGAATGTTTTGAAGAATTATTAGTAATTTTTGAGTTTCTCACACAGACTCAAAAACTTACAGACCACGGCTCAGAACCCCGAAAACAATTCATTAGTTACGGGTTGTGAAAGGTTATAACCTTTGATAACCTTTCAAGTTAAGTCTGCAGGAGTAGTTACAACTGAGGCGAAATTATATTTCATGAATTCCAGAAAAAAACCGAATTTTTAATAATTTTCAGAATCATAATCATAGGTTTTTAATATTAGCAATGGCAAAAAGTATGTATATCAATAAAGAATTTACAATTTTTGTGTTTGATTTCCTTGAGGCCTCACCTGGAAGTTGTTGGGACACCCCTCCTCTTCGCAGTTGAACTCATCTGATCCGTCAGTGCAATCCAGAACAGAGTCGCATCTGTCGCTGCCAGCAATACAGTAGCTGCCGTCTTTGACAGCCGTCCCGTTGACGCATTGGAACTGAGCGACGGGACACCTAGTGAATTTGGGCAGCTCAAAATCCTCCGTGACCGGTTTCGAGGATTTATCGTTTCTTGACCTCTCGAACTTCAATATATTGTTTTCTTCGATTTCATTACTGGCGTCTCTGACATCAGCTTGGATTTCTTTTTTGTCGAGTTTCCTGCCTTCTTCTGTCGAAATTTCGTTCAAAGGAGCTACCGACAGATCTTCTTCATCATCCTGACTGACTTCAGTGGTGGTCTTGGGTGACACAAACAGCTTCTCTGTGGTGCTCAGGTCTATGTAGGTTTCTTTGACTTGGTATTCCTTAGAACCTGTTGTGATTTCTTCGTTCGATTTTGTCGATATCTCATTAGTGTCATCATCACTGCTGTTGATGTTTGCAGCCATCGTGACAGTTTCAATTATTTCAGAATTTACTGTGGTCATCGGGTTGGATTCTGCAATTACATTTGGATGGTTGTCAGCGAGGGCTTTCAGAATATTTGTAGTGGTTTCCAAAGCGATGAGATCCTCCGTGCTGGTACTAACGTCATTGAAGTTTTGGATGTGCGCATCCAATTGAATCGACCTTTCTGTTTGAGTATCGTGTTTGTCTGCGATTCTGGAGAACTGATCGAAAAAGTTGTTGCTGTGAACATTGTTGAAGATTTCTGGGGGCAATGTTGATATTTCCTTCTGAGGAGGTGTTGAAGTTTCTTCCATAGACTTCAACATGAAATCTTCGCTATTTTCTTCGGCTCCGATCATAATTGGAGATTCAGTTCCCATTTCCATTGGATTTTTGTCAGCAGGGTTAATTTCCATTATACTTTCATCAGTTGTTTTCATCAATTCTTCAGATGTGCTGCTTGTAGCTGTCATTTCTGTTGCATTCTCATCTGTTTTCACCATTTTAATATTGTTTTCATACGCTGTTATTGTAGTTTCCTCCATCGCTCCAGCTTCTGTTTCATCCTTGTTCATTTCGTTACCGATTTTACTGATTTCCATATTGTTTTTTTCTGTCGTGTTCATTTGAGATTCAGTTATTGTCGTTGATTCCCTTTCAACAGCTATTTTATCTGTAGTTTTGGGTGCTGTTTCGTTCATATCAGTTGTATTCATCTCAGTAAAATTTTCGTCTATTTTCATTACGTTTGCTTTGTTATGGTCTACTAGGTTTATTTCGGCTTCATATTTGTCTGTTACGATGCTAGTCATAGTGGTATAGGCTTCTTCTTGTTCGGCGGTTTTATTTTCTTCAGAGGGTTTTCCTAAGAAAGATCAAATAATTTCATGTGGACTTCTTTTTTTGCAAAATTGTTATTTAGATTGTTAAATAATATATCATTCTGCTGAAGCTACATTAGGATCAATCTGAATAATTGGTGAAGCATAACTGTTACATCCCAAAGCGAACAACTAGAATTGAGTTCACAAAAAAATAAGCGATAAAAGATCTAGGGATATGGATGAAGGTACCATCAAAATTGAGGAAAAAGTGACATGTCAAACATATGATGAGTTGGGAATTATGGTCACTATGTTGTTACCATGATGTAAAGGGTTCGTGCTCCCAGTTGAACTACCCAGGTTCGAATCTTGTTTATTAGAAATTTTCAAATTTGGTATTCGCCGTTCAGTCACGGAGCCAAAGTTGTTCGGATTCGGATTATAAACTGTGGATCGAGTTTTTCTTGCTCGCACAAGCAAAGAGCTTAAGAGGAAT
Source organism: Zygogramma bicolorata (assembly GCA_032362365.1). Taxonomy (NCBI): domain Eukaryota; kingdom Metazoa; phylum Arthropoda; class Insecta; order Coleoptera; family Chrysomelidae; genus Zygogramma; species Zygogramma bicolorata. Next base: position 229,962 of record JAVJAQ010001486.1, on the reverse strand, counting down.
TCTACAAGATAAATTTCACGAGAATTGTTTTTACTATAGAGATATATACAACTCACTCACTCTACGTGGGAAAAAAATTTCGGGAAAATGTCGAGTTCAACCTTGAGGATTGAAGCAGCAATGGACGACTGAGTGAATCTCCAGTAAGTGTGTTAGATGAATCTTTTGAAGAAACTGGATGATCAGTTGGTAATTATACATGAAGAATGAAGTGCTCCAAGTTTACCTAAATATGTTACTCATTCTTTTCAAAACATTTTAAAATATCTCACAGAGATGATATACCTTCATCCGGAGCCACTGTTGTACTAGGCCCTTCTGTTGTCCCATCCGGTCCCAATGGTGCAATCGCCAAAGCATCGGATGTATTGTTGTCGAAAGGGTTGGTACGATTTATCTGATCGAATTCCAAACTTGGAGGTTTAGTTACCGACTCATTCTCGTGGCTGTCAGGAAGGCGGTGGTCCAAGAAATGCTCATCAGAGTGCAAGGAATTGATGAAAGTGTCGTTCTCTAGGTCGGGAAGAAATGGTGACATGGACTCGTCATGGAGGTAGCCGGAGTGATCCATGACGTCCATGGTGTGATTGTTTTGTTGTTCGTAAGAGTTTTCCTGGTACATGTGGAGTTCTACGAAAAAAGAAAATTGTGAATTCCCACAGAATATGTGGGGAGGTTGTATATATACTCATAATACGATAAATATCAAGATAATGATAGCGAACTCCTGATCGCCTATATCATCAAATATTAAATGGTTGGAACCTTGGGAGCAAAAAAAGTTTTCATCAAAACTCATTCATCCAATTACCAAACAACCGAGCTGTCATCATTAGGAGAAAAGTCAATTTCTTATTTTGAATATACCAGTTCAGTGTTTGAGTGATGATCTCAGATATTTTTCAGCGTGGTTATATTGTCGACAGATAAGCAAAGTTAATAGTGCAGTTGTCTTCTGAGTACTATGAGTGGTGTTACCCGCTAGGTGTTTTTGTTGAATTACAGAAGAGCTGTTTTCGACCAGATAGACACCATGTCTAGAACTTGGGACGAAAAACCTGGAATACCAATTTTTATTCCGGGATAATGATCTGCAATAGATGAAGTGGAAAGAGCTATATTATTGTCTTCGTTTTCATGAATGTGAATCTTGATGAAAGAGTTACCAGCTTATTCACCCCCTCTGTATGTTATTGGAAGTATTAGTTCCTTTAGCCCAGAGAAAGATATTCATTCAAAATTGTTATATATTAGATGTTAAATAACCTCATCTATCAAAAATGATGTGTGGTTTTTTAATGATCATGAGTTTCAAAGTATTTGATAGTTGGGTGTAGGGTTTTATAATTTATGGACCTACCTTGTATTTTTGGGACGCGGTGCACTTCGCTATTGTTTATCTGGTTTTCTTTTATATCGTTTGGAATATATTCATCTCGTTCTGCATCGTTAGATCCTGTGATAATAAGAGGAATATGGTATTCTTTCTGTACTTCGTTATCATGTGCGTTTATGATTTTTGTTGTCGTGTCGATAGGTGCATATTTGTTCTGGTTGAATTCCGTCGTGGTTGTTATTTCCATCTGCCCTACCGTTGTGTCGGGTTTCATAGTGATAATTTCAGCCATCGGGGTAACAACTTTCAACAGACCAAGTTTCTGCATTTCCTTATCGATTTCTCCAGGTCGCAGATCCATTATGAATTCCGTTGTTTCAGACGTTTCTATTTTTGTCATCATTTGAGCTGCAGAACTAGATTCAGTTGTAGTGATTTCAGTGTCAGATTCTGGTAGCGTTGTAGTCATAGTCACTTCGGTGGTGCTTGGAGAGGTTTCAAATATAGGTATATGTTGTTGGAACAGATACGGTTTCTCTGTGGAATTTATGTTTGCAGATTCATTTTTTTCTTGCGGCAATCTCACCGAAGGATCGTAATAAAAATCGTTTTGATGGATTTGTACAGGTGTGATGAAATGTTCTTTGGGATGTTCCATCTCGGGTGTATTCTCAACGGGAGTTTGTATTTCCTCATGATTCGTGTTGGCGATTTGTTCTGTTGAATGTTCCATGACCTCATCCATACCCATATGAACATTGACCTCTGTGGTACCGCGTCCTTCAGAATAGTTCGGGTTACCTTGAACTACTGGTTCTCTAGGGTGGCCTTCAAGTAACAGATCATTAACGATATTCATCGGGTCAGATGGATCATTTTCCTGCGTAATGGTCTCTGTTGATTCCTCATCGAACAACAAGTCATTGACTTGATACCTGTGTACCGAAGAATGATCAAGGGGTGATGTAGTATGATCCATACCCACTTGGTGGTTCATGTGCGTTTCAGTAAATACTTCAGTTTTGTTACTGATTTGGAAATTAATATCGTCCTCGGACTTTGCAGAAGACTCTGGTTCTGCTGATGGTTCGGTTTCTGCTGATGGTTTGGGTTCTGCTGATGGTTCAGGCTCTGCTGATGGTTCTGGTTCCGCTGATGGTTCCGGTTCCGCTGACGGTTCCGGTTCCGCTGACGGTTCCGGTTCCGCTGGTGGTTCTGGTTCCGCCGATGGTTCCGGTTCCGCTGATGGTTCCGGTTCCGCTGATGGATTCGGCTCAGCTGATAATTCAGGTTCCGCCGATGGTTCTGGTTCTGCTGATGGTTCGGGTTCCACTGTAGGATCAGATTCTGCTTCATGCATCCAAAGTAGATCATTTACAGATGAAGGAGATGGTTCTGGTTGGGCGGATGGTTCTGGAGTGGGTTCGGCTTTCGAAGTAGGTTCTGCAGTTGGTTCAGCTACTACTGAAAATTCGGGAAAAGCTTCTGCAGATGGTTTATGTTCTGTATCATGCTCAGCCTGTATGTTGTGCTTATGTTCATTATTGAAATAATGCCCATTCTCTAGTTCTCTGTTTTCGTGATAGTATTCTCTATGAATCTGTTCTTCCTTGTGTTGAGTAGGTAGAGGTTCTGTAGAAGGTTCAACCTCTGCTTGGATTTCATCTTCGCTATCATTGTGGAAGTTGTGTCTCGACTGTGATTCTTCACTATTCACATGAAAGTTTTCGGTGTCATCTTTGAGCAAGGTATTCGGATGTGGTTCGGGTTGAGTTTCTTGGTTATGATCGTGAAGGTGAAGGAAGTCGTGGTCTGTAGGTTCTTCGTTGAAGTGATGATTCTGATTGTCATAAGCTGGTTGAGGCTGGTCGTTTACTTCGTGCTCGTAAGGATTTGGGTTCGGAACGCAAGTTTTTCCATCGTCTGCCAATCGTTTTTCTTGCGGACAGATGCACTTAAAGTCGAGAACGCTGTAGTCGAATGCACAAAGATGTTCACAGCCATTATTTTGGATTTGGCACATGTCGAGGATCTTCTGAGAGGATAGGGAAGTTTCAGGTATGTGATATGTTTCTATTAGTCCGTTGCTCCTCTGTAAGATATCTGAGAGTTTTCGTTTCAGAGATGTTGGATCGATCGGGTCCTTGGGATTGTGGATGCCTTCCTTGAATTTCCATACGACACGGTATTTGACAATGACGCTTCCTGGTCTGAAATCGAAGGTTGAATATCAAAATGGTGCTAAAGGGTGATTGAGTTATACGTACGTGAATTCCATAATTTTAACTTCTATATCAGCAGGCCCATACTGAAGTACATCTTTCGTGAAAAGAGAGTTCTTGATTTGTTCTTCCAAAGATTCGGCGAGGGCCTTGTATTCCAAGCTGTTCTTATCAGCTAGCTCTGGAGTGAACTGTATGTTGTCGATTTTCATTTCCGATTCTAGTGCTCGAGGAACTGAAAGAAAAAGTGAGTTAGTCTTGATAGTAATGAGTAACGATTGGTCAAGAGTTTACTTTCTGAGTGAAAAATTTATTTTCTTTGTACTTTTTGACTACTTCACCTATTAGAAAAAAAATATTTTGCGGTTCCTCCCAGTTTCCAGTTTCGAAAATGAAGAATCCAGATGTAATTGATATGAAAATATCCACAGATGAGTATTTTGCTCTAACTATTTGAACAAAACATGAATCAAACTCAATAGTTTTAATGAATACGAGTTCCACATGCATTACCTATTTCAGAATATGGTATTGTTCACCTTCGGCCTAAAAAAAAAAACAACTCGCCTCCAGTTTTCCGACTTACTTTGCACAGTCTTTCAGAATTTTAATATTTTATTGAATTCAGTTGAATCTTAGGCAGTTTCGTATCGAGTTAGTAAATATTATGTAACAACTGTCGCCCGGCGGCGAAACAAACAATATTTGTTCAGAGACGAGATGAAACGAAACATTTGGAAAAGTTGACAGTGGCATTACATAGCAGAATAGCCGCGAGCAGTGTATTAATTTTGATATACATTCACCCCGTTGTGTTTTGATGATCATAAGCCGTTCATTTCCAACAGGTACAAACATCCAGTTTCGGAAAAATGTTTTTGTAGGTTTATTACAAGTTTTGTTTGGAGTGTGTGAATCATCCCGAAGGAGTTAACATCCATTTCTGTGAAATAAGAACCAAATAGATTTTTGCCAAAATGATTTGGTGAGTACATTACATTTGTGTATCCTACTTGTACATTTCCAATAAATATTGCTGGTTACTTCGGAAATATCACTTATTGATATTATTTTTACCTTCTATTCTGGATGTGTCCGTTGTTGGCAGCATTGAAGAAACGGTCGTGATGGGCGGTTCGGGCGAAGGAGGTGGCACACCTGACTCAGTCAATCCGGGAACGCTGATGCTTCCTTTGGATATTGGTGTCTGGTTGCTGCCGAAACTTCTTGCGCTCACTTCTTGCGGTAACGGTCCTTGGTTTCCAATGACACCAACTGGAACAGAAAAATCACTCGGTGGTAAGGGTGGTATTGGGTCGAACCCTAATTGCCTATATGCTTTACTCTCGAGAGGTGACGAAATGCTTATTAGGACGAAACACAAAAACTAAAAAAAATTTAAAAAAGAATATTGAAATTGTAATAATTGTATGGAATTGATATTCAGAAATTTAAATGCTTATGAAAATATTATAAATGAGCAGAAACTAAATGGAAAGGAATAATAAAATGACCTGTCAAAAGTACTTGTACCGGAAAGAAACAGAAATTTGAAAAAAAAATATTAACCTAAACGAGAATATCGAAATTAAGAGCGGTTCAAGAAATGAAATAAATTAATTTAAATAATTGAAAGAGAAATGAATGTTAGCAAAACTGATAATGAAATAAAAATAAAATGTGAAAAACGAATCATTTTTATATTTTTCCTTGTCTAACATTCTTACGAGTGCTCCCAAAAAGCATAGCTTGGTGCGGGCAAGGGTCGGCTAATTGTCTTGGGTGCCGAAGTGCGTCCGGATCATTTTTAATATAATAATTTTGACAGATTTTCATCTCCATTATTCATCCCTTCTAGTTCGATTTCTACTTATTCATATCCCTTATCACCTCCTACTATGTTTTTTGTCCAATGAATAAATAAAATAAACAATGCTTTTTCAAACCAATACCATTCATCAAGATTTTCTTCAAATTCGAACAAATTAGTGCAGATTGGACATTTTACCTGCAGCTAATATTCCAATTATCACAGCGGCTGCCAAAACGCACAGACAAAGTGTCCAACAAACGCACTTGCTTCTGGTTTTCTCCACTCGATTGTCCTTGGTAACGTAGAGTTTTTCGCCTCTGCAATAGAAACAGATTAATATTTTTGATTAGTGATACTGTATCAGTTGTGGTCGTGTCTGAGGCTGCTACAGCGGAACTGACATAGATACTAGTAGCTCGGGGGGCAGTAGTGCAACTTGGTGAGTATTTTCATTAAACCCAATATATGCAGTGATACTGAAGAATAATTCCCTGAATCTATCAATATTCCGTATAAAATCGGTAGGTCATGTAGTGGTCAGCAGGTCCGTCTGTAATGTGAAAGACCAGAGTTCAATTCTCCGCCACAGAACCAACGTGCTGATATTCCCTCATTGAAAGGTGAGGCATCGTTCACAAACTGCTCGCACAAGTTTCGAATTCTGAGGATTGACGTTCGTAGGGGGCGTCAGTTGGTTAACGGAAAAATCCATTTTAAACACAAGCCGTGTTATTAAAAACAAAATTCAGATCTCCCGAAGCATTAGATCTTTTTTGTAGTAGGTATCGATTCAGCAACGTCTCTATGGAAAATGTGTAAGATAATAATGAAAATTGATGACTTTTTCAGCAAAATTCTAGCGACTGATAATTATATTGCAGCCATCATTTCACTCAGGTTCCATGAAATCAGCCAACGCTACCTCTTGGTCTATGGCTGTTTTTTAGTTTAGTAAATAGGTACATAATATATTTCCAACAAGAAATATTTTTTCCGGTAATCCATTGGAGAGCGAAGGGAGAATAAGAAAGATATTTGTTATTTGCCTCAATTTACGAATTGATTGTCACAATAAACATATTGAATGCTTTGAAAATATGTCCTCAGATTCCTACATCTGATTTCTTTGTACCTTGTATGGTTGATAGTGGTAACCAGTAACGAGTTACTTTCACCTTCGATTTGCAACAGATTAGGAGATATAGAAGATCAACATTCTTCGCTACTGCATCAATAAAAAAAAAATACCAACGAGTTTAAAAATGTGTCGCAAACGTATCGTTCAGTGTCGATTTGTGATAGCTAGAAAATAACAAGTGAAGAAAGTCTCATCATCTCATAACACAGTGCAATACAATCCGTTGACGGTAATTTATCCGCTAGTTATGCAAATGAATTCGATGACTCCCAACGTTCACATTCCTCTTCTTTCGAAATGTCAATCTCACTCACCTCATAAATTTGCGATGCTCGTTCACCGGTACGAAATACTCGTCGTAGGCGTTCCCAACGTCTCTGTCGTTATCCCTCTTCAGGGGTATCGTCGTCATGCCGTTGCCGATGTCGTAGGGCTCTGCGCCATTTTTCTGGCCCACGGGTTTCAAGTTGATCAGCTCGAGATTGACGGCTTCGGTGAGCGGTTCTTCGTTCTTGTTCAGCGACGAAACGTCTGAAAGTAGAGTTAGTTTCGTTACTCCAGAATTTAGTATCAGCAGTCAGTCAATCAATCAATCGAATCGATCGAATGGTTTTCGTTTATGGACAAACGTCTATTGAAGATGATTTTGTAACGTTGAAAATTATGTTAGGAAATATTCAGTGAATGAATGAACGTCAAAAAGTCATGTCGCAGAGAAGAACTTCTTGAAACAGTGTTAGTTTCGTAGCTTCAGAAAATCATGTTGAAAGTCAAATAAATAATCAATGTTCTTGTCTAGAGAAAATTCGAGTCCGGGGGTTTGAAAGCATCGATTATTCAATTCCTGGAGTCCCAGGTGGAAATAATCCAGACCTAGTATCAAAGCTGGAAAATTTGAATGAAAAGATTATATGCTTTGTCACCTTCCCATGATATATCAAGTTTCTTCAAGCAAACATCTTTTCAAAAAAGAATTGTTAAAAAATGATTTGAATATCGCCGGTTTTCGAAAACGCTCACCGCCTATATCGTGAGGTTTTTTGTTTGTACGAGAAAAAGTAGGGTAGTTTTTGATTGCTCCGTCTATGGGCGGATGACGTGATAACTTGCCAGTTTGCAAGTTCTTAGAGATATTATACTCGAGCAGAAAAAATCCACATTTGCGGAAAACAACCGACTTTTGAGTTGTTGCTAGGAACCACCCAGCGAGAGGACAATATGCTCAGAACATGCCTTTCAGTATGCATGTCAATAAATGAAATAAAACTCAATACCCTGAGTGGTTTTTGCCAGAGGAAAATGTTTTGTTGGTAGTGATTCATATAACTTTCACTACATGAAATATTCAATTGAGCTTGAATTCAACAAGCTGTCTCTTATCGAAGTGAAAATACCTTTTTATGTTTTCACCTACCACGTTATCAAAACTGATTGAGAGTTAGTAGCCTACTATCTGAGTGTCGGTATGAGCTCTTGATAATTGAACAATACTTTCGAATGCATTTCATTTTGTGAATTATTAGGAACTCAAACAAAAGTTCCAGAATTATTCGCAACTCATAAAGCAAGTTTATGCGAGAAATTAAAATTTTGTGGTATTTACCGCTGAAGTTTTGGTTCAAGATGACTTGATGACGTCATTTATTAGAACCACTTGAATCCGCCGGTTTCAACCACAGTTATTTGTTAAGTTAGACTGGTTAATTTATTCTTCAATAAATTTTTTGTATTTGTTGTTTTATCGTTGTTTCCAATAAAATAATGGAGAATAACAAAATCCTTGCTGTATTCATAGTTGGACAGCTTTTTTGAAGATATTCCACATCATAGCATTTTTGGAAAACATTTTAGTCGAATTCTTTTGATTTTGAAACGAAAAAAATATATGATTCCTGAAATTTTCGAATCAGATCTCTGGCTTATAAATCGTAAATCCTATATCATAATTTAACAGCTTGATTTATAATTGGAGAAAATATTTTGGTAACTATCATTTAAAAGCAGATTTGCAGTGTGAAGGTCCGAGACCCCAATTTGGTAGTCATTACCTCGTAGTTCAGAGTTGAAAAACAGTATTTGTATTTATCCTTTATGAGAATTATCACCAAAAAGATCAGAGTCCAATTAACATAAACACCAATCTTAACCTAAGAATAGAAATGGCAAAATCCCGCGAAAATGTTTTCAAAACTTTTTACCGGAAAAATCAAACTTCCCCATAGGTAAGTAGATACCAAACTTTTGCGGTGATAACTATGACTTAGCTGATTTATGACGTCACTGATATATAACTAAACGAACAATCAAAGTCGCTTGAATGCTGTGGTTAGTATCAATCTGAATCGGTAAATACCAATTCATTTTGGTTAACCGCTTAAAATTGCTTATAGTTGATTGTCCTCTCATAGGAGTGTGGTAGAGGTTCAGATATTCTCTAATAATTTGCTCACCTAAACCAGAATCTCTCATCTCCCCGTTGTATGGCTTTTCCTTATTGAAAGTACTCTTGACACTATTCGTCGGCACTTCGTTCACGTAAGCTGGGTTTTCGATACCGCCGGATCCGAATTTCCTTTCGCTCTCCGGAGTTTCGTTCAGTTTTGTCGTGCTCCTGTAATTCCGGCTCATTTCCTCCAAATTACTGTGGTGCTCCAACGATTCGTTTATGTTCAAATTAGCGGTAGCCATGTAATGGGGTAACTTTGCGTCTCCACTGAAAATAAATATACATTATTGCAGATGCGGGAGGTTGAGGTGATGCTTACAACGAAACTGTGTTTCTGAAGTCATGAGAATGTTTTTCGAATATTCTCAGAAAGTCATTTTCTTTCAGTTAATAAATGCTACTTCTTGTAGCTTTCTGAGTATCTATCACAATATAAAAAATGAAGAATTCATTCGAAATCCATACGAGTGTCGAAGGGTTAACCTCTCTAGTCTAGCCGATATGTTCTTTCTGGATTACGAAAAGACGAAACTAGTGGCAAATCCATATAATATGACAAGTGGCTGAAATATTTCGTGTTTTTTTTATTCAGAAGGAATATTTTCCCATTAACGCAGCAGCTATTTGGGCTGCTTGGAAGTCTACCCTTTTATATACTCCAATATTGATTCTTTGTCTTTTGGAATAGTGCGTTCACCTATCACCGAGCGTCGAGTCTCGCATTGGATTTCTGAAGTGGATTTGGAAATGTTTGTATATAACATACAAAAAAATAACATTCACACACGGAAACATGTGTGCTTTATAATGATATTACCAAGATAGGGTATGCCTTGCAAAATATTTTGACGACATAACACGAACAGTGATGATGTCATCTAAAATACAAATGCGCAACTGAAAATGAGACCATATCAAGCTTTCACCGAATTTGTTCCAATCTTTACGTGTTCACTGTAGAATAGTTCCAAGGAATGATGTTCATTAAACATATTAATCCATTCATCCCATTCAATAAACTGATTACTGATCACTTATTAACTCCTGAAGTGCAAATAGCTTGTGGGAGTTATTTTCCGGAATATCGGTTGAACCAAGCGGAGATTCCGCGAGAAAATGTTATGCTGAAACTTTAACCAATGAAATTGAATTGTTGGGAGCATTAATTAAATGCTTGAATTATGATGCTCTGGTGCTTCAAGATGCTTATAAAAAGTGAGATTACCACATTATTAGATAAAAAAATAACATAATATGGTGTTGTAAATAATGATGAGTGCCGTATTTTTCTAAATCATGTTTTTTACTAGCATTGTTTTACTTTCTCTATTCTTCCTGGATTCTTGTTTTTAATAATAATGAATAAAATTCCTTATACATTTCATAATGTTATTCTGCTAAAAAATTGTACTTAATTGCCTCGCTGATTGCAACTGCTACTGTTTATATTATAATTATGGAGTCCAAGACTTTCGATGATTGATTTTGATTCTAAGTAATATTATTTCCAAAAAAAAAGAACCATAAATATTCTCAGAACAAGTCAGAGCGGAATAGGACCCTAAGCTTGTTGCTGATGATACTTCATTATTTCAGGCAGCCATCTAAACTATATTATACGACAACGAACATAGATCTAAAAAAATCTCATTTAATTGAGCTCTAATAATATGAAAGTGAGGGTTAAAATTCAGATGTCTATAATTTTTTCTCGATACTCTTCTTGTCGTCCATTATAATTATTGTGGCAACACTCTGATATAGGTCCATTTCGATAACTGCGTTAGCACACTACATTCGTTTCATCCGAACAGAATTGTTCTGGGGCAGAAGTTGCAAAGTCGAAGTACGAGTATATTTTCAACATGTAACTGTCGAATCGTTTTTCTGGAATTCTTGTTTTGCAGTGGTAATCTGTGGACCAGAAATTATATCGCTTATCAATGAGTTTAACAAACTATTTTCTTACCTTAAATTATTTGAACTTCAGAAATAGACAACTAGCTAACTACAGCTATACATACGTGTCGTCAAAATAACGAAATACCTACGAAACAGTGGTCTGTGCAAGAAAAAATTCAAATTGTTTTTTCTACAAAGAAGTCTCCCATCATTTTTGAGGTACAACGCATCGTTGGAGAGTTATGGAACGAAGCGAATTTTCCCAGATGTTGGTGATGGAGAAAACCCCTCATCATTCCAGATCTGAATGAAATTATGTTACAATGTTTTGAGCAATAAAAAATCTCTATTACCTAGAGTATTGATTCGATTGATTCGAATTATCATCAGGTACATAAATTCAATGATATTTGTATTGTTTTTACCAACCACAAATTCATCTGTTAAGAAAACAGATTTTGGGATTGAGTATAGTATTGTTATCCATTAGTATTTTTCATCGGATAATGTTGGGAATTCGAAGATCAACAACAATTCTGCGAAACAATGATACACTTTCTCTCCGCTCATGACTTCCTCTACGCTCATTCAAGTGATTCGGAGAAGGCAATGCCCATCGAAGGTTATAGCGATTTATCGCGAATGTTTGCAAAAGATCGATCCCGACCGTTATCGTGATTTATCCCGAATTTTCGAGAAAGATTGATGCCCGTTCGAGAACGGAACATTCAGGCGCTTTGGCCTATATATAGCGGTCCGGAGAGCGGCGGGAGTCAGTTGAATACTGACATCGCGATCGGCCAAAAAATAGGCGAAACAGTGCGATAGTTATCTTGGTAATTTATTGAGTTGTGTATTGTCTGCTTTGTTGATTTTTTTTGAATGAACTTTTTGATTTTGCCGTACCAATTGTCACTTATTTTCAAACCCATAGTAAAGAAGTAAAAATACTATTTTTTGATTTTCATGGCTTTATTTTAGTCACTATTGTGTATATTTCGGCTTATACATCCAGCAAGTCTGAATTGGTAGATCTAGTCTACGCTGGAGGATAAATGATCTGTAGGTGATCAACAAACAGAAATTGAATTAATATCGATAGTTGTATCAGGACAGATACGTGTACTATTCTGCAGCTTCTTACATACATAGGTATCATTACATACAATCCATCATCGTTGTGGTATTTGTCAGAAGAATAGTCGGTTGATATCTGGCAGATAGCTCACTACCAACCTATCGAAGTCGAGATATTTATTATTTTTATTTTGTCACGGGATGGTTTTCAGTGTTCATGATTGGTGAGAGGATCTTGAATATATCAATTTGTGAGGAGTTGTCATAGCCGTAGACTTGATTTTACTTCTTTGTAATCAATTTCTTATGTATTGATTGTTTTCAAAGTAGAGATGAGCGATATCGTGATTTTTGAATCACACTGATATCTGTTACTGTGATTTTTTAATATCAGTGATTTTTAAACGTGATGTGATCACAGTTTTGAGGTGGAGCGTTTGGGGTTACTTTGGTATTCGATGAGCCCGTTCACTGGTTTACTGTTATCAGGTTAAGATAGATATATCAGTATATACCAATATATATCACCAGGTAAAAAGGTGTTTTGAATCAAATAAAACTAGTTTGTGATGATAACGACCAACATTTAATTATATTATTTTTTTATGATACAAAGAATAAGAACTATTTTGTTACTATTTGATTCGCACCAAATCAAATGAAAGAAAACACTATCAACGTAAGTAAATATTAAATAGGACGGAATATGGGTCGCTAACAGAAAAATAATAATATCAATCCATTAATTTTTGGTTTGCTTCAATAAACAAAAGCATTTCGGCTTTTTTTGTACTCAAACGACTACGTCTTTCCGACATTACGAGACCAGCTTTTGAGAACTGGCGCATGCATACCGTGTAAATGATTATTTATGTACAGCTTATCCAATCCATTTTGGCACAGAATTGATAACAATAACGTATAATATTGATGGATAAGCCCTACTTCAGTTACCGAAGTTAATAACGTAAATAGTTCAAAGTCCAAACTTCTGTTAAATGCAATGTTACCCAGTGCTGCCGTTTTGTGAGTTACTATACTACCACTCATTACTCCATTTGTGAGCATTTTCATCGCTGCGAAATTACCGTGGATTAATAGGAAATAATCGACAACTGTTATGGAAGAATATGAATATGCACCATAAATATTTCTGAAATATCTTCCAGAAATAATGTCTATTGGAAAAATTTTGAATTGTACCATAATTGCATTATTGGTCTAAGTCTTATTCTTGAATATTTTTCAATACACTAATGATTTTCAAGAATCAATAGGTCACCAGTTACCACAGAATAGACCTAATTGGGAATATAATCAGCTCTTAGCCAAACAATGTAATAATAGGGTTTTTGCATAGTTTCCGGCATTCCGGAAATCGTAATCAAATACCAATAAATATTTTACTATTCAATCCTAATCACTAATTATTCAGCCTAAGCTGAATGTTTCTTCACCAAATTTTAAATCATCTCCTTTGAGAATTCTAATCCTGACACTTTTTCTCGTAATTTGGATCATGTTGATCTGAATATAATTTATGTACAGCTTATCCAATCCATTTTGGCACAGAACTAATAACGTTATAACGTATAAGATTGATGAATAAGCTGTACTTCAGTTACCGAAGTTAATAACGTTACCCAGTGCTGCCGTACCGATATCAAGAAATCACAGTAACAAATATAAATATCAGTTTGATTCAAAAATCACGATATCGCTCATCTCTAGATAACTGATCAGTGCGGTGGGTGGAGACTAG
>JAVJAQ010001486.1:0-212270 GCA_032362365.1 Zygogramma bicolorata | reverse complement strand
GGAAACGATGGAAAAGTGTTTTTTTTTAATAAAATACACTTTCGAGGTTAGAAACACCTAGAATAAAATTGATGAATATAACATAATTTTGGGCGTTTACTTACGTGATTTGGCGATATGACTCATCTAAAAATACTACTGTACAGTTTTTCTGCAAAAATATATAGCTTGGGTGTCTCAGTATTGGATATTTTTCATTTTGAAAATTGCTAAAATATCTGTAAATTAGGGATGCTCGATGAACATCGATGTTCGATGATCATCGATGTTGAAAGCAAAAACATCGCTGTTTTAACATCGATATTGCTATACGAAAAATATCGTAACATCGATGTTAACGGCATCTGTCATCGATGTTAACTCACGGCACTATCGCGACATCAACGCCATCCGAAAGACTGTTTTCAAAAGCTGGCTCTACTCTTTATCAACAAAGAAATAGATTAAAAGGTTCTTCTTTATCAAAATTACTCTTCCTGCAGTCAATTGATAAAAAATATTGGAATATGTAATCATTTGATCTCTTTCTTAATAAATTCCGAACTTTTACACTGTGTTTTATTTTTTTGTCAGTTATTATTGCATAAATCATCGATGATATCCAACATCGATGTTCAGTTTTCGATAAATATCGAATATCGATGTCGGGCTTTCGATTATGACATCGATGTCAACATCGATGTTTTTCGAATATTGATCATCCCTACTGTAAATGAAGAATTTCCTTAGCTGACATTTCGCTGTCAAGTGTCAAAAATTGATGTTTAGAATATATGCAATGTTGTCACATTGCAAATTGATACCTAATATTATAAGATCAAAACCCGGGTGTAGAGTTTAGAATAGGTTACATTAGGTTAGTTAGGTTAGGTTACATAAGGTTAGTTAGGTTCGGTTACATTAGGTTAGTTAGGTTCGTTTACATAAGGTATCAATTTGCAATGTGACAACATAGCATATATTCTAAACATCAATTTTTGACACTTGACAGCGAAATGTCAGCTAAGGAAATTCTTCATTTACAGATATTTTAGCAATTTTCAAAATGAAAAATATCCAATACTGAGACACCCAAGCTATATATTTTTGCAGAAAAACTGTACAGTAGTATTTTTAGATGAGTCATATCGCCAAATCACGTAAGTAAACGCCCAAAATTATGTTATATTCATCAATTTTATTCTAGGTGTTTCTAACCTCGAAAGTGTATTTTATTAAAAAAAACACTTTTCCATCGTTTCCGCGGAAAATTTTCAATGTCAATAATCATTTTATGGCGTTTTTAACCTTCCCTGAAGATTTCGTCAAAATCGGTGAGGACACCGGATTCTACACCTTTTCCCGCAAATCATTTCTTTTACAACAAATTCGACAAATAAACGGAAAGTCTTCAAAAGTTATAAAGGAGTCTTCTCCCCCTAATGAAAACATTTTTAAACCAAACTTGAATCACAATAGTAGAGGTGATAAGAATACAGAGTAGTAATATTTCGTTTGAGGATCAGCGGAAGATGAAACATGAAACTCAAAAATATGATTTTATTGAAATCAACAAAAATATAACCTCAATAATTATTTCGGTTCCAGTTGTCACTGTCATGTGTCATAAAGCGTTTTCTGGCGCTCATGTGCAGCTTTCTTTTTGGGAGTTTCAAGCCCCGGGGCAGCTAATTTTAGCTTTACCATTGGTTGAAAAATGACATGTGTCAAATTCCACCAATAGTGAAGCTAGAATTAAGTGCCCCGGGGCTTGAAACACTCAAAAAGAAAGCTGCAATGTACAGTTACTATGATAACGTTCTCATCCAGTCTGATTTCCAAAATTTGAACTTCATTATTGAGGAAAGCTTGCGTGCTTGTCACTATCACTTCATAACTTGAAGCAAATTCAGATTTATTACTAAGGGAAATTAGAACACTCTTAATGATTTTTGTTATTCTCTACTTCGATCAAATGACAACTTTTCTCTCGGGTATTTAGCTACAATGAGATCAACCTTTGTTTCATTAATTTTGGTTTTTGGAGTAATTTATTCATTATATTAAATTGATACTGATGCATTTTTCGTTTCATTGTCGTAAATCCATTATTCAATATTTCATGATATATATCTTGGTACATTAATAATACGTTTTTTGGAAATCATACTTTGAGGTGTACCTAATCACAGTACCTGTCAAAAATAGATACGAGAATACGAGGATGAACCCTCTGTCAGTAATATTGGGAAGTTCATAATTTTATGCGACGTCTGGCGGAAATATTACGCACTGCTAGAATTTCACAAACAAACGGCTTCCATTTTATGTGTGTGAATTTATTGAGTTCTTTGGTGTTGATTTAGGAAATCTCATCGGAAGTTGTAATTTTTTTTGATTAATAATAACAAACAATCATGGATGCAGATCGCTCAGTGAGCCGTATAAAGTGTTTGGTGCCAAGTTGCCGCAACTCTAGGAACCGAAATCCAAAGTTGTCTTTCCACACGTTTCCAAAGATAAATACATCTTTGGTGGGAAACATTACGGAAAGTGGATTGAAAAAGAAAATAGACAGGCTTGGAATATTAAACTGAAACTGCATAAATCACCACCTAGAGCGGCTTCAGTGTGTTACTTGCATTTCGAGAGAGATGATTTCTTCTTACCTGGTGTGTCTGTTTGTCTATTTTTAGGCGAAGTTATGGCGCATTTCATCATCCATGTAATAAAAGCCTCTTTGGTTCACTAACACTACACTAAAACTGAAAAATGTCCTGGAACAAATTTCATTAGATTTCTAAACACAATGCATCTATGTTCACCTCCAATGAATTGTATTGTGCGGCTATTCAAAGCATCATGAACACAGTTATATTAACCTTCACGAGAAACATTTCGTACAATGAAAATATAGCAAAAAACACCAAAATCTTGTCTAGCGGGGGCAACTGATGACTGGATTTCAGTTTGGCGCGTTATTTCACAAATGTAAACAAGGTAACTATTTCAAAATGGTGGATAAAGTTTAACCACCACCAGCGCCCTCATCGGTCGATATTCTTCCCTATAATATAATCATTCAACTTGCTGCGCACTTATTTAGGATTCAGTGGTTGGCATCACTAAACTTTTGATCACGTGATATGAAGTCGACAAGTTCATGAATAGATGTCGCCACCTATTTTTTTATTTTAGTTCAAAGTTCAAATATATGATATGTGTGAGTACGTTAGTATGAATTGTTTAATCTTTGTAATATACAAAGGTTTAATAATTATAATGTTGAAATGACGTTGGTATGTTTACCATGAAATATTGAACAATGAATACTACTAAGATAATACTACCATAGAACAAAAAACGATACACGCATCAATATCACTTTGAATTACTGAATTGAAGATTTTAGCTCATTTATAGCCCAGGAGAACTATGATGTGGTGGATGTTGCTGAGACTGTCGGAATATATACCTGATTGCATGGTAAAAATTGAGAGTGCGTATCACTACGTCGAATTCCCATTACGCCGAATTCCCATTACGTCGAATTCCCACTACGTCGAAAAGCATCCCCACCACTTACGTCACCAAAACATGATCGTTATCGAAGCTCGATCCCATTCGACGTAATGGGAATTCGACGTAATGGGAATTCGGCGTAATGGGAATTCGACGTAGTGATACGCACTCGCAAAATTTACCGGATATTCTGCAATTTCCTGTTAACCCAATCTGACTTAACCTAACTAACCTAACCTAAAAGAAGGATGAATTTCGCTGTGCTGTTGATATTGAAAGTGCATGGTGTGGCACTACGCCGAATTCCCATTACGCCGAATTCCCATTACGCCGAATTCCCATTACGTCGAATTCCCATTACGTCGAATGGGATCCAGCTTCGATAACGATCGTGTTTTGGTGACGTAAGTGGTGGGGATGCTTTTCGACGTAGTGGGAATTCGGCGTAATGGGAATTCGACATAGTGGGAATTCGGCGTAATGGGAATTCGACGTAGTGATACGTCCCGAAAATTGATAGTTATAATTTCATTTGAAAAGACAGGCTTGAGAGAAGGTGGTGTAGGTATTTACATTAGATCTTCTTTTAAATACGAAACCTTGGAGATGAGCTGTTGTGATACTGTAGAGCAGCTATGGGTGAGTTTGTTTTGACAAAAAAAAATATTGTTTTGGTACCCTTTATAGACCACCAAACAGGAACTTAAATCAATTTCTTTATAGTCTAGAAGGAAATCTATCAGATGTTTGTTTGTTAATTGTGTTGGAATTGTCTGTGGTGGCAATATTAATATAAATTTACTCCATCTGGAAAATAGAAACTTGTACCTACATTGATAAGGATCTGCTGGAATATTTCCTGATGATCACTCTTGAAAATATTTTATTTACTGTCGATTTATTTTGATTAATTTGATTTTCATCTAGAGCATGAATATCCAGATTTGCAGGCCCGTATATAATAATAATAATAATAATAATAATAATAATAATAATAATAATTCGTTTATTCTCAACAGGTTTACACCCACAAATAGAGAATATACAAGTACTGAGTATGATGAAATAAATTGGAAATATAAATTGTTCTAAAAATTGTTCTAAAATTGTTCGTTTTCGTTAACCAGCTGACGAACGTCAACCCTCAGAAGTCGAAACTTGTGCGAGCAATGGATCAACGAGGCCTTACCTTTTAACGTGCGATTACCCAGCACAAATACATAAAGAAATTGTTTGATACTTTCATAACAGCGAATTTTTGAATGTATTTAAAATAGCGTGTTTGCTGTCATAATGAATGTCACATTCGTTGGATATTTTATTGAACAGCTCGCACATCACAAACACAGACGATTTCTTTAGTAGATTTGTTTTCGGATTCTTGTTATAAAAGGCATTCATAAGTCTAGATTGTGGTCTAGGTACAAGAAATTGAATTTGGCTTAATAGGTCATACAGTGTACATATATACAGTGTTTCAATCAAAATTGACAATGAGATTCAGAAAATGAATCTTATTTCATTCACCGCGTAACTATCCAAATGAAATAATTCACTACATTTCTTCATAAAAAAAAGTGAAAAAATTTCGCCTGGGAGGGGATACCCCCCCATGGAACAAAGTTGACGACGCGCCTGTAGATTTTCATTAATTTGTTCGTTTTTTTTTGGTTGAATACATGATCATAACGATTAAGAAAGCAAATAAATCTTCAATATACTTCATATTCCTCATTAATGTTGCGAATGGCGAGAAATGAGGGTAATGTAGGTTGTTTCGTCAAAAATGATGCTAAAATAGTGACTTCAATGTTATCTAGTTAGTCCAATCAAATAAACTTTTTTCGTGAAATTTTCGCCTACCCGAAAAGAAGGGTGTGGATTCCGGCAGACACATGTGTCCTTATCCCCTAAAGTTTGCGCCAGATTCTGTCCGTTCGTTCAGCAACAATTGGCGGTTGAATGCAGGAAATCATTTTTTTTGTTTTTTGCTTATGTAATGAAAACTATTGGTCGAATCGAAAAAAAGTTGAGTTGAAAGTTGTAGATAATTGAAAAATCTATCGATTAGTGTTAGTCCGATGTCGATATTTCTTATTTGTTGCTAAACTATTGCGCTCGGAAATTAAAAAAAAACGTTTTCTCAATTATTTTATTAAAAACTGTTAAAATGCATTGCAACTGTGAATTTGGGAAGCTCTCAACTAGCAAAAACTACAGTTTCAATTTGGTTAATTTGAATTTGGGAAGCTCTCAACTAGCAAAAACTACAGTTTCAATTTGGTTAAAAAACAGTTGATAGGTTAGCAACAATCTAACTTGTTACTAAAAAAAGTGTCCTACTAGATTGTTATTTCTTGCCCTATGGATAATCGTAGAGCAATAAACTAAACGGTTTTGGATAGTCAAGAAGTTGAACTACAGATCATCACTTTTGGAAAATCGATTTTTGCAATGTTATACCTTCAAAAATGGCGTCAAAAAACAACGTTATTCAAACTAAAAAACAGTGAGGAAAAAATGGTCCTATCAAAATGCGACAAAATGCATTGGAGAGCTGCCATTTTTCTACAAATGTTGCCAACCTGACGATAATCACGAGCCGAGATAACACTTTTTTATTCAATCCCCCCTCCCTTTGTTTATTTATATGAAGCAACGAGACCTCGATGACTGCACAGAGCAAGAGTCATATTATCCATAGAAACCAGAAGTATTTGTTTTCCACGATTATTTATCGTATTTATTCATGGGAGCAGCGGAGGTTCTTCCGAGACCGTTCGACGTGCCGTGTGGAGGGGGAAGCCGGAGAGAGCGAATCAGCGCTAGGTGGCCGTCGATTCCATCGCGTGAAATAAACTGATCGGAGCCCAAAATGACCTCGCTGTCTGTATCTCGGAAACTACTGGAGTAATTCCTGAAAATTTCATTATGCTCAAAGAATTATTCCTCAATGAAATTCCATTTTTCATTTTAAGGGTTGAAGTTTACCACCCAGGTCCCCTCGCGAAGTGAGATTTATTAACGAATAAGTAAACAAAGTATGATTGTGAGTAATTCCTGAGGGTTTGGTTTTGCTCAAAGAATTATTTCTTAATGGAATTCTATTTTTCATTTCAAGGGTTGAAATTCAACCCCCTAGCGAAGTGAGAATTTTTTGAAAAAAAAGTAAACAGACTCTGATCAAGAGTAATTCCTGAGAACTTGGTTGTGCTCAAAGAATTATTTCTCAATGGAAATCCATTTTTTATTTCAAGGGTTGAAGTTTACCACCCAGGTCCCCTCGCGAAGTGAGATTTATTAACGAAAAAGTAAACAAAGTATGATGTGAGTAATTCCTGAGAGTTTGGTTTTGCTCAAAGAATTATTTCTTGATGAAATTCTATTTTTTATTTCAAGAGTTGAAATTCAACCCCCAAGTCCCCTGAGAGTTTGGTTTTGCTCAAAGAATAATTTTTTGATGAAATTCTATTTTTTATTTCAAGAGTTGAAATTCAACCCCCCAAGTCCCCTAGCGAAGTGAGATTTTTTGACGAAAAAGTAAAGGGAGTATGATTGAGAGTAATTCCTGAGAATTTGGTTGTGCTCAAAGAATTATTTCTCAATGAAATTCCATTTTCTATTTCGAGGGTTGAAATTCACTCCCCAAGTCCCCTTGCGAAGTGAGATTTATTGACGAAAAAGTAAACGGAGTATGATTGAGAGTAATTCCTGAGAATTTGGTTGTGCTCAAAGAATTATTTCTCAATGAAATTCCATTTTTTAATTTAAGGGTTGAAATTCACCCCCAAGTTCCCTTGCGAAGTGAGATTTATTGACGAAAAAGTAAACAAAGTATGATTTTGAGTAATTCCTGAGAGTTTGGTTTTGCTCAAAGAATTATTTCTTGATGGAATTCCATTTTTTATTTCAAGGGTTGAAATTCAACCCCCCAAGTGCCCTAGCGAAGTGAGATTTATTGACAAAAAAGTAAACAGACTATGAACTAGAGTAATTTCTGAGAATATGGTTGTGCGCAAAGAATTATTTCTTGAAAAAATTCCATTCTTTATTTTAAGGGTTGAAGTTTACCACCCTGGTCCCCTAGCGAAGTGAGATTTATTAACGAAAAAGTAAACAGAGTATAATTCTGAGTAATTCCTGAGAGTTTGGTTTTGCTCAAATAATTATTCCTTGATGGAATTCTATT
Organism: Zygogramma bicolorata; assembly: GCA_032362365.1. Taxonomy (NCBI): domain Eukaryota; kingdom Metazoa; phylum Arthropoda; class Insecta; order Coleoptera; family Chrysomelidae; genus Zygogramma; species Zygogramma bicolorata. Next base: position 204,580 of record JAVJAQ010001486.1, on the reverse strand, counting down.
TTTTATTTCGAGGGTTGAAATTCAACACCCCAGTTCCCTAGCGAAGTGAGATTTATTGACGTAAAAATAAACAGAGTATGATTTAGAGTTAGATTTCGTGCGCCACTGGTCAGCGCCTTCGGGCGTTTCCGGAGAAACTGTCCGCTGAAAATGGCCGCCAAATTAACAGCGGTAACTATTCTTATGAATTTCCAAATCGCCTTCCTTTCCAAGAAGCCTAGCATACTTTGTAGGAGGTGTTGTGACCACTTTTTTTATGCTTCCGATTTTTGTTTGCCACCTTTATTGTGGACTAAGAAAAGAGTGCAATATTTGCAAAATAAACCAGATTTGCTTTCTGAATAAACAAGCCAGAGATATCAATCAAAGTAATTAGACCTTAAATAACGTCTCTCAGCTTTTCCATGTTTGGAATGGGTATAGAAAGGATATTGAAATGATCTGTGGGGCTTCCAGCAATGTTCCAAACGGCGAAATTTTGTGTGATCGTCAGTACTACTTCCACCTGAATATGAATCAGCTTTAAAAAAACAACCAATATCAATATTAGTGCGAAAGTTAACTGCAGACACAATAACAGTTGTTACATTTTCATTCCCGGCGAATTCGTTCTGCATATGTCCAATTGTTTTTATTTTCATTTTCTGTGTTTGATGGCAATAAGAGACTGAAATTGAGGAGGCTTACAAATGGTATTATTGTTCGTTTTTTACTGAAAAAATCCAAAACAGATAACTGCTTTCGATTTATTGAATAATTTGAGTCCGCAAGTCTATCCTGTCTATCTAAAATTCTTTATAAATTATTATTATATAAATAACGTGAAATATAAAAATTACCTCAGTGGTTCGGCGTACAAAGTAAGTGTACGACTTGAACAAATTCCCAAAAGTGAATAAATCTGTTAGAACTAGAACGAGCACGGAGCATGCAAACATTCTATTACACAACTAAGACAACGTGATTGACCTTGGGTTTATACAGCAAATCGTGTTCATACAATCGTGTTCATACAGAAGAAATAAGGAATAAGAAACAACCAATGAAATCCCGTCTTTTTTGACAATGACGTTCAACTATTTTTCTGCAAATGCGCACTGCCATTTTCAAACTAGAATAAGATAAGAGTTGAAAGTTGGTCAACTCTTATCTTATTCCCTATTTTATTTCAGTAGGTGTATAACGTTCCCATTCAATTTTCTTATTTATTTATTTAGTGGTACAAATGGCATTCCTTGGTTTCACAATGTTTTGATACAAGTGTATATATTTGATAACTTACACAGTGAAAACCAACTTAAAGCTGATATATAATCTAATCAACTATATGGTAAATACATAATCCTTGACTTCATGTTTGAATACTTCCAAAGAGTTGTGAACAAAATTGAGACTTGACTCGTTGGCCTCTCTCAAAATTCTTGATAGTGGACTTATTGTGTCCATAATTTATCACGTGTTTGTTCACCATGAAGACGGATTTATCATCCTTTGTTTTGCGATGCTTCACCTTCGAATTAATCAAACTGAGTAATTCGGGACCATAAAAGTGCCTAGATAATATTTTATGTACAAAAGTAAATCAATTAGAATGTGCGTATTTTCCAAAGGAATTAAACGAAGAATAGATCGAACGGCACTGTTATGGTAGAGATCTACTTGCATTCCTAATTTATTAGCGGCAGTTTTCAAAAAAGTGTTAACTCTTTCTAGTGATAATTTGTGCACAGAATACGAAGGACTCCATACAATAGAGGCGTATTCCATATTCGATCTAACTAAGGAACAGAATAGAATTATCAAAGTATTAGCCGAAAAGTCCTTACCTAACCTGAAAAAATAACCTAGAAGATTGAAAGATTTCAGTGTGATTTTGGTAATATGCGAAGAAAAAGCTAGTTTGGTATCAAATGGAACACCAAGATCATTGACATCATTTACATTGTTGAGTGGGAGGGAGTTAATACAGTATTCGTTGGTAACAGGTGACTGAGAGCGATTGAAACAACTCAACTGACACTTACTGAGATTTGAGATCCAAACAATTGTTTTTATACCATTCATACAAATGATTCAAATCATCTTGAAGTCTTAGACAATCATCGACGGAATGAATTGAGCGATATAACTTGAAATCATTAGCAAACAGTAGTCCTTTAGAGTCGGTTAATTGGTCAATAAGATCATTGGAAAAAATATTGAAGAACAATGGTCCACAATGACTGTCTTGAGGAACCACAGACGAAACATTTATTGTTTGAGAAATATAATCGTTTATTTTCACCCACTAAATTCTCCCTTTCAAAAAGCCTTCAACCCACGATAGTACAGTATGTAAAGGGTCAGTCCAACCCTGGGCTTTTTGATAAGAGTACAGCTGTCAAATGCGGAACATGAATAATCATGAATGCCAGGAAATCAGGAGAAAAAGTAGAGGAGATAGAAAAGTTGGCGAAATCCAAGGATTGTCGAAAATGATTGGTTTTTGTGAAAGTCATTTTTCAAAGAAAGCAATCAAGAGTGATGGTGAAATTGCCATGTTTCGCTAATGATGGTCTGCAAATTGCAGTAATAGCTCAATAAGAAGACGTCCATTGATCAGGCCTCAATACTTGGGTACCCGAAGAGGACCGACTGTTTTGCGAGCTGCAAGGAAGATTTGGTGCGTGAGTCCACTCTGAACTCTCCTAACTCATTACATCGTGATTTCTAACATGAACATTTTTTTGACGGTTGATGTTTCGAACGAGGTATTGGTAATACTTCGGTCGCTATGAGCACCTTTTTTTTGGAATTTCTTTGGTGGAACTTACGTAATTCGGTCTCCTCTACAAAAAATGTAAATGAAATAATCGGCGGTCTCTTATATTTTCGGAGATACAGGGCCTTATTTTGGTGTAAAACTTCACAATTTTCCACATCAAATTTCTGTTGTTTGAACACACAAAATTCCTCCTTCTTCTGATCAACAGCACTCACTCTCTCATTCACTCATTTTTAACATTTTCAAACAGAAAAAAACATTCGTTTTCCAAAAAATGCAATTATTTTCAAACCATAACCAATTTGTTGTGATTGATATCATAGTGCAATGACAGTCGAAAGTGATGTATTTGCAGTGTTGCCGCTCTCATTGTTATTGTTGAGTACTGAATACATTAATGTTGACTTTTGGAGAAAGTTGGATTTTTTGAAAAAATAATGTTTTTTTACTGCTTGAAAATGTTGAAAACGAGTGAATAAGAGAGTGACTAACGTTTGATCAGAAGAAGGAGGAATTTTGTGTGTTCAAACAGAAATTTGATGTGGAAAATTGTGAAGTTTTACACCAAAAAGGCCCTGTATCTCCGAAAATATAAGAGACCGCCGATTATTTCATTTACATTTTTTGTAGAGGAGACCGAATTACGTAAGTTCCACAAAAAAAAATTCAAAAAAGGTGCTCATAGCGACCGAAGTATTACCGAGGTATTTTCCAAGGTATTACCCAACCCCCTAAGTTATTCATTAACAATTGAGAGTTTCTTCAAGTACCGCTCAATCCAGAAGATTCAAGTTTGTTTACTAATACAGGGTCTTTCACGACGAGCGTTCGTTAGGAATATATGGAGAACGATTCAAAATAAAAACTTGAAATTTTGTGATAGTGGGTTTTACAAAATAGCCTTCTCAACTAAAATATTTTTAACTTCCGGTCTCTTTCCGTTATACCGGAAGTTGAGGCCAACTTCCTTATTTCAAATGGAACACTGTGTATTTTATTACATTTTTCAATTTTCCATCACATTTTAGGCCCATTTTCTATAACAATGCCTATACCCAAATTTGTTAGTTTTCGAGATATTGATTTTTTTCTGAAAAATTCGACAGTTACAGCACCACTCCAAAAATATCATAACTCATAGACAGTAACAGTTGAAAATGTGAAATTTCACAGAATCACACCTTAAGCATCAAGTCATGAACAGGTTCTTCGAATTTTCGAAAATAATTTACAGAGTGGTCGAAATTTCCACCTTAAACATAACATCGAGAAAACTGATGAAACACGATTTTTTCAAATGGAAACCATACACTTTTCTATTATTTTTGGATACTACGAATGAAAAGATATCAAATTCATGAAGAATGACCTATACCTAAAATACACCCCTGGCAAGATATATCCGATTTTGGGAAATTGAAATAGAAATCTTTGAAAACAAATGAACTAATATTAACTCGTCGTTGGTAAAAGGTAACTCAACATGAAAATGGATGGATTGAAATAAAATACTATCAGAGAGATGAATTATATCTTTGTTTATTGATATCGTATACAGTAATTTCATTTTGTTTATATTTTTCAAGGTTAGATTTTACTTTAATTTTAGAATTTAACTTAATTTCTTTAGATTCAATTAATATTGTCGTTCATTTCAACAGATGTTCAAAGACATTGCCGTTTTGTTCTAAACAAGAATATGTTCTTTTTTGCATACCACTATTTGTAGCTTTCTGTATGTAGTCAGGACTCAAATTATTGAAAGCTCTCACAACCCTTCGTTTCATGTTTTCTTTATCACTCACAGGATCCGCATAAACATTTTCTTTTATATATCCCCAGATGAAGAAGTCGAGTGGCATCAGGTCTGGAGAGCGAGGAGGAAATTTAAATGGCCCGTTGTAACAAAGCCACTGATCTTCGAACATCCCATTCAACAACCCAGCAACGGTAGCAGTACTATGTGAAGGGGCTCCATCCATCTGATACCATAACTTGAAACGGTATTGTTCAGAAACATGCCTAATGGATTCACCAACCACATTCCTAATTATATGCGAATATCTATCGCTATTCAAATTCTCATCATAAAGATATAAACATAAAATTCGGTCTTCCTTCATAGCGCAAAAAACATTGAAACTCCATGAATCCTGGAAGTTGCGCTGACGAACGAGCTTTGGATTTTCTGATGCCCAAAAATGACTATTAGTGCGGTTGTACATACCATTTTTGGCAAATTTGGCTTCATCTGTCCATATCATTTTCTTCGTAAACTCAGGGTGCTCCTGTATCTTGATAAGAAACCATTCGCAGAATTCCACTCGTGCAGGTGAGTCGTGAGGTTTCAGATTTTGAACCTGGTGACATTTGAAGGGACGCCCCTTATGTTTGATTAAAATCCGGTTTATTGATGAACATGAAATTCTAACTGACTTTTCTGCGTCTTTCAACGAATTTTCTGGATATTCTGTGAAGTAGGCCAAAACTACAAACTCGATGTCCTCATTGTTTACGAGTGGATTTTTTTTGTTGATGGCAGACGAAAAAGTTCCGAAATCACGGCAGTTTCTAAGAAGTCTTCTCAGAATATTTTTATTGGGTCTGTGTAGATTTGGAAGTCTTTCTGCAAAAACACGACAAGTTCTGTCCATTATCTTATTGCATTCACCATAAATGATTATTAAATTCAGGAAATCTTCATTAGAATACCCCAAACGAGACATTTTGCACACAAATAGGAAACTACGAAATAGACGTCAATTATATGCCATCAAATTTCGACATATATTAGTGATAACTTCATTTGTTTTCAGAGCTTTCTTGGTTTGGTATTGCTTCGAATGATTTACATTTCAAATATTTTCCAAAATCGAATATATCTTGCCAGGGGTGTATTTTAGGTATAGGACATTCTTCATGAATTTGATATCTTTTTATTCGTAGTGTATGGTTTCCATTTGAAAAAATCGTGTTTCATCAGTTTTCTCGATGTTATGTTTAAGGTGGAAATTTCGACCACCCTCCAAATTATTTTCGAAAATTCGAAGAACCTGTTCATGACTTGATGCTTAAGGTGTGATTCTGTGAAATCTCACATTTTCAACTGCTACTGTCTATGAGTTATGATATTTTCGGAGTGGTGCTGTAACTGTCAAATTTTTCAGAAAAAAATCAATATCTCGAAAACTAACGGATTTGAGTATAGGCATTGTTATAGAAAGTGGGCCTAAAATGTGATGAAAAATTGAAAAATGTAATAAAATAGAGGGTGTTCCATTTTGAATAAGGAAGTTGACCTCAACTTCCGGTATAACGGAAAGAGACCGGCAGTTAAAAATATTTTAGTTGAGAAGGCTATTTTGTAAAACCCACTACCACAAAATTTCAAGTTTTTATTTTGAATCGTTCTCCATATATTCCTAACGAACGCTCGTCGTGAAAGACCCTGTATATATTATAGTTGATCCAATCGAATGTCTTTGAAAAATCTGTATATATATTGAATAGACCTGACTTCGCATATAGCCTTTTGATTTAATAATAAATTCTTTACTGTGGACTTACATTTTGAAAAGCCACGTTGTTGATTAGTTAGACTGCTAGAGCAATACCAAAAGAGTTGTTTTGTTGCGAGACGATCAAACAGTTTGGAGATGACTGATGGAATGCTATTTTGTTACATTACATTTATCCCCTGATTCGTGAATGGGTTTGATGAAACTGTTTTTCCAAAACACAGGAATCTCACCAGAATCTAGAGATTAATGAAATGAATGGTATAATGTACTCAAGGTCCAAACACATTTCTTTGGTAACTGAATCGAAATGACATTTGTTAAGATTGACTGCATTCGAAATTGGCTTGGCCATTCTTTGATGGCCAAACTCAACATACACAGATGCCAGAAATTTCACAAAAATATTCATAAAATCAATACCATTAATCCTCATTTCATCATGAGAAGATGGTGAAGATGGATAGGAGTTGGCATTGTTTTTTCAACTGGCATATTTCCAGAAGGTACGTGAATCACTGGTAATATTGTTTTCGATTTTTGTTAAACATTATCTGTAGAATTGTTCAGTCAACAATTAACATTTGTCATCATTAGTTATTTGCAACTTATGAGCTTTCTTTTCGAATATACAGTGTTTCTATTCAAAATTGTACCAAGAAGGGTAACTAAGAAGTTTTACATGTATAAATAGAGACATAGCTGAAATGATATCGTAAAATTGTTCCAAAGCTAAGTTGATAGATGTTTCACTCAATTATCCCTTCAACACGAGCAAAATATGTATTGATAGCCCTGATATCTGCTTTTCTGAAGTCAAAAATAAAATCTTCATAGTTCAAAAAAAACATCTTGATAGGAACAGGTAGTTGAAATGAATAACAACCATAATGGATACTGGTTTGATGAAATAAGTCAGTTTCTGATGATACTCTCATGGAAGCAATATTCGTGAACAGAAGGTCGAGCATTACGTCACGACTGTTTGGAATTTTACACCTAAATTCCCATTCGTCCGTTCTGCTTCTTGTAAATTGGAGACGCCAAAGATAACAACTTGGAGATCAACTTCATAGTAATGGTTCATGTACACTTCGTCGCTCGAACCGGGTGGAATGTAAACAACACCCACTAACTTTTCCATGTCTGATCCATTGACGTAATTACGTCAATGGTCTGATCTAAACAAAAACTTTTTAACTCACTTTAACGCTAGTGAGAGGAGCGAACCATCATATCAAAACAAGTTTTAGCCTGGAATTCGGGTTTCTATATTATATATGGATACATCTTCATCCAGCCATGTTTCCGAAATCATATCAATGACATGAGAACTTTGAATGGTTACATTTTTGAACTCATTGAAATATGTTTTCATACCACCTACATTCTGAAAATAGCAGAATAAGAAATTTTCTATTTTTTTGAGATTTGAACTATTTTAGGAACACCCTTAATATATTTTATGGTTAGGTAACTTTCCACATTTTCTTTTCTGGTTTTCAACTCATTTCGAACCTGATTCGATGATATTCGAAGACCTTATTTCTTATTTTATCTTATTTGCTGTATAAACCCAGGGTAAGACTGTTTGTTCAGTCGGTGATGCCGGGCCGGACGAATAATACAGACAAAGCGCGGTTCAAACTTGCGCATGAGTACATGAACAGTGGTAATCAGTGCAGTAGCAGTCTGGACAATATACGAATCCGCCAGCATTATATTATATTTCATTCAAATTTAGTTTTCTGTCAGGTGGTTAGGTCCATTCAATTCAATTATTATATAAACCTAATGAAATAAAAAAACAATTGAGCAGTTTGTTCAAGAGGGCAGTAAATAATTTCAATATTCAGGACTATGAAACTTTTTGAGTGAAAAAGCGCGGTTCTATCGTCGGAAGCGGGACATAGTAAAAAACGCAAATAATCAGAAATTTTGAATGATTTATCTTTTTATTTGAATTTTAAAATTACGTTTACGTGACAATTTATAGCAGAAATACTGATAGAAATGTATTTTCAAATCATCTTTCGAACAATTATCTCAGGCCAGTCTCAAATCTACCTACACAGTAGGTTTTGGCTGGCACCTGTCAGAAAACAACTACTCCCCTGGCTAATACTGGCTTATACGCCAGTCTTCAAGTAAGCCCATCGACTATGTCGAATGTTTTTACATTTTCCTCGCAAGAGGAATCGGCGAATTCGGTTGGAATACCTCGTCCATGAGTAGATGGCGCAATAACTTCGTTGTTCGCATCAGCTTTGGTCGGGGCTTGATACTATGAAGGTTATTGGTTTTTAATTATGGGAAGTCATCGACTTTATGTTGATGATGGCTCTGCCTTGTACTGACGAGTGGCCAAATAGCCCGAAACCAGTCTGCAAGTGTGTCCGTCCCTATAATTGAAAATCAATTCCTTCATTTGTATCGCCAAAAGCAAATGCAGGATTTTCTTCTGTGAAGAAACCTGCACTGGCACCGGTCGGATATAATTCAATGCCCTTCGTGGTATTAGCCAGGGGAGTAGTTTTTTTCTGACAGGTGCCAGCCAAACCTACTGTGTAGGTAGATCTGAGACTGGCAAATTGTTCGAAAGATGATTTGATTTAACGCCAGTCCTCAAGTAAGCTCATCGACTATGTATAATGTTTTTAGAAATGTATTTTAATAAAAATGTGATATTTTCAATCAAATTTACCCTATCCCCAGGTAGATGAGTATTGTGAGTCTTCTGAAAAAAGAAAAATTAAAAAACGAAAATCAGTCAAAAAATGATTCATTCATTGGAAAAATTTGATGTTTCAAATAAAAATTTGAGTGAGTGTTACAAATTGTTACTTAGAATAAGAGAATGATTATGAGAATCACATATTCATGATATCTCCCTGAAGGTTCAACTACTTTCAAAGTTTCCTTTTTCTCTTTAGTGAAGTTGAAGATCTCTGCACAAGATAGCTCTAGATTGGAGTGGAAGAGATATTCTACTTCCATTAAATTTATGGAGCAGTTGTATCTGCCATCTGACCATTTTGAATTGATCTGAAAAGAAAACGTTCAGGAAATCAGTGTTGGGATACCTAATATGAAAAAAACTAGTTCAAACATATTTCCAGTATCTTTTTTCAGAAACTGTTGAGAGAGCTGGTGACATTATTGTGCGGTGGCAGTGTTTTTTTTACAATTTCCCACTAATACGTCCAAGGATGATTTCAAGTCAAATTCTCCATATAAGTTATTTACCGAAAAATAATTTGTCAATTTTATTATAGATACAGGATACATTTTTCAATCATGTCAAAATACTAACATCTCTTTCCAGGTTTATATGAATTGAAGTCTGGAAAAAATATCTTCCCCTGGAAAATAATAACGTTTGTCCAAATATTGTTGGCAATTTGTGAAACAGTTGCTGAAGTCCTCGATGGCTTTGGTCCGTTCAGATTTAACCAATTTATTGAAAATATGTTTCGCCTGGAAGCCGAAAAATCCATCCTTCAGCCTTTGAATCAATGTACCGAAAGCAATCATCACATTATGAACAAAATGCAAGTAGGCTAGAGTTTGTGTCTCCTCTGCTTCAGAGTAGAATATTTTTTTCAATGGCTTTCGGGTTATTCCCGATAAGCGGAAAGAAGTCTTTTCCGCGCAGGAAATTTAATTTTGATTGAAAAATCATGACGTCCAGCCAAAATCAGGACGTCATGTCATCGTACATTTACAACCGTACTGCACAAGTACTGTACTGTACAAGTGTCAAAGTCAATGAGAAATGTAGACAATAATCTTGCGAAGGATAGTGATTTATAAAACTTTTCAAACTGAAATTTATGAATATCCATTGAAATTAATTCCACTGAACTTTGTATATTATATCTAAAGAAATTAATTTAGTCGTTTCAGATTTTCAAACACAAAATTATCAATTCATCAATGATTATCATTTTGATTTCAATTTCTGCCATAATATCACTACTTTTTCAATAATTTGTTAAGCAACATCAGTCATAACAAATTACATAAGAATGGCTAGAATGTTTTTCCAAAAATGACCCGCAGTTTTGGATAGCCAATTGAAAATCACCTTCTTGACAAGGTGACGCCACTTAACTATTTACAAGTACTAGTACTAAAAAGCATACATACAAAGTATCTGCTTTGATATTATATCCTGTTCAGGAGATAGGGCGGAAAGACCGCAATGTACTTCTACTTATCTATGTATAAATATGAAATAGAGAATGTAATTTCTGGATAATCTCATGATAAAATTTGATCGAATGAAAATAATTAAATTATTCCTTCAATTTCGAGAATCCCAGACAAATAAAACATCATTTGATTCATAAAATATTTATTCATTCAAGTACAATCAAAATTTCAAAATATTTACATGGTTCGTGTCACTCACGTTTGCCCTTTGGCAGAAAACTTTGTGACTAGTTATATTGAAAAATAAAGGATAGGACGGTTTATTATACACATTTGATAATTTTAGTACGCTTGGTATAATACCTAACATCTTATAAAGGCATTCAATAAGTAATGTCTGGTTGATAGACCAAATCTATACTTCTATCTCAACTTTTCAACTTTTGCTACTGTGAGAAATGCTTCCATTGATTAACATTGTCGCTACTTTCTCAGAATATAAATAAAAAAAAAACGTTTGGTCTATGAACCAAGCAAAAAAGTATCACTATAGCAATGGTAAAATTCAAAATATACAGTATTTACATTACCAGAGAGAGAATAAATTTAATAGTTGATCCAAGCTGGTGCATAGTAATATTATAGTTTTTGACTAGTTTCCAACTTGCTTTTCTGTCAAATTGTACTGTGGGAGATTAATAGCTTGGAGATGAATTAATATTCTTCTATGTTCATTGAAACATTTCGTTGAACATGATGAAGAATATTCCAACTCCTCGGTCATTACACGCACATTGAACACATTTGAGAGCAAAGTTTAAGCGGAAGATAGTGTGAATTGAGCAACACCGTTCGAAAGATAAATTAGAAACAGAAGGTCCCAATAAATCTTCGAAACTATTCAAATATTCAATTTATAGTTAACTTCCTCACCAATGAAATAACCATTTAGTATAGAAGCTCTAAAAATACTGCATAAAATAAAATAATCATATATTCGTATAGGAATAAACGCTCATAAGTACCTGCCGTCAAAAAATTGAAGATACATCAATAGATACTCTGGTCCATGTACAAAAAAATTGACCTAGAACCAACTTTCGTACAAAAAAAATTTATATCAATAACAATAGATAATCTGTTCTCCATTTGAACGCAACTGAAGCTATGGCATCAGTTGAAAAGCAGTCAAATGTTCGAAAGTTTGGAATTGAGTTGGGAACTATGCATTTTTTATCTTAAAGCCAGTCAAGAGAAGGCAACAAAATATCACTGAAACATGCGACAGGATCTCAACCAGTAGCACCGTTGCATTTTCATGAATAATCAATTTAATAAATTCCTCATAAAGTCTCAAGGCTGCAATAAAATATGGCACCAGATTAGGATAGTCGACGAATTTATATTATTAGCATCATTCGCTAGGGCACATACATATGTGGCAAATCAAGCGGCCTATATAACCCAAAACCGATATCAATGTTTCAAATCAACGAATTTTCTTTGGTGCTACATTCAATCATCAATCATATGAGTAGAAGACAATAACAGGTAAATAATAACAGTGATATTAAAGAATATATAACAGAAATTGAATAAAAAACTATTTGATGAAGATCAAACACCGTTCTTTATCTACACCTATATATATATATATATATATATATAATATATATATTCTTCCTGTATGATAACACTCATCGTCATTCCTCCCACTTAATCTACGGTACGTTCAGTGCCTGTCTCCCTATCGTCTTGGAGATCCATAACCTCAAATTAGCGTTCACGGTCGTATAAACTGCAGGGTGTTTGTTATTTCCGCAGTTATCGTGGTGGCTGAGTAAACCATAGAGCTCCCAAGATGCAGTTGCATCTGAGAAACACATAAGAGGAGCACCCTCATCGTTCTGAAAAAGACAATGATATGATAACAATTTACAATGGTTTTCACTGCAGGATAATCCAACGTTATTCTTAGGGCTAGTGCAATAATATCTGTACGCAGAACTATCAATGGAACTTACATTGCATGGTGTTTTTTCTGACTCTGTGTACCCTGCACATATTTTATCAAAATTCATTCTGCCATTGTAATGTTTGGTGGAGTTACATTCTGCAGTATCAATCATTGGAATTGGCAGATAGTGCAGATATTGTTGGATCGTTGGTTCTGAAATGTTAACCGTTATATAAGTATATTCCAAAAAGTTTGAATAATATATCTCAAACTTTTCACATGAATTGTAGTATCACACCAGACCATTCTCATTGTGTAAGAATATTTTCGGATTGGTTGTTTATTTATTGACAGTTGGAACAGAATAGAGACTTGAGGAATATTTGGCTGCTAACTATCATGAATAATTCGAAGTTACTACGAGCGAAATCGTAGACTCATTCTGTTCTTTCTTATGTTTTTTCAGACGTTTTGTAGGAACATAAAAAGCACAGGCGGTGTAGTGAATAATATTGTTATGAAATAGGTCTATATCATAGTCTATATTCGATCATATTGATGACTCGGTGTACGTATGTGTTCAGATATAATAATAAAAATGAAATATAAAAAAATGTTTATCGACTTTTCGATACTTTATTCCAAAGTCTTACCTCCAGGCTTGCTCACTCCCCATCCTGCAACGATGCAAAGCTGTCTTGGTTCAATATCCTTCTCAGGAAGGCAAAGCGCGCTAACATTTTGGTTGATTCGTAGGGGTTTATCAAGTTTTAGTAGGACTGCATCGTTGATGAACTCAAAATGAGAGAATTTAGCCTGAAACGAAGTGGAGCAAGAATGAATACAACGCGATTATTTTGATTCAGAGATTTGGGGCCAATTGTATAAACCCCAGTGGACAGAGGTTCAAGTAAATCTAGATCAGTGGCCGATTTTTCTTTGTTAGTTCTTATTATTCATTTATTTTGACGAATATCCCAGGTTCCGAAGAAACTCCTCGGAATGCCATTCTAGTTCTTGTGCGAGCAAGAGATACCTGTGACCTACAGTACCTACATGAACCACTTTGGCTTCATAACTGATGGGTCGCAAAAATCTAATGTGAAAAATTCTCCTACTTCTAGGAACAAGAAACAAATTATTCAATTGGAGAGTGGTTGGCAACTGAACTGATTTTACTTGAACTGGACATGAACCTGGTTTTTACAAATGGGCCTTTGTCTGTAGAAATGTATTGTAACACACAAGGTCACACACTTGATAAACCATTTTACAGAGAATGATTCATCACACTCATCGGCATTTGGATTTACACCATCGAGTTTATCTGAATCCGTCATATTTTTTATTTACTTTTCATACAAGCAGTTTTTCAAAATATACAAAACTAACTTTCGATGATAGCAACAGCTTTGTACGAGTCGAAAACAATTGAAAAGAATCTCACCTGGGGATGCACAACAATCTTTTGAACTCTTCTTATCTGACTGGTTGAGTTATCAGCCTTATTCACACTACCAGCATACAGAACCCAGTCATTGTGATCTACTGTTTGACTGTTTGCCATAACACATGAGTAACTTGCTATGGTCCAGAGTGGAGTGAGCAAAGTGGATGTACAGTAAGTGTTGCGTTTTTGATTGAATAGTAAAGAGAGGCTTGGCCATTGCGATGGAGATGCTTTACTGCCTCCCACGATTCTGGCTGAAGGAACATCCAGCACTGAAGGACTTCCACAAACTGAAATAACGTCAATTCAATATGTTTATCAAACGCATGGCTGGACTGAAAAGAATGATCAAGTAATTGAGCTTAGTATATTACGAAACCAGTTTGAAATAAAGATTATATGACGAGAGTTATTTCTTTGATATCCGAATGTCGTTAAAAGTTTTTGAATTTTGTTTGATTAATTTTTCAATAACTTTCGTAGTATTGAAAATATTTAACTTCACTTCTACTTTTTTTATAGTAACCATAGTATGTAGTTGAAATCGAATTGTATGACATGAAGGTTGGTATGCATCATATGAATATAAATAGATGCGTATGCCTTCAAGCGACTGACAAAACCTCGGGCCAGAGTCCATCGGCTTTGTAAAATAGTCACCCTAAGAGAATAAACATCTAATTTATACTCTTGGCACATAAATAACTATTATAGAAGAGCTCAATAGCTGGGGTGCCAGCTAAAATGTGACAGATTATTGATTTTTGAAAATCATAACCACAAAATCTATTATGCTGGTAGTCGGTGGGTCGAAAAGTCTTGTGAAGCTCGGCCATCATAGCTGTACGGCTATATTTCTTTTTCGAATTAAAATAAGATGCCATATATGCTTTATGATAATTGATAACTGACTTATAGTTTTTTCTGAACTACATTGTTATTTGTTTTCTGGTTATTGATATTTGCGTTGAAACATTTCAAAAGAAATGGAAAACTTGAAAAGGAACTTCTTTTCTATATTACTCATAAATTTAAAAAAACGCTCTTACCGTATTCCTGACATGTTACTGAGGCATACTGGTCACAATCAGTTTCAGTCTTTTCGAGTTGTAATGAGGATAAGACATTGCTTGTTGGTGATTTGAGTTTGTAAACCTGTTCAGGTTTGAAACTGTCTGGTTTTAGGACTGATTCAAGGGAAGTGGAACCTGAATAACCCAAGTTCTGACAAGCTATATTCGCGTATGTGGTGTTCCAAATGGCCCAATCCATGCAGATGGGGTACCAAGTGTTGTTTTCTGCTTGGAACTGCAAATTGATTTCAAGTGTAATTCATTCATAATATTTTCAGGAGCTGACAAGACAAAAAACATTTTGTATCACTTTTGATTAATGATTTTTGTGTCGAATTGGAGGAGTAATTTTGGATTGAAAAATAAAACAATATTTTAAATAGACCTGAGTATTATTAATCATTCAAATGAAACAGGACTTACGTAGTTACTTCAATAAATAATATCAAAAGGATTTCGTTCCATTATACGTTATGAAATTACACCTTTCCAATGAAATTGCTTTGAACAAAAAATGCGGTTCTGTTATTGAACGTGATGAATATATATCTATGCTTCGCAAATATTTGTTTTCCATTAGAATTCATATCTTAATTCAGAGTGATTTTGTGAATGTATTCCAAGTTTGACAAATGAAACTAATAACTGACAATCAAACTAAAATCGTCAAGCGATGAATGGTGCGATTCAGAATAATAGTTTTTCAATGAAAAAGAACCGAACGAGAAATAATATACCCAGTAGTCAGTACATATTCTGTTTCAAGTTTGCAACATGTTGTTCAATTCAATTCATTTCAGAAATGGACATTTTCACTTTCTAGACCATTGACACTTCATCATTTACTGGTAGATTTGAATCGGGGGAGAGGATCTGTTCACTCTTTTCAACATAGATATAATGTCATCATCTGTAGGTTCATTATTTCTGATAACTGACGAAAATTTTGACAATCATTCAACAGCCATGAGCAGAGAGACTGGATATCTTCTGGAGAATCCCCCAGTGTCATTTTTATCAATCAATAGATAAAATGCAGTGGTTGAGACAAACAAGTCACATGCAAATAATGCGACTGACGATGCCCCTGAGTCTTGAGAATTGATTCGCAAAACCCCCAACAAAACAGAGGAAATACAGCTCATCCACAATTTGTCACGAAAATTCATCCCACATCATGTTTCGCAGTGAACTTCATGTAGGTTATTCAAATGGCTGCTTGTCCGCAGTGACATAATTTTCGTGACAAGATGAAATGAATAAGCTGTACACTTTGTCATTGAAGATGGAAAATATTATTCTTTTTTTTTCTATATACTTAAGTATATATAGATGTGCAGTTTTTTGTGCTGAATTAAAAAGATTTATTTTCTCTTGAAGTTCGTAAAAAAATTTCCTGTCGCTCAACAAAGTTCAGTGATATAAAACTATATAATTACCAGTCTACATGAATCGAATTTCCTCTTACACAATCAAATTATAACCTACTGCAGCAAATTTTCAGAAACGAGCTGTCGGGAATTCTCAATTAATGGATACTGTATTTTTCTTTCTTCCTATCTACAGTGAAATATCTCCGGAATATTGAAGTGGGTTATTATTTTTAGAGGTTATATGAACAATTTAGTTGAATATCCAAAAAGTCTGCATTTGGAAAACTTTCCATTAGGTATTTCTGAAGAGTTCTCTTTCATTGAAATGTCTATAACCCAAAACGAATTGGTCAAATTATAATATTTTTTCGGGATTACAAAAAATGTGAATTTCATCTGGTGGTAGTTGGTGCGCACATTTCTTGAATTATCGAATCCATACTAGGCGTTGAAAGTACTTGAGATCTAATAGATTTTTTTTCTCCACTCCTTTGAACATGAATGATTGTTATATTCATTCACCCCGTTTTGATATTAAATTCATATGTTACTTATTCTAGGAAACGTTGAGTCATTTCAGAAGAACAGTAGGCGGATATATTTAGTGGAGAGAATTACCTGTAATATTTTTTTAGAGTCAGATTCAAACGAATTCTCTAAAGTTTCCAATCTCAGACAATCCCACTCATCTGAATTGTCCGCACAGTCTTCCATACCATCACAGCGGTTTGTCTTTGGAATGCATCCTCCTCCCAGATGACATTTGAACTGATCCACACCACATTCTGAGAATGAAAAATTATATTGCAGATAAAACTTTTATTGCTTCTTTTGCAATTGGTATCCCTCAAGATCTTATCAATATAGTTGTGAAAGTTCTTGTAAAGAAAATTATCAAAATAAAATGAATCAGCTAGCAGTATTACACAAGCTTGTTGGATATTTCAGAGTTTCCGATGGAAACTTGACCAATCAAAATATTTGCAAGTCATCAACACCACTTGCTGATGTGTCCATCAAATCAAATCAAAATATACTTTACTTTCTGAAGATTTGCATCTTATTGACAAAGTCCAAGAAATACAAATGTAGATATAAAACAGTATTAAAAATGTATTTATAAAAAACTATAATGTAAAATAACAGTCATAAATAATAAATTGTTGAATTATTTCCTCCAAACTATAATAGGGTCTATCCACAAGTTTTATCGCCTTTTTGAAATGGATGTTGCTCAGATTTGCAGAGCTTATTTCCAATGAACAATTTACCACCATTATAGTAAATGCAGTCTGAAGGTATAATACGAGTAGCATATGGAGTAGAAACAAAGTTGAACTTCGTTTAATGTGCTGATGAGGTACAAAGACCGAAACAGCTGTCCGTTGGTTGACACATTGAATTGATTTCAAATTGGGAAACAGCGAAGCATTCAATAATTTTGCTATAATTATAATAGACGGAAAATTTGTGGAGGCTTGCCGACCTCTGATATTTGCCGCTATGAGCGACTGCTTAATGTCATTGATAGGTGATCTGGGTCATCAAGCCATCAAGTTGAGATAGCTTTTCAGTCATTTTATTCTTGGTGAGTATACAACATTTTTCCTTCGGAGGAATCGGTATGATAATAATTCTGAAACGAATAATATTATTTCTTACCAGTAAAATAGTCTTCATGTAACTGCTGCATGAAAATAAACTTAATCTATATAACGGTTCAGATTTGGTATTCATTCAGGAATTCATTCTGGTGTCCATTCAGTGGACAAAAATCGTATAAATACATTAGAACATATATTATTTTTATGAATGAACTAACAGTCCAATGCAAATAATTTTTTGAAAGGGAAAAAATAGTACCTAATTGAGAATGAATAATCATTGAAAATAATATGGCTTTGCCAAAAAGCGACAATAATTTCAATAATGTCTTGATTTCAACTGATGATCCCGAGTGTGGTCCTGAGGGGTAAAATCGTTCGGTCACGACTTGTTCCAAAAATTGATCCTGAAGTGAAACTGTTCGGAAATATCTGTTGGTGATAAGAGCAAAAAGGCAGACATATGAGTTTATTTCAGGTAATAGAACTATTTTTACGATAGTACATATTTTTCAAATTATTTTTAGTGTTTTGAACACATTTATTGCATCATGTAAGAAGACATGAAGAATTTCATTTCGGATAACATGCTTTTCAATCCATGCTGGATATCCTCAATAGAAAGACTGCAACCCCTATCGGGAAGCAGACTGAAATATTGTGAAAAGTTAGGACTTACAACAGCAATGACAAAAACCATTGTGTGCCTGGACAGAACAAGTTTCATGCTGGGTTTCCTGAACTCTTTTACTAGGCAATATATCGTTTGTGAAAAATCTTATTGAGAAAAACATCATCTTACAATATCACTCGAATCGACCCAATCAAAATAATTGTGTTTGGAATGTAGCTCCGAATCTTTCTGAAACGAGCGGATGTATTGACAATATCCGAAACCAATAACTAGCATACTTAGGGCCGGTCTTTTCACTTATAGATAAGGTCTCTGATAACTATCCATCACATAAACTACACAGGAATTCATATTGATATCTGACAGATAAGTTATCAAGGACTTTATCTATAAGTGAAAAGACCATCCCTGAAAAAGGTAGGTTTTAACGCCTGAAGGAACCGGATTTCTATACCCTTATATGCCCCAAATTTTTCCAAGATTATTATGCTATATCTGACAGGTCGATAGATCTTATCAGAATAGTATCATAAAACTTCGATTCATTCCTGATACCCAAATTGAAATGAAACGACGATTTTAATTTCGAACGATCTTTGGTACATACACTCACACGAAGTGAAATTACTCAACTGAAAAATTCATTTTTATACGGGTTCACCTTTTTTCTCTTTTGAAAAGGCCTTTCAAACGATTGTAGGTATATTAACTTCAAGAATGATGGTGGGAAATTTTTTATTTTGGAAACCCAGTATAAAATTGGTGCACAAGTTCTGCCCAGACCACATTCGTCATTGTGGCTATGAGTATCAACTTTTTGAACATTTCAATCTGTTCTTCGACAGCATTTTTGCAGTCCGTTTTTGCACAAACAAACGCTACGTAATTACGAATTTCGAACAGGATCTCTCAAAAAACTCACCGCACATCAGCTCGTCTTCCCCGCCGGCGCAGTCCGGCTTGCCGTTGCACCTCCACGAGGCTGGCACGCAGCTGCCTTGCTCATGACATTGGAAAGCGTCGCCGGCGCATGCGCCGTCCAGGTGGCAGTTGCGCTCGTCGGACGCGTCCGGGCAGTGCGCGCGGCCGTCGCACTTCCACGAGACGGGCACGCACCGGCTCGAAGGACCACACGACAGCTCGTCGAAGTTGCACGTCCAGGCGTCTGGGGTGAGAAGAAAAGGGGTTAGCGAACAGGGGCCGATAATGGTGTTTTATGTACCAAGGCTATGAAGTAGATGTTTATGCCCCGAGGACGACTATCTTAGGAAGCCGAGGGCTTCCTCCTTAAAAGTTTGAGGGTCGCCCAAGGGCATATACATCTATTTATATACCCGATACACAATACTGAACTAGTATGACATAAAAATATTTACTGTAGTTGAGTGGTATGAGTTCGAACTCCCATCGTCTACCAGCAGGATTATTCTGCTAACTACTGAGAAGGCTATAAGTGTTTTGTGACTAGTTCCATTTTAACATTAATAGTCTACATTGAGTGCTTGTATTTCTCTGACATATTGCTACATTTTTTCTGTGGATTCGGTAATGAATGGCACTCTGTGAAACGGAAACAAAAACGAATTCATTTGCCATTTGGTAAACATTAAATAACAGCAAACAAAGTATTTCACGAAATAATACACGGGGCACAAACTGTTTCTTTAAAATTCGTTTGGCAACACTATCGCGTCAGAAAATACTGCCTATCGCTTGGTTTCATTTCACTTGTCAATTTCAATTCTGACTGATTACTCCTCAGCGGTAATATTTGGGACGAAGGTTATGAAATGTCAACATTTCGGTCCCTCCATCTTGGGGCGTCAATTGAGCTGAGGTGAATTTTTACTAGAGCGAAATGAATCAGCGGATTTTCTACTAATATTATATGATTGGCTGAAGAGAACAGATCTACAAATGCTGTGCTGGTCAGTGGAATATTAAAATAATTGAAAATCCAATAAAAATTTATATTCGAAATAATTTCGAAATTTTCCCTCAAAAGTCAGGAAGAGTCATATTTTCCTTTTTATATCGAAAAATGGTGGGAACACAGTTTTCATTTGGCAAGTGCCTTTTACACTTTATTCTACCTCCCTACTAAACAATTCTCATCAAAAATTATTGTTATTTTTCACTGAAAAATTCGACCTCAAAATTTTCTTGCCACAATCGTTGCCGTAATTCAGGTTTTAGGTAAGAAAAAATGTTTAATGAGATGTAGCGTACATCACAAATGAAATGTGGTTGTTCCCATCGTGAAATTACACAAAAAAGTGGAATGTGCCTGTTTTCCGGCCTTCATTGAAGGACATTAACTTTCGAAAGAAGGGGGAGTGCCGCATTATACCGATAAAATTATGTTTGTATATATCCAATATTTTTGCAAAATGTTTCGGTCTACAGAGAACTGACTTCACCACATTTTTCCTGTCTCCATCAATGAAAAATTCAGACTTTCTTTTCCATTGGTTTTTTATGGTACGATTTTTACTCGTATTATAGAACGTACGGTTTTTTTTCGGCAGCGTAATCAACGTCAAACTTCTTGAAACTATTAGTGAAAAGCCAGTAAGCTTTGAAGAAAATATATTTTTTTTATTCTTGAAACCACATATTTATATCTTAATTCCAAACCGATATGAACTATATACTTGCTCTTCTATCTTGAATCCTACAGGCTTTATATTCATTCGAAAGCACTTCGAAGTGAAATATCTATTGACTTAGATGGTCAATTCCTGTCTCTTGCAAACATTTCAAATTTCTCACCTTTCAGTTCTCTAGAATCCAGATTTAGGCTGACGTATTTGCGTGAAAACATCAGTGCATTTGCATATATATTTTCCTGACTATTGATGTAATATCTGGTATTTTCTTAACACTAATAATGCATCATCTATTCTATTAATCAAGATCTTTCTCCTCCACAACCACGAGAGTGGCCAGCTTAGTGTAGCATTACACTGATCAAAACTATGTACAAATTTTGCAAACAACAATGATGAACAAGACATATTTTTTCTTCCTCCAGAAAATGAATGAACATGCAATCTGATTCTAGTCCCTATCATGACAATCAATTGATTGCTATCTCTCGGGAAGGATTGATTTAGAAAATCACTTAAAGTTGAGTTCGCAATCGTGAGGGTTATGTTGATATTCCTGAATTTTGGATTCTTTTCACTTTTCAAAATCCATTTGGATGAGTTTCTCTCTTTGAATTATTCTTTCCAAATTTTATTTTCTTTGAAAGCTCTGACACCTCAGTTTGCCTTTCAGATTTTTGTGATTACAACCTTCAACATCATTATTTTGTGGTGGATCAATATTTGTTCTGTAGTTTTCTCTAACCTATCACAATCTGAAAAAATAAGAATTATTATTGGAATCTGTACAAGTGTAGAAGTTGCTGACTAATTGGACTTGTTTCATCCAGAAAGAACTGTTTTTCAATAGACGCAGCAACTTTTCGGGGTAGATTGAAAATCTGCCCTTCTACCCCTGTATAGATTCTAATATTAATTCTTATTTTCTCAGACTGTGGTAGTTCACAAACACAGAAAACTACGGAACAAATTCAGTATTACTACTGGTTACTACTTCGGGTTTGAAGGCCGTCGTTCTTTGGAATTTCTTCTTAACGTTTCGCTAGGGGAGTGGCTAGCTTCTTCACAGGCTTACTCTATCTCTCATCTATTATTCCGATGACTTGGGATCTCGGAACTATGGGAGATATGGACACGATCAAAGCGTTCATCAACAAAATACAATCTAGAATGTTCTAAACTTCCGAAAATTGGAAAATTGTTTCTTATGCCATTCTCAACCTACACAATAGGTTGATGGACTAAAAACTGTTGTAGAAAACTAGCTCCTTGGTTAATACCACGAAAAAGTATCCAACAGTTGCCAGGGTAGGGTTCTCCACACAAGTACCGTGCATATTTGCAGACCAGTTTTGGCCTTATGGCTACAAAAATGACAATTTAATGGTTTCTGCGTCAAATTTTCCTTTTTTTTTATTCATTATGAGCCCTTTCGAACGTTTTCCAAAATTTTTTCGAGAATTGAATGCGATTCCGATTCGATAAAATATTTCAAAACGAATATCATAGTATAATTTCCACTTTTTCTCCACTGCATGATGATAGTTTCAGATTTTTCATCTGAAGTTTCGCGTGTCAACTTAATTTTTTCTTATGAGTGCCATATCGAATTTTACCTGTTTTGATTCTCCCTTTTCAACCTTCAAAACGACGTATCATAGCTATACTTATATATATGAATTTTCGAAATACCACTGATTTATTTTCTCTTTAGCAGTAAGCGTTGTATTTTCATTTTGTTACATTGTCATGTATGTCAATAAAGTTTTAATACATTGTTAATCCCTCTACTTTTTAGTGTTTTTCAATTTTTGTTTTACTTTGTTCATTCCTATAATTTTTTCAGTTATTTAGTTCATTTCTTCCATAACAAGATGATAAACCTGAACATTTTATTTCATTCTGTTATATTATAATTGATCTGTTTTTGATAAACTGTTTTTTTCAACTTTTTTTTCAGATGTATTGATTTAAATTTAGTTTTTCAACCCCTGAAGATGTTATTTGATGGTTTCAATGATATGGAGGTTCGAACTAATACGACTAAACAAGGATTATTGTGAATTATCACATTCAAATAGTACTTACCGCAGTTGTTTTCATCGCTCCCGTCGTTGCAGTTGAGGATGCCGTCACATACAAGGTGCCGTTTTAGACACTGACCGCTGGTGCACTGAAATACAATGAAATAGAAATAATTGAAATGATGCATTGCTTGTTCCCTCAAAATGGCGCAGTAATTATGCGCCTGGCTTATGACCGGAAAGTCATAATTTATATCCCCGAATGGGGCAGAGATTCGTCATATTTTTCATAGTTGGAAGTTGAATGGTCCGTGTTCTTATAAGGCTGGATTCAGACAGATCCGAAATGCGATCGTACGAAAATCCGATAGCTTTCTGATTGGTCTAAATTTGAATTTTGACCAATCAGAAAGCTATCGGGTCGTCGTACGATCGAATTTCGTATCTGTCTGAATCCAGCCTAAGGCTAAGATCCCATAATAATCATGCCTATGACGATACCATATGGAATTATAAATTACGGCGCTATGCATTCTCTTTTGAGCTGACTAATTGACAATATACAAAAATTGGAATTCCCATCCAAAAATATGAAATGACCAGAACAATATTTTTCACGGTTATCTTCATAATAAATACAAAAAAAAATGAATCATGTAGAACCTATAATGCCGTACAAGAATGACGGTATCGGATATTATGAAAATTTTTTAATTTTCTGGAAATCAAAGTAAACATTGTTCTGCTTTTGAACTGATGGCACAAGACGAGTAATTGTTTCATATAGCAGCATCGTTCTCAACATGATCCATTCGCCGCTTAAACTATGTTAGTTTTTTCCTTGATTCTCATAATTTCCTAGTGGAATATCAAAATATCCCACTTTCCTTGAACCTAGAGATGAAAAAAATATTCGAATGTTTTGAAGAATTATTAGTAATTTTTGAGTTTCTCTCACTTTCAAGTTAAGTCTGCAGGAGTGGTTACAATTGAGTCGAAATTATATTTCATGAGTGCCAGAAAAAAAAAACAATTTTTAATTATTATCATTATCATAGGTTCCTAATATTAGCAATAGATATAATCGAAGTATTTCAATGAGGAATTTACAATTTTTGTTTTTAATTTCCTTGAGGCCTCACCTGGAAGTTGTTGGGACACCTCTCCTCCTCGCAGTTGACCTCATCTGATCCGTCAGTGCAATCCAGAACAGAGTCGCATCTGTCGCTGCCAGCAATACAGTAGCTGCCGTCTTTGACAGCCGTCCCGTTGACGCATTGGAACTGAGCGACGGGGCACCTAGTGAATTTGGGTAGCTCAAAATCCTCCGTGACCGGTTTCGAGGATTTATCGTTTCTTGACCTCTCGAACTTCAATATATTGTTTTCTTCGATTTCATTACTGGCGTCTCTGACATCAGCTTGGATTTCTTTTTTGTCGAGTTTCCTGCCTTCTTCTGTCGAAATTTCGTTCAAAGGAGCTACCGACAGATCCTCATCATCCTGACTGACTTCAGTGGTGGTCTTGGGTGACACAAACAGCTTCTCTGTGGTGCTCAGGTCTATGTAGGTTTCTTTGACTTGGTATTCCTTAGAACCTGTTGTGATTTCCTCGTTCGATTTTGTCGATATCTCATTAGTGTCATCATCACCCCTGTTGATGTTTGCAGCCATCGTGACAGTTTCAATTATTTCAGCATTTACTGTGGTCATCGGGTTGGATTCTGCAATTACATTTGGATGGTTGTCAGCGAGGGCTTTCAGAATATTTGTAGTGGTTTCCAAAGCGATGAGATCCTCCGTGCTGGTACTAACGTCATTGAAGTTTTGGATGTGCGCATCCAATTGAATCGACCTTTCTGTTTGAGTATCGTGTTTGTCTGCGATTCTGGAGAACTGATCGAAAAAGTTGTTGCTGTGAACATTGTTGAAGATTTCTGGGGGCAATGTTGATATTTCCTTCTGAGGAGGTGTTGAAGTTTCTTCCATAGACTTCAACATGAAATCTTCGCTATTTTCTTCGGCTCCGATCATAATTGGAGATTCAGTTCCCATTTCCATTGGATTTTTGTCAGCAGGGTTGATTTCCATTATACTTTCATCAGTTGTTTTCATCAATTCTTCAGATGTGCTGCTTGTTGCTGTCATTTCTGTTGCATTCTCATCTGTTTTCACCATTTTAATATAGTTTTCATAAGCTGTTATTGTAGTTTCCTCCATCGCTCCAGCTTCTGTTCCATTCTTGTTCATTTCTATACCGATTTTACTGATTTCCATATTGTTTTTTTCTGTCGTGTTCATTTGAGATTCAGTTATTGTCGTTGATTCCTTTTCAACAGCTATTTCATTTGTAGTTTTGGGTGCTGTTTCGTTCATATCAGTTGTATTCATCTCAGTAAAATTTTCGTTCATTTTCATTACGTTTGCTTTGTTATGGTCTACTAGGTTTATTTCGGCTTCATATTTGTCTGTTACGATGCTAGTCATGGTGGTATAGGCTTCTTCTTGTTTGACGGTTTTATTTTCTTCAGAGGGTTTTCCTGAGAAAAATCAAATAATTTCATGTGGACTTCATTTTTTGCAAAATTGTTATTTAGAATGTTAAATAATATATCATTTTGCTGAAGCTACATTAGGATTAATCTGAATAATTGGTTAAGCATAACTGTTACATCCCAAAGCGAACAACTAGAATTGAGTTCACAAAAAAATAAGCGATAAAAGATATAGGGATATGGATGAAGGTACCATCAAAATTGAGGAAAAAGTGGCATGTCAAACATATGATGAGTTGGAAATTATGGTCACTATGTTGGTACCATGCTGTAAAGGGTTCGTGCTCCCAGTTAAACTACCCAGGTTCGAATCTTGTTTATTAGAATTTTTCAAATTTGGTATTCGCCGTTCAGTCACGGAGCCAAAGTTGTTCGGATTCCACGTTATAAACTGTGGATCGAGTTTTTCTTGCTCGCACAAGCAAAGAGCTTAAGAGGAATTCTACAAGACAAATTTCACGAGAATTGTTTTTACTATAGAGATATATACAAATGATATCGACTACGTAAGAAAAAAAATTTCGGGAAAATGTCGAGTTCAGCCTTGAGGATTGAAGCAGCAATGGACGACTGAGTGAATCCCCAGTAAGTGTGTTAGATGAATCTTTTGAAGAAACTGGATGATCAGTTGCTAATTATACATGAAGAATGAAGTGCTTCAAGTTCACCTAAATATGTTACTCATTCTTTTCAAAACATTTCAAAATATTTCACAGAGATGATATACCTTCATCCGGAGCCACTGTTGTACTAGGCCCTTCTGTTGTCCCATCTGGTCCCAATGGTGCAATCGCCAAAGCATCGGATGTATTGTTGTCGAAAGGGTTGGTACGATTTATCTGATCGAATTCCAAACTTGGAGGTTTAGTTACCGACTCATTCTCGTGGCTGTCAGGAAGGCGGTGGTCCAAGAAATGTTCATCAGAGTGCAAGGAATTGATGAAAGTGTCGTTCTCTAGGTCGGGAAGAAATGGTGACATGGACTCGTCATGGAGGTAGCCGGAGTGATCCATGACGTCCATGGTGTGATTGTTTTGTTGTTCGTAAGAGTTTTCCTGGTACATGTGGAGTTCTACGAAAAAGGAAAATTGTGAATTCCCACAGAATATGTGGGGAGGTTGTATATATACTCATGATACGATAAATATTAAGATAATGATAGCGAACTCCTGATCGCCTATATTATCAAATATTAAATGATTGGAACCTTGGGAGCAAAAAAAGTTTTTATCAAAACTCATTCATCCAATTACCAAACAACCGAGCTGTCATCATTAGGAGAAAAGTCAATTTCTTATTTTGAATATACCAGTTCAGTGTTTGAGTGATGATCTCAGATATTTTTCAGCGTGGTTATATTGTCGACAGATAAGCAAAGTTAATAGTGCAGTTGTCTTCTGAGTACTATGAGTGGTGTTACCCGCTAGGTGTTTTTGTTGAATTACAGAAGAGCTGTTTTCGACCAGATAGACACCATGTCTAGAACTTGGGACGAAAAACCTGAAACACCAATTTTTATTCCGGGATAATGATCTGCAATAGTTGAAGTGGAAAGAGCTATATTATTGTCTTCGTTTTCATGAATGTGAATCTTGATGAAAGAGTTACCAGCTTATTCTCCTCCTCTGTATGTTATTGGAAGTATTAGTTCCTTTAGCCCAGAGAAAGAAATTCATTGAAAATTGTTATATATTAGATGTTAAATAACCTCATCTATCAAAAATGATGTGTGGTTTTTTAATGATCATGAGTTTCAAAGTATTTGATAGTTGGGTGTAGGGTTTTATAATTTATGGACCTACCTTGTATTTTTGGGACGCGGTGCACTTCGCTATTGTTTATCTGGTTTTCTTTTATATCGTTTGGAATATATTCATCTCGTTCTGCATCGTTAGATCCTGTGATAATAAGAGGAATATGGTATTCTTTCTGTACTTCGTTATCATGTGCGTTTATGATTTTTGTTGTCATATCGATAGGTGCATTTATGTTCTGGTTGAATTCCGTCGTGGTTGTTATTTCCATCTGCCCTACCGTTGTGTCGGGTTTCATAGTGATAATTTCAGCCATCGGGGTAACAACTTTCAACAGACCAAGTTTCTGCATTTCCTTATCGATTTCTCCAGGTCGCAGATCCATTATGAATTCCGTTGTTTCAGACGTTTCTATTTTTGTCATCATTTGAGCTGCAGAACTAGATTCAGTTGTAGTGATTTCAGTGTCAGATTCTGGTAGCGTTGTAGTCATAGTCACTTCGGTGGTGCTTGGAGAGGTTTCAAATATAGGTATATGTTGTTGGAACAGATACGGTTTCTCAGTGGAATTTATGTTTGCAGATTCATTTTTTTCGTGCGGCAATCTCACCGAAGGATCGTAATAAAAATCGTTTTGATGGATTTGTACAGGTGTGATGAAATGTTCTTTGGGATGTTCCATCTCGGGTGTATTCTCAACGGGAGTTTGTATTTCCTCATGATTCGTGTTGGCGATTTGTTCTGTTGAATGTTCCATGACCTCATCCATACCCATATGAACATTGACCTCTGTGGTACCGCGTCCTTCAGAATAGTTCGGGTTACCTTGAACTACTGGTTCTCTAGGGTGGCCTTCAAGTAACAGATCATTAACGATATTCATCGGGTCAGATGGAACATTTTCCTGCGTAATGGTCTCTGTTGATTCCTCATCGAACAACAAGTCATTGACTTGATACCTGTGTACCGAAGAATGATCAAGGGGTGATGTAGTATGATCCATACCCATTTGGTGATTCATGTGCGTTTCAGTAAATACTTCAGTTTTGTCACTGATTTGGAAATTAATATCGTCCTCGGACTTTGCAGAAGACTCTGGTTCTGCTGATGGTTCGGTTTCTGCTGATGGTTCTGGTTCCGCTGATGGTTCCGGTTCCGCTGACGGTTCCGGTTCCGCTGACGGTTCCGGTTCCGCTGACGGTTCCGGTTCCGCTGACGGTTCCGGTTCCGCTGACGGTTCCGGTTCCGCTGACGGTTCCGGTTCCGCTGATGGTTCCGGTTCCGCCGATGGTTCCGGCTCCGCTGATGGTTCAGGTTCCGCCGATGGTTCTGGTTCTGCTGATGGTTCTGGTTCCAATGTAGGATCAGATTCTGCTTCATGCATCCAAAGTAGATCATTTACAGATGAAGGAGATGGTTCTGGTTGGGCGGATGGTTCTGGAGTGGGTTCGGCTTTCGAAGTGGGTTCTGCAGTTGGTTCAGCTACTACTGAAAATTCGGGAGAAGCTTCTGCAGATGGTTTATGTTCTGTATCATGCTCAGCCTGTATGTTGTGCTCATGTTCATTATTGAAATAATGCCCATTCTCTAGTTCTCCGTTTTCGTGATAGTATTCTCTATGAATCTGTTCTTCCTTGTGTTGAGTAGGTGAAGGTTCTGTAGAAGGTTCAACCTCTGCTTGGATTTCATCTTCGCTATCATTGTGGAAGTTGTGTCTCGACTGTGATTCTTCACTATTCACATGAAAGTTTTCGGTGTCATCTTTGAGCAAGGTATTTGGATGTGGTTCGGGTTGAGTTTCTTGGTTATGATCGTGAAGGTGAAGGAAGTCGTGGTCTGTAGGTTCTTCGTTGAAGTGATGATTCTGATTGTCATAAGCTGGTTGAGGCTGGTCGTTTACTTCGTGCTCGTAAGGATTTGGGTTCGGAACGCAAGTTTTTCCATCGTCTGCCAATCGTTTCTCTTGCGGACAGATGCACTTAAAGTCGAGAACGCTGTAGTCGAATGCACAAAGATGTTCACAGCCATTATTTTGGATTTGGCACATGTCGAGGATCTTCTGAGAGGATAGGGAAGTTTCAGGTATGTGATAGGTTTCTATTAGTCCGTTGCTTCTCTGTAAGGTATCTGAGAGTTTTCGTTTCAAAGATGTTGGATCGATCGGGTCCTTGGGATTGTGGATGCCTTCCTTGAATTTCCATACGACACGGTATTTGACAATGACGCTTCCGGGTCTGAAATCGAAGGTTGAATATCAAAATGGTGCTGAAGGGTGATTGAGTTATACGTACGTGAATTCCATAATTTTAACTTCTATATCAGCAGGCCCATACTGAAGTACATCTTTCGTGAAGAGAGAGTTCTTGATTTGTTCTTCCAAAGATTCGGCGAGGGCCTTGTATTCCAAGCTGTTCTTATCAGCTAGCTCTGGAGTGAACTGTATGTTGTCGATTTTCATTTCCGATTCAAGTGCTCGAGGAACTGAAAGAAAAAGTGAGTTAGTCTTGATAGTAATGAGTAACGATTGGTCAAGAGTTTACTTTCTGAGTGAAAAATTTATTTTGTTTGTACTTTTTGACTACTTCACCTATTGGAAAAAAATATTTTGCGGTTCCTCCCAGTTTCCAGTTTCGAAAATGAAGAATCCAGATGTAATTGATATGAAAATATCCACAGATGAGTATTTTGCTCTAACTATTCGAACAAAACATGAATCAAACTCAATAGTTTTAATGAATACGAGTTCCACATGCATTACCTATTTCAGAATATGGTATTGTTCACCTTCGGCCTAAAAAAAAAAAACAACTTGCCTCTAGTAATCCGACTTACTTTGCACAGTCTTTTAGAATTTTAATATTTTATTGAATTCAGTTGAATCCTAGGCAGTTTCGTATCGAGTTAGTAAATATTATGTAACAACTGTCGCCCGGCGGCGAAACAAACAATATTTGTTCAGAGAAGAGATGAAACAAAACATTTGGAAAAGTTGTCAGTGGCATTACATAGCAGAATAGCCGCGAGCAGTGTATTAATTTTGATATACATTCACCCCGTTGTGTTTTGATGATCATAAGCCGTTCATTTCCAACAGGTACAAACATCCAGTTTCGGAAAAATGTTTTTGTAGGTATATTACAAGTTTTGTTTGGAGTGTGTGAATCATCCCGAAGGAGTTAACATCCATTTCTGTGAAATAAGAACCAAATAGATTTTTGCCAAAATGATTTGGTGAGTACATTACATTTGTGTATCCTACTTGTACATTTCCAATAAATATTGCTGGTTACTTCGGAAATATCACTTATTGATATTATTTTTACCTTCTATTCTGGATGTGTCCGTTGTTGGCAGCATTGAAGAAACGGTCGTGATGGGCGGTTCGGGCGAAGGAGGTGGCACACCTGACTCAGTCAATCCGGGAACGCTGATGCTTCCTTTGGATATTGGCGTCTGGTTGCTGCCGAAACTTCTTGCGCTCACTTCTTGCGGTAACGGTCCTTGGTTTCCAATGACACCAACTGGAACAGAAAAATCACTCGGTGGTAAGGGTGGTATTGGGTCGAACCCTAATTGCCTATATGCTTTACTCTCGAGAGGTGACGAAATGCTTATTAGGACGAAACACAAAAACTAAAAAAAATTTAAAAAAGAATATTGAAATTGTAATAATTGTATGGAATTGATATTCAGAAAATTTAAATGATTATGAAAATATTATAAATGAGCAGAAACTAAATGGAAAGGAATAATAAAATGACCTGTCAAAAGTACTTGTACCGGAAAGAAACAGAAATTTGAAAAAAATATATTAACCTAAACGAGAATATCGAAATTAAGAGCGGTTCAAGAAATGAAATAAATTAATTTAAATAATTGAAAGATAAATGAATGTTAGCAAAACTGATAATGAAATAGAAATAAAATGTGAAAAACGAATCATTTTTATATATTTCCTTGTCTAACATTCTTACGAGTGCTCCCAAAAAGCATAGCTTGGTGCGGGCAAGGGTCGGCTAATTGTCTTGGGTGCCGAAGTGCGTCCGGATCATTTTTAATATAATAATTTTGACAGATTTTCATCTCCATTATTCATCCCTTCTAGTTCGATTTCTACTTATTCATATCCCTTATGACCTCCTACTATGTTTTTTGTCCAATGAATGAATAAAATAAACAATGGTTTTTCAAACCAATACCATTCATCAAGATTTTCTTCAAATTCGAACAAATTAGTGCAGATTGGACATTTTACCTGCAGCTAATATTCCAATTATCACAGCGGCTGCCAAAACGCACAGACAAAGTGTCCAACAAACGCACTTGCTTCTGGTTTTCTCCACTCGATTGTCCTTGGTAACGTAAAGTTTTTCGCCTCTGCAATAGAAACAGATTAATATTTTTGACTAGTGATACTGTATCAGTTGTGGTCGTGTCTGAGGCTGCTACAGCGGAACTGACATAGATACTAGTAGCTCGGGGGGCAGTAGTGCAACTTGGTGAGTATTTTCATTTAACCCAATATATGCAGTGATACTGAAGAATAATTCCCTGAATCTATCAATATTCCGTAAAAAATTGGTAGGTAATGTAGTGGTCAGCAGGTCCGTCTGTAATGTGAAAGACCAGAGTTCAATTCTCCGCCACAGAACCAACGTGCTGATATTCCCTCATTGAAAGGTGAGGCATCGTTCACAAACTGCTCGCACATGTTTCGAATTCTGAGGATTGACGTTAGTAGGGGGCTTCAGTTGGTTAACGGAAAAACCCATTTTAAACACAAGCCGTGTTATTAAAAACAAAATTCAGATCTCCCGAAGCATTAGATATTTTTTGTAGTAGGTATCGATTCAGCAACGTCTCTATGGAAAATGTGTAAGATAATAATAAAAATTGTTGATGACTTTTTCAGCAAAATTCTAACGTCTGATAATTATATTGCAGCCATCATTTCACCCAGGTTCCATGAAATCAGCCAACGCTACCTCTTGGTCTATGGCTGTTTTTTAGTTTAGTAAATAGGTACATAATATATTTCGAACAAGAAATATTTTTTCCGGTAATCCATTGGAGAGCGAAGGGAGAATAAGAAAGATATTTGTTATTTGCTTTAATTTACGAATTGATTGTCACAATAAACATATTGAATGCTTTGAAAATATGTCCTCAGATTCCTACATCTGATTTCTTTGTACCTTGTATGGTTGATAGTGGTAACCAGTAACGAGTTACTTTCACCTTCGATTTGCAACAGATTAGGAGATATAGAAGATCAACATTCTTCGCTACTGCATCAATAAAAATACCAACGAGTTTAAAAATGTGTCGCAAACGTATCGTTCAGAGTCGATTTGTGATAGCTAGAAAATAACAAGTAAAGAAAGTCTCATCATCTCATAACACAGTGCAATACAATCTGTTGACGGTAATTTATCCGCTAGTTATGCAAATGAATTCGATGACTCCCAACGTTCACATTCCTCTTCTTTCGAAATGTCAATCTCACTCACCTCATAAATTTGCGATGCTCGTTCACCGGTACGAAATACTCGTCGTAGGCGTTCCCAACGTCTCTGTCGTTATCCCTCTTCAGGGGTATCGTCGTCATGCCGTTGCCGATGTCGTAGGGCTCCGCACCATTTTTCTGGCCCACGGGTTTCAAGTTGATCAGCTCGAGATTGACGGCTTCGGTGAGCGGTTCTTCGTTCTTGTTCAGCGACGAAACGTCTGAAAGTAGAGTTAGTTTCGTTACTACAGAATTTCATATCAGCAGTCAGTCAATCAATCAATCTATTGATCAATAAATCACATGGCATTTGGTTGTCGTTTATGAACAAATGTCTGATAATAATGATGATATTGTAACGTCGAAAATTATGTTAGCAAATATTCAATGAGTGAATATTCGACGAAACGTCTGCTTTTGTAACGTCAAAAAGTCATGTCGCAGAGAAGAACTTCTTGAAACAGTGTTAGCTTCGTAACTCCAGAAAATTATTTTGAAAGTCAAATAAATAATCAATGTTCTTGTCCAGAGAAAATTCGAGTTCCGGGGGTCTGGGGGGTCTGAAAGCATCGATTATATAATTCCTGGAGTCCCAGGTGGAAATAAGTCAGACCTAGTATTAATGCTGGAAAATTTGAATGAAAAGATGATATGTTTTGTCACCTTCCCGTGATATATAAAGTTTCTTCAAGCAAACATCTCTTCAAAAGAGAATTGTTGAAAAATGATTTTAATATCGCCGGTTTTCGAAAACGCTCACCGCCTATATCGTGAGGTTTTTTCTTTGTACGAGAAAAAGTAGGGTAGTTTTTGATTGCTCCGTCTATGGGCAGATGACGTGATAACTTGCCAGTTTGCAACTTATTAGAGATATTATACTCGAGCAGAAAAAAATCCACATGTGCGGAAAACAACCGACTTTTGAATTGTTGCTAGGAACCACCCAACGAGAGGACAATATGCTCAGAACATGCCTTCCAGTATGCATGTCACAATAAATGAAATAAAACTCAATACCCTGAGTGGTTTTTGCCAGAGGGAGATGTTTTGTTGGAAGTGATCCATATAACTTTCACTGCATGAAATATTCAATTGAGCTTGAATTCAACAAGCAGTCTCTTATCAAAGTGAAAATCCCTTTTTATGTTTTCACCTACGACGTTATCAAAACTGATTGAAAGTTAGTAGCCTACTATCTGAGTGTCGGTATGAGCTCTTGATAATTGAATAATACTTTCGAATGCATTTCATTTTGTGAATTATTAGAAACTAATACAAAAGTTCCAGAATTATTCGCAACTCATAAAGCAAGTTTATGCAAGAAATTAAAATTTTGTGGTATTTACCGCTCAAGTTTTGGTTCAAGATGACTTGATGACGTCATTTATTAGACCTACTTGGTTAGACTGGTTCATTTATTCTTCAATGAATTTTTTGTATTTGTTGCGTTATCGTTGTTTCCAATCCCAAATTCTTTCCTACTTCTTCAAAAATCAATTGGATAATAAAATAATGGAGAATAACAAAATCCTTGCTGTATTCATGGTTGGACAGCTTGTTTTGAAGATATTCTACATCATAGCATTTTTGGAAAACATTTTTGTCAAATTATTTTGATTTTGAAACGAAGAAAAGATATGATTCCTGAAATTTTCGAATCAGATCCCTGGCTTATAAATCGTAAATCCTATATCATAATTTAACAGCTTAATTTATAATTGGAGAAAATATTTTGGTAACTATCATTTAAAAGTAGATTTGCAGTGTGAAGGTCCGAGACCTCAATTTGGTAGTCATTACCCTCGTAGTTCAGAGTCGAAAAACAGTATTTGTATTTATTCTTAATGAGGGTTACCACCAAAAAGATCGGAGTCCAATTAACATACACCAATCTTAATCTAAAAATAGAAATGGCAAAATCCTGCGAAAAATGTTTTCAAATTTTTTAACCGGAAAAATCAAACTTCCCCATAGGTAAGTAGATACCAAAATTTTGCGGTGATAACTATGACTTTAACAGCTGATTTATGACGTCACTGATGTATAACCAAACGAACAATCGAAGTCGCTTAAATGGTGTGGTTAGTATCAATCTAAATCGGTAAATACCAATTCATTTTGGTTATCCGCTTAAAATTGCTTATAGTTGATTGTCCTCTCATAGGAGTGTGGTGGTGGTGGTTCAGATATTCTCGAATAATTTGCTCACCTAAACCAGAATCTCTCATCTCCCCGTTGTATGGCTTTTCCTTATTGAAAGTACTCTTGACGCTATTCGTCGGCACTTCGTTCACGTAAGCTGGGTTTTCGATACCGCCGGATCCGAATTTCCTTTCGCTCTCCGGAGTTTCGTTCAGTTTTGTCGTGCTCCTGTAATTCCGGCTCATTTCTTCCAAATTACTGTGGTGCTCCAACGATTCGTTTATGTTCAAATTGGCGGTGGCCATGTAATGGGGCAACTTTGCGTCTCCACTGAAAATAAATATACATTATTGCAGATGCGGGAGGTTGAGGTGATGCTTACAACGAAACTGTGTTTCTGAATTCATGAGAATGTTTTTTGATAATTCTAAGAAAGTAATTTTTTTCAGTGAATAAATGCTGCTTCTTGTAGCTTTCTGAGTATCTATCACAATATAAAAAATAAAGAATTCATTCGAAATCCATACAAGTGTCGAAGGGTTAACCTCTCTAGTCTAGCGGATATGTTCTTTCTGTATGAGGAAAAGACGAAACTAGTGGCAAATCCATATAATATGACAAGTGGCTGAAATATTTCGTGTTTTCCTTATTCAGAAGGAATATTTTCCCATTAACGCAGCAGCTATTTGGGCTGCTTGGAAGTCTATCCTTTTATAGACTCCAATATTGATTCTTTGTCTTTTGGAATAGTGCGTTAACCTATCACCGAGCGTCGAGTCTCACATTGGATTTCTGAAGTGGATTTCATTGCAATGATAATAATATATCCAACTGTTGATCTCCCTTGTGGAGTCGAAACATGCGTATTTTAGTATCCTCAATACAATTTTTGGAAATGTTTGTATATAACATACAAAAAATAACACTCACACACGGAAACATGCGTGCTTTATAATGATATTACCAAGATAGGGTATGCCTTGCAAAATATTTTGACGACATAACACGAACAGTGATGACGTCATCGAAAATATGAGTGGACAACAAATGCGCAACTGAAAAAGAAACCCTATCAAGCTTTCACCGAATTTGTTCCAATCTTTACGTGTTCACTGTAGAATAGTTCCAAGGAATGCAGATGTTCATTAAAAATATTAATCCATTCAGCCCATTCAATAAACTGATTACTGATCACTTATTAACGCCTGAAGTGCAAATAGCTTGTGGGAGTTATTTTTCGAAATATCGATTGAACCGAGCGGAGATTCCTCGAGAAAAATGCTGAAACCTTAACCAATGAAATTGAATTGTTGGAAGCATTATTTAATGCTTGAATTATGATGCTCTCGTGCTTCAAGTTGATTATAAAAAGTAATAAGATAACCACATTATCAGATAAAAAATACCATAATATATGGTGTTGTAAATAATGATGGGTGCTGTATTTTTCTGAATCATATTTTTTACTAGCATTGTTTTACTTTCTCTATTCTTCCTGGATTCTCGTTTTTAATAATAATGAATAAAATTCCTTATACATTTCATAATGTTATTCTGCTAGAAACTTGTAGTTAATTGCCTCGCTGATTGCAACTGCCACTGTTTATATTATAATTATCAAGTTTGAGACTTTCGATTATTGATATTGTATCTAAGTGAAATTATTTTCGAAAAAAAACAACCAGAAATATTCTCAGTACAATTCAGAGCGGAATAGGACAGTGTGAATCAAACTATTATCATGATTATTATTTCCCTAACCTTGTTAAGATTAAGATTAAAAATACGGGGCTTATGTGTTGAACAGCCACTACACTGCGACCTTTGCAGGTCTATTGTGCGTGCCTACATGTATGCTAGAGTTCCTTATCTAGACCCGTCCTTGTAACTAGACTCCATAGGTCAGACCTTAAGTTCTCCATATATTGAGAGGGTTGTGGTTTTTTTTCCCCTAACGTTGCAAACCTTAGCCTTGACAGATCTTCGCAGTAGCACAGTATGTGTGCTGAGGTTTCCTCATCCTCTTGGCAGAACCTGCATAAGGTTGTGTCTGCCAGTCCGATGTTGTTCATATGTTTGTTGAGTCTATAGTGTCCTGTCAGTAGCCCAACCAGGATTCTAATTGAATGCCTATTTTGACTTAGTAGGTATTCCAGATGCTGTTACAAGTTTTTCGCAGCGCTTTTGCTATACCACAAAAGGGTTCTAGGCCAATAGGAGAGCATCGTGCTCCTTCTCGTGCTAGTGAATCAGCCTCTTCCTTGCCCTTGTATCCTGTATAGCCTGGTACCCAGGCTAAAGACAGTCTGTTTTTACTGCCCAGCTCTTGTAGCTTTTCTAGGCAGTTCCAGTCCAGTTTGGAGTTAACCTGCATGGAGCTGATTGTTTTTATAGCTGCTTGTCTATCAGAATATATCGATGGTCTTTTCCTTAAACTCTTGCCTTAATAACTCTTCTGCGCAGTGGCGTATTGCTGCAGTTTCTGCCTGGGATATCGTCACTTTGTTACCTAAGCTTAGTGAGACTTTAGTCTTTGGTTTTTGAGCCGTCTGTGTAGCAGGCAATTTCTGCATTGATTGGAGGTCCTTCCTTCCATGCGTCTCTGCCTGTTATAATTGTTGCGAAGTTTTTCCCGAAGCTATACTTGGAAAGCATCTCATCCGATGGCATTCCCATTATGGGGTCGTTTTCCAACTCTTTGTTTAGCTCGTTGTACATCTTACCGTGCAATGTGTATAAAGGTGTTTGCCCTCTGGTCAGTCTACTGGCTCCCCCTTGATATATGTGTAGTGGCGTTAGGTTCATGAAGACTTCTAATACGGCTGTTGAGGTTGTTCTCATATCGCCCGTGGCAGCCAGGCAAGCTTGCCTTTGAATGCCATTTAGCCTTCGAATCGCCCCAGCCTGCTGAGTCTTTGGCCACCAAACCATATGCTATCGTGAGTAAGATGACCCTGGTATACAGCCATATGGTCATTTTAGGTTGTAAACCCCGATTTTTCCCGCACATCCTTCTACATAAGTTGAAGGCTACCGTGCTTTTTTGGATTATTTTTTGTAGGTGTTGATTCCATGTCGAATTGTGGTCAAAAATGACTCCCAAGTATTTTGCCTCTTGTGCAATTGGAATTTCTAGCCCGTTCATAACTGGTGGCTTCAGCCCTTCAAGTATTTTCTTTTTTGTGAAAACTGCTAGTGTAGTTTTGAGAGGGTTTACAGTTAGTTCCTCCTCCTGGCACCATTTATTTATTATGTTTAGAGCAGTTTGTGTATGCTCCTAGACAGTTCTTACTAACCTTGTTGCTGATGATACTTTATTATTCCAGGCAGCCATCCAAACTATATTATACGAGAACGAACATACATCTGAAAAAATCTTCATTTTGATTGATTCAGCTATAATAATATGAAAGTGAAAGTCAAAACTCAAATGTCTATCATTTTTTCGATACTCTTTTTGCCTTCCATCATCATATTGTGGCAACACTCTATTATAGGTCCATTTCGATTACTGCGTTAGCAATTTTGTTCGTTTCATCCGAACAAAATTGTTCTGGGGCAGAAGTTGCAAAGTCAGTACGAGGATATTTTCAAAATGTAATTGTCGAATCGTTTTTCTGGAATGCTTGTTTGCAGTGATAATCTGTCGACCAGCAATTATATCACTTATCAATGAGTTTAAAAAATCATGTTCTCACCTTAAAATCATTGTTTGAACTTCTGAAATAGACAACTAGCTAACTAGAGCCATATATACATGTCGTCAAAATAACGAAATACCCACGAAACTATTGTCTGTGCAAGAAATAAAACAGATTGTTTTTTCTAGAAAGAAGTCTCCCATCATTTCTGAGGTACAATGCATCGGTGGAGAGTTATGGAACGAAACGAATTTTCCCAGATGTTGGTGATGGAGAAAACCCCTCATCATTTCAGAAATGAATGAAATTATGTTACAATGTTTTGAGCAATAAAAAATCTCTGTTTCCTAGAGTATTGATTCGATTGATTCGAATTATCATCAGGTACATAAATTCAATGATATTTGTATTGTTTTTACCAACCACAAATTCATCTGTTAAGAAAACAGATTTTGGGATTGAGTATAGTATTGTTATCCATTAGTATTTTTCATCGGATAATGTTGGGAATTCGAAGATCAACAACAATTCTGCGAAACAATGATACACTTTCTCTCCGCTCATGACTTCCTCTACGCTCATTCAAGTGATTCGGAGAAGGCAATGCCCATCGAAAGTTATAGCGATTTATCGCGAATGTTTGCAAAAGATCGATCCCGACCATTATCGTGATTTATCCCGAATTTTCGAGAAAGATTGATGCCCGTTCGAGAACGGAACATTCAGGCGCTTTGGCCTATATATAGCGGTCCGGAGAGCGGCGGGAGTCAGTTGAATACTGACATCGCGATCGGCCAAAAAATAGGCGAAACAGTGCGATAGTTATCTTGGTAATTTATTGAGTTGTGTATTGTCTGCTTTGTTGATTTTTTTTGAATGAACTTTTTGATTTTGCCGTACCAATTGTCACTTATTTTCAAACCCATAGTAAAGACGTAAAAATACTATTTTTTGATTTTCATGGCTTTATTTTAGTCACTATTGTGTATATTCCTGGATGTGAGTCGGACCGGCTTATACATCCAGCAAGTCTGAATTGGTAGATCTAGTCTACGCTGGAGGAAAAATGATCTGTAGGTGATCAACAAACAGAAATTGAATTAATATCGATAGTTGTATCAGGACAGATACGTGTATTATTCTGCAGCTTCTTACATACATAGGTATCATTACATACAATCCATCATCGTTGTGGTATTTGTCAGAAGAATAGTCGGTTGATATCTGGCAGATAGCTCACTACCAACCTATCGAAGTCGAGATATTTATTATTTTTATTTTGTCACGGGATGGTTTTCAGTGTTCATGAATGGTGAGAGGATCTTGAATATATCAATTTGTGAGGAGTTGTCATAGCCGTAGACTTGATTTTACTTCTTTGTGATCAATTTCTTATGTATTGATTGTTTTCAAAGACACAGTTGTTAATTTCAGAAATGACCACACTCGGTAATATTATAAGAGATTCATTTCTGACTATGATGGATTGTTTGTAGGCAGTAATCTTCGGAAGTACTAATCCGATTATGATATTTTTTTTACTTAACAGAAAACTACACTATTCAAGAGTGATATAGGCTATATTTTGTATGATTGAACAAAATATTCAGTGAGATATGAAAATATATGTGATTGAAGTATGATAATAGCGGGCGAGACGTGTTGCTTTAACGGTTTGCGCTTACTAAACGGTTCCTTAAAGACGAACATGTTCACCAAAAATGTTGGTCTCTATTAGTTCTACATAAAAGTCTGTGGTACTATAAAGCTAGCTTTCATATTTGAATCACAACAAAGTTTTTTTTGTTAATCTAGACGTATAAAATGCTTTGTCCTAAATAACTGAGTGACAGATCAAAGCACAGCCTGAACTACTGGTCGTACAGACCTGGAACTTGAAGGGTGTGTTTTTTTGTATTACCTAGACATCCGTCGAGAAAGGGTGCCTTGGTCCTACTTCAAATGTTGCACACATATATTTTTCAACATAATTGAAAGGCGTGTATCGAATTTTATTAAAGTCAGAGTTATGTGTAAAACATGTCATTTGTCAACACTGAAAGACCTATATAGAAACTTACTTGGTGTTCCTCTGGAAATCGGGCTGGTCGCCGTTCACGGGGAGGGTGATTTCGTTCTTGTGGTAGTAGTGGTTGTCGGTTTCGTCGCCGGACACGGGGATGACGTGGACTGCGGTGGTGATTTTGTCGTCGGCGTGTGATGAGTCCAAGTGAGATTGGTCGAGAGCTGAACTGAGTTCGTGGGCGGAGTGCGAGTCTTGGGCTGTGTCGCTGCCTCCATAGCTGCTGTCGGCATCCATAGTCTGCAATGGAATGGTATCTATTTTACTGAAAGTTATTTCCATGACAGTACAACCCTGACAACAATACTCAGCAAATGTTAACAAAAACTCAAAACAGATCACCACCAAACGTTCCAATTTCACTGATGAAATGTTCACTGAGTTCGAATGTTCAATTTGGCTGAACAGAATCGAATCTATTGAGGAATATTGCTAATTTGTATATATACAAGTATACCTACTTCATGGCGAAATTTTATGAAACTTGCTGTATAGGCTCAGAGAGGGAATACACATATTTCCAGAATATTCAAGTATATACAAGAATTATTCTATTGAAAAACTCGCAAGTTTTGAAGAACGAATCAACAATAGGACAATAGTGAAAATTTGGTGTTTGTTCGGTCCTTCATCGATTATAAGAACTTTGAAAATAATATGATTATAACAGTAATATTTCTCAGTAGTTTTCTGGTGACAGGACTGTGAGATATTGAGTTCGATAAACCCTGTATGGCATCGAGCAGGTCTCCGTGCTCTCAATTTGTTTTTATGGGAATATTTAAATACCATTTTTTGTATATAGTTTTTATGTAGGTATTCAAGCCAGTTCGAAATAGAATTTGTGAATGGAAACAAGTGTTTCATTTTTGCATCGAAATTCTGAACCTCCAAAGTATATATATTTATTTATGGTTAATATTCCGAGTTGCATCATATTTATGAGCTCGGGATATTACAGTGGCGACGAGTTATAAAAGTGAAAGAGTTGTGAATTAGGTCTATTGAAATGGCAGAGAAAACACTGCAGTATACCGGTCACATCCAGGAGTTTACACCATCAGTGTCTGATTGGTCTATTTACAAAAAACGTTTGCAAAACTATTTTACGGCAAACTCGATTAGTGAAGATGATCGTAAACGTGCCATACTTTTGAGTCTCCTGAATGAAGAGGCATACAAGTTGTTGTATGACATGTGCATTCCTTCCGAACCCGAGAAAAAGTCTTTTGCTGATGTATTGAAATTGATGGACGAACATTTTAAATCCACAGCATCAGTGTTTTCGTTCCGAGAAAAATTTTTCGAGGCAAGGAAAACTGCAAACGAAACTCCAAGAGAATGGGCGGCCCGTTTGCGAAGTTTAGTGTCAAATTGTGAGTTCGGAGGTGCTGTAGAAATTGAAAACGCTTTAGTGAACCGTTTTATAATAGGTTACGAAAACGGACATGTGAAAGATAGGCTGTTTGAGGAAAAGGCTACAGTGTCATTTTCATCTGTGGTGGAAATTGCTAGTTCAAAAAGTGCTAGTAAGCCATCTTGCACCAGTGCTGTGAAGAAGGAACCGGAAATTTACTTCAAAACAACGAAAACTCCCGCGCATGCTCGCCCTTCCACGTCGAAGCCAGCTAGTTTTCAAACTCGTGAGGTCAACCGTTTTAGCGAAGAAAGAAAACAATATCAAGCGGCAGGAGGAAGCAAACTTCCCAAATGTACTGTTTGCGGCCGTCGAAATCATGTTTCAGATAAGTGCTCTTTTAAGAAAAGCTCAAATTGTATGAAAATAGCCATTTCTACGTTGAAAACACAAACTTGAATATTCCTCTACCGAAGTCAGTATCAAATTAGAGATTGCTATTGTCATTGTTGCAGTAAAAAGGGTCATTTAGCTCCATTATGTCCAAATAAAAAATCTCTGAACAAATCTTCGGCTAGAAATAATTTTTTAGAAACCGAAGAATATTCTTTATTTAATGTAGAAGGTCGAAACGATCCAGTAATGGTTGATTTGTTCATAGATGATAAAAAATTTACTTTCCATTTAGATACAGGTGCTAGCTATAGCGTGATATCTGAAACCTTTTATGATCAACATTTTATTGGCAAAGACATTCATCATACAGAAAAAATTTTCAGTCTGTATAATGGACAAAAGATTTTCCCTTTGGGTTTCATATCATGTAATGTTACATATAGAGAAAAATCTGCCATTTTGAATCTTTTCATAATAAAAAATGGTGGACCACCCTTACTGGGACGCGATTTCTTCAGTCTATTTGATCTTTCGATTCATAATTTAAGAGATGTAGATCTTCCGAGAGATTTGCATTTTTTATTGAATAAATATAACGATCTATTTTCCCCGG
Organism: Zygogramma bicolorata; assembly: GCA_032362365.1. NCBI lineage: Eukaryota > Metazoa > Arthropoda > Insecta > Coleoptera > Chrysomelidae > Zygogramma > Zygogramma bicolorata. The sequence continues at coordinate 161,373 of JAVJAQ010001486.1, read as the reverse complement.
GACTGGGTAACTTCAAAAAAGGTAAAATTTCAATCAAATTGAAATCGGAATCGGTATCTCCTAAATTTTTTAGAGCTCGACCATTGCCTTTTGCAATGCGAGAGAAAGTTGAGAAAGAACTAGAACGCTTATCTAGTTTAGGTGTTATAGAACCGATTGATTTTTCAGAATGGGGAACTCCAATTGTTCCGATTTTGAAAAAAGACGGTTCGGTGCGCCTCTGTGGAGATTTTAAAGTCACTGTTAATCCATTTATCGAAGTAGATTCTTACCCATTACCTAAAATAGAAGATTTGTTTGTTCAATTACAAGGTGGTGTGCATTTCACTAAACTTGATCTTTCTAATGCATATCAACAAGTGAGTTTGGATGAAAAATCCAAGGAAATTATCACTATTTCCACACATAGAGGATTGTTTCGGTACAATCGTGCTCCGTTTGGAATAGCAAGTATTCCGGCGAAATTCCAGAAAATTCTAGAAACACTTCTGCAAGGTATCAGTGGTGTAATTTGTTTTTTGGACGATATTTTAGTTCCTGGAAAAGATAGTGATGAACATTTGTTTCGTCTAGAATTGGTATTGTCCAGATTACAAGAAGCAGGATTTAAACTCGGTTTGGGAAAATGTCAGTTCTTCAACCCCAAAATCACCTATTTAGGTTATGATATTGACAAAGAAGGTTTACACACCTCGGAAACTAAAATTTTGGCTATTCAGAACGCACCAAGGCCTACGGATCTTACTACATTGCGATCTTTCTTAGGTTTGATAAACTATTACGGCAAGTTTGTCAGAAATTTGTCAACATTATTGTATCCATTATATAATCTCTTGAAAGAAAGAACGAAATGGGAATGGTCAAAGGAATGTGAATCTGCGTTCATGAAAGTTAAAAATATTTTATCTTCGGCACCAGTTCTGGTACATTATCAACAAGAACTACCCTTGCGCCTCATTACGGATGCAAGTGACTATGGGGTGGGGGCGTTGGTTACACATGTAATGCCTGATGGTGTTGAAAAAGTCATCGCGTATGCTTCCAGAACTTTATTAGAGAGGGAAACAAGGTATTGTACCTTAGAAAAAGAAGCGTTAGCGGTGATTTTTGGATTATGCAAGTTCCATAATTATTTATGGGGAAGACATTTTACATTAGTTATGGACAACAAACCCTTGTCGTACATTTTACACCCAAATAAAAGTATACCCCAGTTTGCAGCTAACAGACTTCGCAGGTGGGCACTTTTATTGTCGGCTTATCAATATAATATAGAAGTAGTTAAGTCCGAGACAAACAAGGCGGATGTATTATCAAGACTTCCGCAAACTGTCGAAGACTCCTGTATCGAGGAGGTAGAGTTGAATTACGTAACATATTTTTTGGAAAATGAACATTTTTCAATTGATTTCAAAATGGTTTCCGAAGCCACTGCCAAAGATGAAATTCTATCCTTGGTTATGAAAAAAGTCAACGAAGGGTGGGTGTCGAGAAATTCAGACGAACGTTTACATAGTTATTACAAAATTCGAAATGACCTAAGTATAGAATCGAATTGTTTGATGTGGAACAATCGTGTGATAATTCCGGCAATTTTACAGGCAGACGTTTTGAAAAGTCTTCATTTATCTCATATGGGCGTCATCAAAATGAAGAGCCTCGCTCGTTCTTATTTTTGGTGGCCTGGCCTGGATCGCAAAATCGAAGAAATTTGTAAATCTTGCGAAAATTGTTTAGTAAGTAAAAAATCTCCCGATAAGGCAAAACTACACCACTGGTCATTTCCTAACAGACCTTGGTCTAGGCTTCACCTAGATTTTATGGGCCCTTTTCTTGACAAACAATTCTTGATCATTTTAGATGCTTTTAGTAAATGGATAGAAGTCTTTCCGATGACTTCGATAACTTCCAAAATGACAATTGAAGTATTAAGATCTTGTTTTGCCCGTTTTGGACTTCCTAACGAAATTGTAACTGATAATGGAACTTCTTTTTGTTCGCTAGAATTTGAAAATTTTCTGTTGAAAAATAACATCAAGCATACCACGAGTCCTCCTTTTCATCCTTCCTCAAATGGAGCGGCGGAAAACGCCGTGAAAACAGTGAAAAATGCACTTAAAAATGCTTTTGGCAAAGATAGAAGTATTTGTATTAACTTGGCATTGAATAATTTTTTGTTCGATTACCGAACAACTCCGCATTGCACTACCCAAGAGAGTCCGGCAAAATTATTACTAGGTCGTAATTTACGAACGCGGTTTAATTTTTTGTTGCCGAACGATCAAATGGATTTGAGGAATCGAGTTTCAGTGGCCCAATATAATCAAAAAAAGTATCATAATGGTAAGAGATATTTAGTATTTGAAGCCGGTGAGGAAGTGACAGTGCGGGATTATCGGGAACAAAAGGCGAGACAGTGGATAAAGGCGGTAATCTTAAAGAAAGTTGGCAAAACAGTGTATATAGTACAAGTGCCAGATTTAGGTAATATACAGTGGAGACGTCATTTAAACCAGATAAAGAAATTTCATTTTGTTCCGTCTTCCATAACAGAAAATACTAAGAATGAGGAACAAGGTTCAAATGACGTGCAACAGACTGTTTCTGTAAATAGTGATAACTTAGCTAATAGTAGACCGAGACGGTTGATAAAACCTCCAGAAAGATTAAATTATGAATAATTTTTTTTTCTCTCCAATATTTCGTTAGTTAATATTTATTTTTAAGGAGGGAGATGTGAGATATTGAGTTCGATAAACCCTGTATGGCATCGAGCAGGTCTCCGTGCTCTCAATTTGTTTTTATGGGAATATTTAAATACCATTTTTTGTATATAGTTTTTATGTAGGTATTCAAGCCAGTTCGAAATAGAATTTGTGAATGGAAACAAGTGTTTCATTTTTGCATCGAAATTCTGAACCTCCAAAGTATATATATTTATTTATGGTTAATATTCCGAGTTGCATCATATTTATGAGCTCGGGATATTACAAGGACAAACTATAATTGAAATACAACAATATTTCAAAACTACAGATAAACAAAAATTCTACAAGCCAAAGCTGTGCTTGGTATCAAATTCACGCATTTTTAATCAATATTTCATGAAGTATTTATTCTCAGACAAAGGTGGGTAAAATTATGTTGAAGTTTGGGGAGTACTAAAATACTGAATGATAAATGATTGTCGAGACAGTATAACTGTAAACTATCAGTAAAAGTATCAGGACCAGAATAATACTTATCTGAATACATACAAATACGAATACAAGCATATACATGTAAAAACAATACTAAAAATATATCATATAATCGTCCATGATGGCATCATTACACACAGATATAACTAATGTACTGTCAGTATTTACTCAGTAAATGAGAAGGAAGAGAACGGCAATGAAAAGTGTAAAAATGTGGGATACATAATCGTTCATCGAAAAATTGTATAATTGAGCTTATTTTTCTGAAAAGCAATTTTTTTTACTGGATGAGAGAATTTGATGACACTATTTCCACCAGCAGATGATTTTTTGGTATTTGCACTTTGAGTGTATTGGAATCCTTTGCTCTTTAGATATTCATGATGAAAAAATATATTGATGTTGACCAAATATTTTCGAAACTTTCAATAATGTCGGAAGGAGTTTGAATCCCCAACGTGAAAAAACATTGCTGATGAAAAACATGTGAATAAAAATATATAGGTCAGTCTATTTTATGAATATATCCTGATAGCCCATACAGCGGGCTAAAAAAAGCAGAAATTCAATATTTCTCCTAATAGGAATATATTTATTTTCATTAGGGGCCGTTCATAAAATACGTCACACTAAAATCAGCTTTTTTTGACCCCCTCCCCCCCATTGTCACGCTGTGTCACACTTTTTGTGACCCCCCCTAGGAATATTTCGTCACAAAAACTAAGACCCCCCCCCTGCTGAGTATGATAAATTCTAAATGATAGTACACAAATTCTGAAAATTAAAAATATTTATTTAGTTATTATAATAAAATTCAAATAAATTAATAAATATCTTTCATAACGAACATATAAATAATATTTCTATTATTCCGAAGTCCAAGGATTTTCTAATTACATAATCAGAAGATTCAATGCTCAATAACACAATGAAACAGTAAAAAATCGCTTTATTTTGTTTCATTTGTATAGTGCATTACAGTGTACTGTAACAAGATTAATTCGCATTCTCAATTGAAAATTCATTCGCAAAGATGGAGTCACTATAGATTTGATTAAAAAATCTGACAAGTTTAGGAATTCGTTAGAAGATGTCGCACATGTAGATTTCTACCAAAATCTACTGATTTCAAAAAATAATAAACGGCGAACGTCACGTTGCCGTATACCCCCCGTCCCCCCTTGTCACATCTTGTCACACTCAGCCAGACCCCTCCCCCCCCCTTGTATGCGAACGTATTTTATGAACGGCCCCTTATATTGGACAAAAATCAGAGTCCGTGTTTTGGTATCATTCGGAAGGTATATTTTATCGTTTACGAAATCCCTATGCAGAAACTCCAATTGGATTAATCCTGTATATTGACAGTTCGTGATTATATACATTGAATATGTGATTCAAATAATAACTGTAGGTAGCATATTCGCGCGATGCTGGCGATGTGTACGAATCATCGCAAAGCTGAGTGATACAAAAGTTGTTTTTCATGGAATTACATGACCTTGCCCATGGGAGAACAGAAAAACCCATTTCTCGATAATTGATGTTTATTGAATGAATGTGGTTGGAACGTGTTCATTCATGAATGACGGTGGGTGATTTTATGAGAAAAACATGCGATATGTTGTTGTGAGATGATAAATGAGAATCTTCGAGTTCATACGAAAGGGAAACCCCTGACATGTTCAGAGAACATTCTGTATTCCAAAGGACAGCGGAGAGAAATTCAAACCATTCAAATGAGACTGAGTCCTACTTATCGGACTTTATCGGTCCTATGAAGAAACTCTTATAATAGACTAAACAGGGGGCTGAATGGAGTAGGCCCTTCGTGAATTATGCTCATTGTAGTAATACTCAAGACATAATGATAGATAGCCAGAGTTGGCGAAATCCAACAACTTGGAGAAATACGCCTACCAACTAAATAGTATATTACATAACCGAGGCGGAAAGTTCATTCATCATTTCTCTCGAGAGAAAAATATTGTATATTACTCAACGTGCGTATAATGATGGCTATTATTCACGAGGTGAAGATTATTGTCACGAGCCGCAGGCGAGTGGCCCGAATCACCGAGAGAATAATAGCCGTTATACGCGAGTAGAATACTATACTTTATCCACGACTAATAAAAAAAATACTTCAACTTTTTTATTTGGAATTTTTTTTTAAATTACAAACATATTTTCAGGAAAACTAATATTTTATTCTAACAAATATTTCATACAATACTGTTTACAGGTTCGAGGCAAATTTGTTTGGATTCAAAAGCTATTTCGATAAGACACATACATTCGCAGTCGCTGATAGCTCAGAGTAGATGCTCCTTGCCTTCTTTTGTTTTTAATATGTAGGTAAAGATCTGAATTAAAAATATTTGGTGGTTTACTCGATAACATTTTCAAATCCGATTTTTTATAGCAAAACAATATAAGATTATAGCTAAATCAATGAAGTATTCGACAGTAGTGAATAATGACTCATTATTCACTAGTGAATAATGGGTATCATTAAGGCCGAGCAAACAGACGTATAATGGGTCCATTATACAACAGTTGTGGATGAATATATTAAATTTGCAAGAATAATTTCAATACATTTTGTGTTTTAAATAGGCGTTGCAAATGGCCAAACTTCAGGAAGCTCCCAACAAATGTCACTATTGTCATTACTGGTTTATGTCACTTTTTGGCATAACAATAATATTACACTAATCTCAGTTTTACCACGAGAGATTGATGAGAACAGGCAATGTTGGGATTTCTTACTGAAATATTGGCGGCATTTTGAATAGTAAAAATGGAATATCTCTCATAAACAACAATGCTATAGGTGCTGATCAGAAAATGGCTGATGAAGTGGTAACGTTCCGTTTGTGAAAACTGAATGAGGCTCCAGTTATTAAAGAAGATTGGAGTTTTGAAAAAGAAAGTAACGATATCTTTTTTGTACGTTTGGTACTGAGATAGGTGTGATAGTTACATTATGGTATCAGTCGGGTTATAAGCTTTGTTTGAAAAACTACAACGGAGGGGGGGAGGGAGGATTAAACACTTCACAAAGTCCGATATAAGTCCGATGGGTTAAAATGACGTTTCGAATGAACGACGAAGTGTCTGGAAAGTTTCAAAAATGTCCGGGAAATATATTTCTAACCTCACCTTCACTTTAATGAACATTTGAGCACTTTCCTAAACGTATGTGAGAAAAAGCAAATTTTTGCAGTATAATGCCATATATTATTCCCTTAGGAAATGATGGCGAGGGATTAAGAGCCTTCATTCCCACTTGTTGTCCTATCACAAAATTTCTCGAACTGAATATTATGATAAATAAATCAGTCGTTTATAAAGTTGAGTATACTACTGGCAATAATGAATATTATCCTCTCGGTATATTACTGACACGGCTCGGTTCGTAAAAATTTCTTGAGAATAATAGCTTTTATTAGTGACCCGTGGTATACTCTTTTTTGAATATACGCAGACTGGAGCTAGAGAGTACCTGTGAACGACTTTGATATGAATCGTGGCTTTAATTCATTTCTATGAATTGAATTCTTCAAAAACAATTCGGCAGGTATAATTCCAAAAAAAAACAATAACTTACTATATACCTATTCAATTTTTTTAAAGAGTTCAAGCTGATGAGTTGAACTCACTAAAATTTATTTGGATTCATATTAAATGAATCAAAATCAAAATTCTAACTCTGCATAGGGCCGATATCCCATTCAGCCAGCTATTTATTCTAAATGAAACTTCATCTAGAGATCGATAACCCTAATAATGAACTGATATCACTTGCATTCGACGAGCATTTCGTTAACAAGGTTGGAATCTTCACGAGAAAAAATTGACTATCATCTCTTCTTCCGAAGATGCTTACTATAGTATTTAGATCCAATATCTCGGTAGTGTAGTGGTTAGCATATCTGCCTATCAAGCGGAAGGCCGGGGTTCGAATCCTCACCGCGCCACCGTGCTGGGTAATCGCACGTTAAAAGGTAAGGCCTCGTTGAGCTATTGCTCACACAAGTTTCGACTTCTGAGGGTTGACGTTCGTCAGCTGGTTAACGGAACGAACAATTTTTAAATTTTAAATATCAAATGTTTTTTCTCGAAGATAATAATTTTGTTTTGATTCTATAATTTCTTTATGTATTATATCAACTGAGGATTGAGCACGATATAAAAAAATTCAGATATTCTCCATGAGTTGTACAAAGAATCGTTGAATAAAAAGTTAAATTGTTGAATAAATAATGATAAACTACAAAAATAAAGATCTGCTCTTCTTGTGTATATTTTGTCTTTTATTCTTGTTTCATTTTCATTGTCTCCATTTGTTTGCTGAATTATTCAATTTCTCGACCTTATGAGTATTTAGAGAGATTTCAATGTAATTAAATAATATCAACCGAAGATTTCTCGTCTAGTCGACGTATCTTACTCTCTTTCGGCTAACATTTTGTTAAGCGGAAAGCGGAAGGAGAAAAGATCTGCGTGAATATGAAATTCCATCCTGGTTCCTTAGCGACCTTCGCAAAAGAATAAATCTACCTCGAGCTCTTACCCACAACTTTTCAAGCTGCAATAACTCGCTCAATGAAATATGACAATCGACACAAATGACCTAGAATGAGTTTTTTATGGCAGCCTTGTGCAACCGATAGATTCAATGTAGGTATTATTTTTTCCAATCGATTAGAGATACATTCTACGGATACCTACCTATCCCATTTCATTATTGCGCGTACAGTTGACGCTTGGCGTTACAAAATAGTGTAATATGACGTGTCGCATGGTGCTGCCAGACTTCGCAAAATTGATTAGCTGAACACCAAATTTGAAATATGTCAACAATGGCCTGACATTCTCTATACCCGCCAAAAAAAAGATATCGAATCAATCATCACATGTTTAACTTATGTTTGATATTGGAAGAGCGTAATTCAGATTCATCCACGAAATAGAAAGATATAATTTCCCAATAAGTTGGGAATTCAAACGGTTATTTTTAAAAACGAACAATTCTGTGCGTAGAATTTGCCAAGGCTTCAACTCATCTGTCTGGATTATTGTTCCAAAGTAGCTCTGCTATGGAATAAATATGATACATAAACAATTTAAAAAGTAGGTAAACTGTTGCCTTTTTGGTGGAGGTTCTTATATAGGATGGGATAATGAAAGGCATTGCGATGAATGCAGCGCAGAAGTGCTTTTACAGTCAATTAAATACTGTACGCTCTGCGATGTATTATTTATAACAGTTATCAAGTTCAATATTTTTTCAAGAATGCTTCATAGCTGATGGATTGAAATGAAACCGAAAGAATTCACTTCCCTACTAACCTCTACAACTCAGATTTAACCCTCAGGTAAACTCTCAGGTGTTACATTGGATCAGCCACTGAAATGGAATTACCATATTGATAATTTCTTGTCAGAGTCTTCAATCAGTTGTATATTCTGAGACAATTGAAAAGATCTATACTTACGCCGTTTTACTCTCATACATTTCATGGAAAGTCACGACTGTGGCAAGATAACATGTACAGCAGAAAATACCTTTTGATAAAGCTATATTTTGGCGATCGAGCGTCTTTTTCGATGTCTTTGAGCGTCTTAAAACGTGATGGCATTAATTTTGTTATCGCAGAAATGGACTAGCTTAAGCGGGTGGTCAAGTCGATCAAAATGAACGAATTTCCCCTTACAGCGTCTTAAAGACTGACATCATGACTAATTAGCTCGAATAGCAAAGCTTAAAGACGCGCGTGAAGCGGCTTCACACGTCTTGATCGCCAAAATATAGCTTAAGATTCGTACTGAGATTCACGGAAATATTTATGACCACACCCAAGTTATCATGAAAAAATTGTATTCTTAAAACTTCAGCACTGCTGTTCAGAAGTGATGAGATTTAAGACATATTTTCATATGAAGTTTTTCTCCGGAATGGACTCACGAATAGCCCCCTTCAATATTAACATGCTATTAAGAAACACCATGTTGATAATTTTTGTCTTAGCTTTCTCTTATATTTTTTGTGGTTAATCGATTATAATGGATGTACATGTCTGCAATCTCCCGGATTTTCCCTTTATCCCGAAAATTTATGTCTTTCTCGAGTAAAAGCAATATTGTTTGCCAAACCCCTGCCAGACACCCTGAAGTTAAAAAAATTAATCTTTCGTCATAGTATGAATGCTGAATTTTATATATGTTTCTTGGGGACCCATCAAAATTCAAATATTGGCAGATACATTGAGACTCTGAGCGCCAGGCAATATTTATTCGAGCGAATTCGAGAGATCAATCATTATTTATAGAGATATAGAATAGCTAGCCAAACATACGAAATATAATTTGGGAGGATGGATGCCTCGAATAGAAGGCTTTAGAGTTTTCGTTTCCACGTCATGTTTTTTGTTAGATTGTTCCTACGGAAGACTAAGTTGTTTTCTGATTTTCGAAACGTTTGAAAATATTCTTAATGTTTCCTCAGAGATAATTCTGCAATTAATTTTTGTACAAGAAAAACAATACTTCTCCCATTTATTCTTATTTCACGAACTGCATAAATTAACCATTAAACGTAAGTTGAATATAGGATAGCTCAGCACATCTTTGTATACAAGACACATGGTGCGCCTTATAAGATCGCAGTATACTGATCCCATGATCCCTTTCGCATTTGCTTGAATAAACATTGCCTGGTGCTCCAATTTTATAAAATCGTCATGCCCAGAGACAATATCGTTAACACTGGCAACAGTGCTGTCGCAAGTCGGCGGATATTTATCTGTTATGGCCAACTCATATACGAAGGACATCTTCTACTCCGGTTAACGTAAATAACTTTCCGTTACGCGATCACGTGTGTGGGATCGATAGGTCACATACTGGTTTTGTTTAGAGGTTGAAAAAAATTGAAAGTATATATCCTGTATATATGTGTGATAAGTTGCCGGAGCGTTGGATAGATAAATGGACCGATTGAAATAGTGTGAATCATAAAGTTGAGTTGAATGGTGACAGAAACTGATCAGTTTTCTCCTGACGATGCAAACCTTGTTAGCGGAACGCGCGTCGAGTGTAAATATAATCAGTTTCAGGGCAATTGATCTCTACAAAAAATTTCAGCTTCTACACCAAAGATTCCGATCTCACCGTTCACGGATGGTGAATGGGCGTGACAAATGGTATGAAAACCGAAGAAAAGTATTATTGGTTGCAATCAACTCTTTCTGAAGCGATTTTCAAAGTTATTTTTGTAGCATATTATAACGAGTCGCTCATGTACACGAACCCCAGATTCCTCCACGGATTCCAAATTTTTCCATACAGTATGTATGCGGTCCAAATATTTTCATTCCATAGCCGTCGAATGCAAGTTACACTGAACCAAAAATGTTCGTAACAAATGCTGGACGACTTTTTTGTTTGCTAAATTCACTACCCACACAACACATGGACATCCAGTGGATATCTGATGGATATCTATTAAGGATATTTTGGACATCCGATGGACGTACAGTTTTTATCCAAAGAATATTCAGTGGACGTCCAATGGACATTCTTAGGCCACCAACCTGTACGTCCATAAAATATCCTTCATGGACATCCATGAGATATCCATTATGGACATCCATAAGATTTCCTTCATGGATACCCATATGATATCCATCATGGATATCTACAAGATATACTCCATGGACATCCATGAGATATCCATCGAGAACGTCCATAAGATATTGTTCACAATTCTACATAATTATTTGTGCAATTCGTTACAGAGAAACCAACAGCTTGAGACGTGAAAAATACTGACTGCTGTGCTGCACACTTCTTGGACAACGGATTATAGTCAGTAATATATCCTGTGATAAGGCACTCAACGTGACCGTATGTGCAATTTAAAATGTTCTGCTAGATTGGTTTCGCTATATGTAAAAAATTTAGACAAGCTAAGATAAACTGTAGAGTGGTAGACGAACGATTAAAAAACTTATGTCGTTAATAAGAATTTTTTATTTCTTCATTACTTTTCAAACAAAATACTTCATATAGTATAAATTTGCCAAGAGTTCTCAACAGAAAAGTTATTGATTAATTTAAATAGTTCTCAATTTGAATAACATATGAATAATGTACTCGACAATTCACTTGCTTCCTTCCGAAAGTTCACGTTCACGGTAAATGCTAATGATCACAGTTTACAATTATTAACTGACACACCACTATTTTTTTTTATAAACACAATTATTGCACAATGCACACCACAACGCTTCAACTTAGTTCAACATATTTTTTTCAAACCGACCCAACACTCAACGACTCTCAAAATTACGACATTTGACAGACGCCATAGACGGTTGCACCGAGTCAAGGTGAGTTCACAATGCAGCGCTTTTGCATTCCGCGTCTTTTGCTGGAATGTCCATGTAAATGGCCCAATTACGTTGCCAATTCGTTGGCTGCCACTGCGGAAGAAACATGAATCATTTATACAATAAATGTACGAAATGGATGTCCATAAGATATCCTTCATGGATATCCATCGTGGATAACTGGGAATACTTTGGATTTCCAAAATTTGGATATCCTAAGGCTATTCCGACATGAATTGGACATGAATTGGACGTCCATAGGATATCGTGTGCTGAATGGGTAGTGAGCTTAGTTGTGAAACTATTTTGGCAACACTGTCCAAAGGGTATCAGTTAGTTCAACAGGAAGTGTCAACTTTACCCGTGATTTCCTATTACCATAGACACAAAGCAAATTGGAATCAGAGGGGTTTACCCAGACTGTGTATTTTAATGGGGAATTATCGAGGTTCCCATTTGGTGTTTTCAACTGTGCAGGTGCTGACTCATCCTACCTGCTCCAAACAAAGAACTCATAATTAGATATATTAATAATATGCTCAATCCAGTAAATTATTATTACGTTCTCCAGTGCTAAAAGCCCGAGGCTTATTGCATCCCATCTTTATAATATTCATGAATTGGAAATGTGTCTCGTATCTCATATGTCTTGTGGAAATACGTAATAACTACGATAGACAAGGCACTCTTCGAGAAGTCGTCAATGGTGAATTTGTCAATCTCATCTCGGGTATATCGAGATAGGATAGCCACAGAATTAAGTACCGTATATCATCCCAAGAAGATTTGATCAGTAAAAAAACCAAAGGTAACTTCAGAAGTCCGAAACTGTATCACTGTTATCCTAAGCAGGAGAATGATTTGCAAGGGATACGTTTACATTCATAAGGGAAACATATTCATGTAGTGAGAAGGAGATGAAAATATTTTCATCACTCGTATTTGTGTCAGTATTACTACTGATATTATCGAATCATATCCAACGAAATCCATGCAAAAAGTTATTTTCACTATTATACTCATCGTTCTCTGTATTCGAAGATATTGCAAATAATGTTTGAGCAGTAGCTTTTCACATAGATGCTCATCAGATTGGAGTTTAAATAGATTCAAAGACACTGTGTGATGGAGGACAACTCATTGAATACTCACAATCGAAGAACTGATTAAATGGGACCAGGGGACAATCAGATAGTAAAGAAAAAGCTAACGAGATCAAATCAATTAAGTGTAAGTTTACATGAATATCTACTGGAAAAAAATTGTCGATTACTTACGTCTCAGGATTCACATGATGAATATCGAATAACCCTTCTAATTTCAATATTGGAGATGATAACATTTAATGTCTCAACTACTTAATAGCACTGAGAAGCACAGTGGGTTCGACTGGGTTTGCCTACAGTTGAAATAGCAAATGCGCTACCGTGAAAATCAGTAAGACGCCCCAGAGCGCTTCGGCACCTAACATGATCAGCCGACTCTTGCCCGCCCAAGGCTCTGCCTTCTGAGCGCACTCGTGAGAGTGTTTAGCAAACAGAAAATATTAATAAAAAATGAAATTCGTGAAATTTGTTTTAAATATATCGTAGACTACTCACTATATTTCTAACCCTTCGAGTGGTATCACGTGAACACAGCACATATCTTCCTGTGAATGGTTGCAACACATTTCGAAACTATTCTCTTCGAAACTACTGCACTAGTATAAGGTGTTAACCAGAATGTAAGAAGTCTTACGATGAACATTTGTTTTCAAACGGAAGTCGTTTTTAATTCAACCGTAAACTGAGATACTCCCCAACGCATGGCCATTGTTGTTCTTCCGGATGAATCTGAATGTTTTGAATAAATAACATTTATTTCTCCGTCTTTCCCGTTTATTTCATGGCGGTTGATCTAAAATCTCGACAGATACTCCGGTGATAATTGAAGTAATTTTTCAGCATTTGAATATTGATTTATGCGTTGATATACTGCATTATTATTTATTGAAAGTAAAATGTGAACCTGAAATATTTTCCAATTTACTGAAAATCTATACAAGTGTAGAAGGGCCGATTTCTAATCTATGCCAAAAAGTTGCTGCTTCAAAACAGCTCCTTCTATTTGAAACATGTCATGTAAGTCAATGAATGTGTGAGCTCCGTGAGGTTTCCAACAAATGGGGTTTTTGTTTCAGTTGTACAACCGAAATTCAGATAGCGCTAAATGTTCTATAACCTACTTACATGCACTTAGGTTGGCTTCCGGTCATACAGTATACAGGGCTGGACAAAATATATTAAATCTGTTCAAAAATGAAGTACCCCCATGTTGAAAAATATAGGATAATTTCATGAGGAAAAATTGTTGAAAAATTGAAGTTTTGCCCAAATATGAAGTCCCAGCCTAAAACTCATTATCCCCGTGTGGTAAATCAAAATTCTGATTGGTACTTATGAAAAGGTCATTTGCGAGATTCTGTTGATGAGATATTAAATATTGATGAAATAATATGAAGTTGGTTGCTAACAAAAAAAAATGAAAATGAAAAAAAAGCTTCATGTTCTTACATCTTTTGTTTTTAGGACAAATTGGTATATTTGGCCCGATACGCAACTGCGATATTATAAATGAGCAAATTGACTTACTATTTTGTCAGTTACGTATTGAACTTTTTATAAATTTTGGAGATTGACTTGAGAAGTATGTTAATTTTGAGAATGCGCTTCAATTCGATGAAAAAATTATTCGAAAGTGATTTGTTAATAACTACTTTTATTATGCAGTATTTAGATTTTTGATTTATCATAGAGGAATGATTCATTTTTTTTAATTTTGGGATATGACTTCATATTTGGATAAAGCTTTCGTTTCTCAATAACTTTTCATAAAATTATCCTATATTTCTCGAAATGGGGGTAATTTATTCTTGAATAATAATTTTTTTTTCAAATAAGAAAAATCCCGCCCTTTATACCTAGTGTTTAATCTGGAGCCAATTTAAATAAATGTAAGTTGGTTATCGAACATGTACCAACTTTGGGCGGTACCTAAATTTCGGTTGACTGATGAACGAAAAATCCCAGTTGTTGCACACTTTTTAAACCTTGTATATATAAAGATTAGCTTTGCTTTGCTAATTAGGAGGGAGTATTTCAATTAGAAGGAACTGTATTTAATTAAAGCAGCACTATTTTGGGGGAGGATTAGAAATTGTCCTCCAACACTTGCATAGATTTCAATATTAATTCTAGATTTTTTTCAGATTATGTTAGGTAACTGACCAAAAACAAAACGAGGAAAACGTTAATCCACTACAAAATGATGACATCCGAAAAGTACTTAAAATGTGAACCTATTACTGTCCCACAAAAGGAAATTGATGTGGTTTCGTTTTATATCTTTCCTTGTTAATTAATAACTACCACGAGTGTGCCTTGGAGGCAGAGCTTTGAGTGCCGTAGCCTCCAGAGCGACTTACTGAATTTTCTGGTAGTGAATTTGCTATTTCAACTATGGTGTATATCGATAATAAAATTGATAGCAGTGTACCGTATAATAGTTTATCTTTCTACTACTGAATTGTTAAGTTGTTCACTTTACTGAATGTAAGTTCACAATAGCAAATGTTACCATGTTTATTTTGATTCAAAAAAGTGTATTCTTTTCATCTAAGAATAAGCAGGTAATATATATCGCGCCATGCAGAGCGCCCCCTAACGAAAGTAGGAACGAAGATTACTCCTATATAAGGTAACGATTGTGGTTTTCCGAAGATCTATTTGCTACATTCTAGAAAGAGTACAACTCAAAATGCTTCTGTTCTCAGTCAAGCTTCATCAAACATGCAATGAATATATTATCTCTTCGGGCTTATACAGCGTGGAAATAGTAATAAAATAAACGACAGTGATAGATTAAAATTCAATAAAAAAATACTTTCAACTAAAAAATAACAATTTAAGGCATACAATATTTTCTCGACACAATATATCAAAAAAAGTATAGGTCCAAGTCAGGTTTTATCCTAGGTATTCATTCGAATAGCATTTTTTTACGTTCTGTTCGAAATGATTGAAATAATTGGTTTTCTTAGTAGACATTGACAATTCATTCTATAGTTTGATCGACAACACAATTCGCAACATACATTAAAAAAAATGTTAATATCAGCGAACATAGACTTAAAATATTCAGAATAATTTTGAAACACATCGTTCTGAAAATTTTCTCCTGGAAAATCAACAAGTCGTTCAGTCTTTTGTTGTTTCCATAACAAACAATACAATACTTTGACGTAGGGTAAATGTTGATAATTGATATTGATTGAAACGACATCACGGAGATTGAGAATAACATAGCAATTATTTATAACTTGCCTGAAATTCAGTCAACAAGATGATCTCTAGTCACTTAAAAGTCGATATTTAACCCAAGAAGATATATTATAATGGTATCGAAGATTGTCCTGCTCTTGGAGATCACCAAGAGCCATATTCAGCTTTCAGTGATGCTTGTTCAGAAGGTTAGCTGAATAAATAACTGATGCCTACTTTGAATTGATGATGAACTCAAAGAAATTTGAAACAAAATCCTAAAAATCTGGCAATAACTTCAATGGATATATGTTAACCAGTCCCGAGTACCAGCTCTGAATTTCGACATTCTTCTTCTTTATTTTCATTGAAATTTTTAATATTTCATTGAGGATGTTATATGTTACATAATATATCTATGTGCGTGACTCAAACTCAAAGAGGTCAATTTTTCAGAGACATCTCTGAAATGTATTGATTTTTGCTATATATTTCAATTCGATAGGCAATAAGGTGCAATCATGAACCACCAATTTTCAATTGGAATCAGCAGCCACTCTTAGGAATGAATTGTAATAAAAAAATGAATTCGTCAAGGTTCATAGTGCAGCTGCACTGACATTCAGCGTGTAGGAATTTCAACAATACAGTCTGAGAAACGTAGGCGTTCAGCATATGTATGAACGTACCTCAAAATTCCAATAACGTGCGTTGGTAAGATTGGCGTTAGTGAGTACAAATGATACGCCACCAAGTGTTTCAAGAAGTTATGGGAAATTTCGATTTGATTTTATGGAAATTCATCACGTAACAGTGATTCTCGTGAAGTTATATTCTCAGATAGATGGTTTGATATTGCAATAATTACGAAATAATCGTCGAGAAACGTTGACACGCTGTATCATTTGATATTTACAAACGAATCTAGCTGTAGTTTATTTACTACTCGTAATAATAGGTTGATTAGTTGGTTGTAATGATGTAGAATTTTAATTGGAAATGCACATGACAAAGGGAGATTTTACGACTTTCATTTCGTAATATCGTGTTGAGGCATTTGAGTAATTACGTTTTCACTTTTAGCGCAGAGATTTTTTCGATGAATCCATCCTACTAAATGTGGATAGTACTCACATCATACTGTGTATGTATAAAATAGTAGAAGCCCGTATTGCCTCTATCCACTGATTTACTCTCATCGAAAACCTGCCAACAAATACTCGAAATCGAAAAACAAAAAACTGATATTGAAGAGAACAACTTGAACGTACCACACTCAACAGCACATCTGGGCAGAGAGGAATAGCACAAGTCCTCTATATTTTTTATAGTAAAAAAACACCATCTAGATTCTACCTGTTTGATAGACAACGGTGATGCAAGCAGAAGATAGAAAAATACAGAAAAATGGAAATACGAAAGAAACAGTAAAAGTTTACTTTTTTAGGGGGGGAAGATATACATTTTGATCGAGCAATACCGTTTGACCTTTGAAATTGTAAGGATTTTCATCAACAGTTGGACAAAATTGTGAGATGAGCTGTTCTATTGAAAAAAAATTCCTGAGCAAGTGAGGTTCGGCAGGTCTCCAAATTCATAACAAAGGGGTGGGAATTCTGTACTCGTCGAATCATCCGTGTAGATATTGCCAAGGGTGGAACGATTGATAGCAATTCAGAAATGCTGAAAATTTTATTTTTTTTTGCAAACGGATTATTTCCTGAAAGGACTATTTTTTATATTCCAACGCCTGGAAACATCAATTTTAATACCACATCTGAACGGGCAGGAAGGGGAGGGATATGTGCGAGCAATGCCGTTTGACCGATGGAATTCATCATCAATCGAAAAAATTGTGAGAGAATAGTTGACATTTTTCACACGGATGAATTCCCGAGAGGACTATTTATCATTCTTTGTTGATGACCATGGAGGCACAGAGTTGGATTTCCATAACACATGACCAATAACAAGCTTACTATACAAATTTCATTTAGCTAAGGGAAATTAACCCATTTTCGGAACTCCAAAACACCTATCATTCTACCATCAATCTGCAAAAAGCGATTGGAATGACTGGTTCTCAAAAGAATGGTTGTATCACATAATAATAACATAAAAATTTGTATACGATTGGAGACACTATTGGCAATGGTGACGATCGGACCAGCATTCAAAAACAATGGAAGATAACATCCCAGTCAGTGTGGCAAGCATATATAAAAAAAACATGACCCGTTGGTAGGGAATGAGTTGTGAACGAAAATAAACCACGAGGAAATTCGAAATTGGGAACCTGCTGTAGTTCGAATCTGACAATATACCGATGCAATTGAATGGTTGATGAAAATGTTTATATGTGGTATATTGACGCGCTAGTACATGACGCATTTCTCATTACATCACCTCAATAAAAATCTGATTTCACTTATTTTAGTGGTCACCAAATTATTGCAATTTTCTCATTCATCTTGAAAATATGTTGTCCCACCTCTACGACCTTTACTTAACCCTCAGTACAATCTCAATCAATTTTTATTTTCCGACTCCATGAATTTGCTGCAAGGTTTCAGCTAGAGTTCAGTAGTTGAAACAATGGCCATTAGGTATAATACGTAACACGATACTGCCACTTTTTCAATGCCTATAAATTTCGAAGATGTAGATAAGCTACTGTGTAGGCTTTCGTTCTAGAAATTACTCTTATGCTGGATTCATCAGCAATCGTAGATCGAGAGTAGGAATTCGCAAGTCGTAAGAAATAAGTCGGAAAAAATTCGGTAAATGACTTTCGATAAGATCGTTCATGCAGCTATCGTCAGTCGGAATTCGTAGGGGAAGTTGACCAAGTTTCAACTCTTACGAGTTACGACTCACGCATTTTCGAATTGCGCATGCGTGTAGTTGATATTGTATTGTCAAATGTCGTGTATCGTATAAACGATGAGATTGGAAACTTTGGTGTGAGAGTTGAAACTTCTTCGAGAGATTAATTACCTCAACACCACACTGATATTTTTGCACGGCGACGCACGTTTCGCTAACAAGGTAGGCATCTTCAGGAGAAGAAATTTTTTTTCGCGTTGAGTGTAAAAATATCAGTTTGGTGTTAGGGATAATTGACCTCTAGGAAAAGTTTCAATCGTGTGTCGTGTTTGGTTGTTCAAGAGTATGATCTCGCCAGACGTCAGAAGGACTGCGTCAAATCGACCAATGAGGAAAGCTTGTCATACGATTAGACAGTTGTTATGATTGCTATATGAATGGTGTACATTTAATTACGAATTAAGACTTACGATTTCCGAGTTCCGATAACCAACTTCCGAGCTACGATTGCTACATGAATCCACCAATATAAAACTTTGGATAATACAACCGTTTGCCCGATAAGTCTGAGCTCGAATCAGTTTCGTATGTTATTTCTCTCTTTCTCCGTACAACTCGAATATTTTTCGTCATATGGCGATACCATTCGAAACCCATAATTACCATATGGCTAACTGAAACAAACCTGGAGTTTTCATAATAACAATTGACACAGTGACATGGAACGAACAGACGTGTAAATTCGATCCGCCTAGATATTTGGGTTCGTAAATATTCGAACACCTGTAGCATCGAGGTAGAACTACACCCGGAGGGCTATTGAAAGGATATAAAGAAAATGGCACACTTACTCGTTGCAGGCTCGAAAGTTTTCGACAAACAACAACGACCCGTGTAACACTTTTTCAATCATGCCGGTACTACATCAGATCGAGAGATATTCGATTCGCACGAAAGTCAGTTTTTGCTTTCTGGTACCGGCAGAAAGTTCGAGGCTTGTACATACTCGTAGGTTACTATCAGGAACGTATTCATGGTGGTATATGTGATAATTGTATGCAATTATTCACCTTTTTGTCGTGGTATCATCAGGTTTTTACCTGGGGGCATTTTTTCGCAACAAGGTGACTTATTTATTATTATCTTATCGGTCACAGGTGTTAGTGAGCATCCCTAGATAATTTTAACGGTTGGAGACATTGGTTTTGTGAAAGAATGGTCGAGTATTGAAAGGAAAAACATTAATTGTGCTAGAATTCACTGGCAGATACGAGCGAGGGAGCATTTCTCTCTCCCCAGACGATTCCTCATTCTTTCTGGCAGTGACTTTGGGGAAAATATATGTTTCATTCAGAAAATTTCTGAACAGAAAATGATATAACTGAAACTCAAAGTAACTTCAACAAGAAATTACATTTTATTGAAGTGTAGATTATATTTATTCGGCATTTTTTAATTACAGACTTAGTTATGAAAATTGTGCTTTTCATACACGAATAACAAGAATTAATGAATAACAAGTGAAAAGTCTGTCATCATTAAATGAAATTTTAGTCTATTTGAGAAATGATCTGAGAATTTGGGTTACGCTCACTGATAGATATCGATTTGATCATTCAGTTCAAGATATTCATTTGGGTTGAAATGTATATCTGATATTGAAACAAGAAACTTTCTATTGAAGTATTGCACCTTTCGATTGTTCTAGTAGGTACTAAAGATTAAAGTGTCGGTTTTCGAACACTTAATATCGAAAACTTTCCTATACCTAGTCGTCTGCATTGATTTGAATTACTTTGATCTGAATGAAGAATGATAATGTTAAAGTGTCAACACAACAGGATAAGTTCAGGAAAGTCCATGTGTGAGAGAGTAGAATTCACACACACCAGCTATTTAAACTTTTTCTCTTTTCAGCAGAGATATGACAAAGAAAGGGTGGATATATTGCTCAGAATGATTTTTAAAACGATAATAAAATATTGAAATCAATCGATTATTTTTATTGGAGGAGAAAACATTTGATACATTGTATAATGATAACATGGAAACGAAGATATCAGTGAAATAGCAATAGCACTAATGCATCGTTCGTTACACCCAACACCGGATATTAATAATAAGGAATCCAATTACTTTAACGTCCTGTCGGATGAGTTCCTCTTCTTACCGCCTATCGATATCTTTTTGAATTCAAAGTTTCGTACTGAGATTCATTCCCCTTGTTCGTGATATATACCTTTCGAACTTAATTGTACCGTACGAGTTACATTTTGCATTTTCGAGGGACTAATTTCCGATGATTAAAACAACGCACCATTATTTAGTTATTATTTTTTGCATCGGTAATTGCCTTTGCGGCGACATTCGTTTCGTTATGGATGTGTGTGCTCAAGTTTGTTGCTCTCTTCATCGCCTTTCGATACGTCTGTCTACAAGGTATTGACCCGTGCCTCGCGTCTATTGTCTTGAACTTCATTGTCTAAGCCTTAAGAACGGACTAGTGGAAGCACTGAACCGAAGATGGTATGATATCTAATTGAAGCCACGCATAAGTCAAAATTCTGGCTCTGTTGGGTTTATAATTAGATTTCGAATCCGGATACGGTATAGTTCTGTTTGTTCTTTGGCGGTTTTCTTTATAATGTATCAGAATCAGCAAAGGATCATTTGGGCAGAATATTAGAATCTGAAAGTTATTTTGAATAATTGCTAAAGTTGTATTTTTTGACATAAATATTTGACGAAAGTTCAAGGTGCACAAAAGATTCACACCTGGAAAAGATGTATCTGTGAAGTGAATTACAAAAGCAGGCTGTTGGTTCAGATTGCAGAATCAAAGCCGTAGCGCGAGATAAAAGAAGTAATTATTTTTTGTATGAAAATTATAATTAATTCTTCCAACTCTTATCTAATAATGTATCGGTCCACTGTACGAGTACAAAGGAATTTGTATTCTCTGAAGCTGCCTACCTCCACTGTTTAGAATAATAATGAAATGGAGATTGTTCATAAGTCTTTCAACAGCCGTTACATTTTTAGCCCAGCGGTTATTCATTCAGTTAGATGGTTCATCTTCTTTGCTGAGATGAGCTCATCTCGTTTCTTATGAATCATTTTCTATTGGTTGTCACTTCACTAAATCACTTGATTCACCGAGGAAACATTCAAAAGAGTCGATATTGTCCTGTTCTTAGAATTATATTGTACTTGAATTATTTTTTGGCCTTTTTCTTCTCCGAATCAAAAAATAGAAATCACAACTTCTATGAAAGAAGTAAAGTGTATATAATTCAAAGACGTTTGATCCATCCATACAAAGGAAGAAAAAGTCCACCTAAAACAGCTACTCTTTGTAACCTAGTGACCGTCGTCGCCATATAGCTATTTTAAATGGACTTTTTCTTTCTTTTTGTGAACGGAGTATGTGAATTATTTCGATTTCACTTCTTTCATGGAAGTTGTCATTTCTATTTTTCGATTAGGTGAAGACAAAAGCCACAAAATATTTCATCAAACTTAATTCTCTCCACAAAGTTCCTAATTACTCCTAATTAATATTTCTTCGGCAATTCAACAATGTGAATCGGGAGTTGAGACAATAGATTGGAGAACGCGCTTTATAAAACGTGAACATTCGTTGTTGTGGAGGTTGAATACACGGATATAAAAGTTTTGAAACCAATCTCTAAGGAAGATCAAAATGAATCAAATGGAGTATTGACTACGATGTATCGTGGTATTTAAATAGATATTCTTATGCACGAAAGTAATCTACTCAGTAAACGAAGATCGTTCTGTAGAGCCAAACATATTTTTCTTTTTCCTCAAATGTGAGAAAATTCTGTGTAGGCAATTCAAATGAGACCCATATGTGAGATGATATTAACAAAAAAATATTCACTGAAGACAAAACTTCCAATAGATATCATCGTACGTTTTCCCGGTTTTAGAGAGTTTATTGTTCTAATAACAAATTTTAAAATTGCATAATAAAATATTGTTAAAGATTCAATGTTGACAATTTTATCGAAAAAAATAATTGTGTGCTTGAACAAAACGCGTTCACAAGTTTTTTACAGGGTTTCCGAGAAGAAATTTTCTATCAAACTTTTCCAAATGGCAACATACCACGAGTTTCATATTATTCAAACCGCCCTAATCGAATTGGTGGCGTTGAATTCCTCTAGATACATATTGACAATATCTGAAACCAGTAATTATAAGTTAGAGGAGGAGAATATTTATTTTAAGGCCCGAAACTCATGGGTTTCACTACTCTATATACCTGACACATCTATCGAATGTCTCATCAGATAGAATATTTTCTTGAAATTTCGAATCATTCCTCTCTCCGAAATGGAATTTGTTGTGATGATTTTCGTTTCAAATGATTTTTGGTACAGGTACTCATAAGAATCAAAACTACGCAATTGAAGTATTCAATTTTTATACTGATTCACCCCCAATATGGAAAAATATTCTTGAAACGGTTTATAGAGGAACAGTTTCCCTCGGGAAGCCCCGAATAAAGCTTGTGCAGAAGTTCTGTCCAGACACACAATTATTCTCGTCATTGTCATTCTCATTACTAACTTTATAAAAACATTTCAGTCTGTTTCTGTATCGGCTAGAATTTTTGTAGTCCGCTCTTGGACCATATGCTTTCTGATATTTCAAAGAGTGAATATTCAATCTTCATCACTTTACTACCACTGCAATATCCTTATTTATGTTCAAAGCTTTCCAACTCTTCATATTGTGACAAGGAATATTTCGAAACTACCAGTATAGCTGTATTTTTTTTCAACAGGACGGTGTAGTATTCATTGCTGAAGAGGAGAGGGGTGTTTCTGAACTGAACTAAGAACCTTCAAATTGAGATTAACACTAATGTATACCTCCTCTCTCTTGATGTCCCAGAAAAAATGTTGATGAACTGTTATACATTTTGTTTTCTTCACTGTAAGAAGGTAACCGAGACTTTGGTTTGATTCTGAACAATGTTTTATTCACCTAGTAATTTCATGACCGTTATGAATTCTTTTTTGAAAGTTTGTTGGTAGTTTCCTTCCTCTTTTGCGATATCCTGTAGTTTCAAGGAATCCACCTTGTTTCGTAAATTAATCTTCAATTCCGTACGAAATATGTATGGTATTTGTATGATCAGGAAATTGAATATTATTAATTAGCATGTAGTAACAGGTGAAGTATACCTAGTGATAGGGTCGCAGGGCCCATCTGTCTTCAGGGCCACTCAGGCATGAACAGGGAGTAGCTCAAGGACAAAGAGACTAATGATATCTATACATCAACCAAGCTGAACCTTTTTTATACAGACCTCAATTACTTGAGAAATGAATGAACTTTTTTAAGTACTGATCGTTCAGATAGTGTGGGGTGAGTTTCGCAATACTTGCGCATGCACATGTGTTGTTTGGAGGAACAGCATTGTCAGATACCACCCTTTATATTCAATTGAAAAGGTGCCTTTTCAGTGCCTAATCAGAACAATATTATTATTACCTATATTCATTTTCGTATTCAATTTCATTATTTTGAAGCGCACACCGGCAGATAATTTTCATGCACTGATAAATATTATTTGGCTTTATACAATCAAACATAATGCCTACTGGGGCCCAAGTCTGGTGGCCGACAAAACTCCCCTTCCCCTCACAGATACTCCTACACTCTAAGGTAGAAGTTGCTGGGAATAGGAAATCATCTTGAAACAACAATCTCTTTACCCTGAAGAATTGGAGCTTAGTATGTTCCAACAATTCTGTATACGTAGCTGTCTTATGTAACTAATAATTCCAGAGCAGCGAATGTGTTCGGGAAACTCTCTGAGTAGTAACCTTTTCTCAACGATACCCTCACCAAGATAGCCATTTGACCTGTAATATTTGCGATGGCTCCTGATACTACTGCACACTTGTTTTATTCAACTCACATGTATTTTATGTCATGAACTTCAGTAGGTTTACCCGTGTGAAGGTTATTTGCTCGTTCTGAGCAGTTGATGGTAATAATTTTTTTTCGAATTTCATGAAAATCAGTAGGTTACTGATATATTTTCATATCCTGGATATTTCAACAAGTTGGGGTAGATGTCTTGCAAACAGCCATTTTTTTTGGTGGTCAGCTCAAGTATAATTTCAGGTTTTCTGACGACTGTTAATGAGCACTTTTATTCAATTTTTCTTTTCTTCTTTGTTGATTACTGCTATTTTGGATGATTCATCTGGTCTTTTTCCCTAAACGGTTCATTTGAAAAGGTTTGTCTATGAATTATTTCGTGATGTTGTAGTGTTGATGAGGTTAACTACTCTGTCGGCTCAGGTCTATGGTGCTCATGATACTGATATCTAGCAAGCTCATCAGCTTTTACATTGCGACTGACTATGTATTGTCTTCTCACCCGGTTCAGATGCAATGGATCATGTCATGCCCGAGTCTTAGAAATCTTTTTCCATTGGTCCAGAAGTCAACTAAAAGGCGGTCATATTGAGTATTCATTATGTGTAAGCCAATTCAATTTTTCGAAATATATTATAGCGTTGATAAGGCGAATATTTCGTCATAGATTCATTATTTTCGGATTCTGACCCTGACGTATCCCTACTTGTATGATACCTACTCAATATCCTGAAGAATTTCCCACGAACAATTTGAAGATTCATCGGATTCGAGATGCTTTCTATAGCCATATGTTCCCGAACCGAAGTTTATACGGTTCTCGTCTGAATCAAAAGTGAACTGACTTCTAATTGAGCATAATAAATTGATTAATTTGACCGAAACAGTTATCTCTCTTATACCGATAGCCGTTTTTCACTTTCCGTCGTACTGTTACATTATTTTAATTGAACGTTATTTTTTGCTTTTGTCTCTAATAGCTGGTGCTGCGGTCTGCGATATTACGTGACCTCCATCATAAGGCAAGACTGGAAAGAAAGTGAAACCGTGATACAAATTCCGTTTTACTAGCTTTTATTTATACGGACATTCGAATGATGTTTGTGTATCTCGACTTTTGTTTTTCACTTGCGCCATATTGCATTCTGATCGCGCTCGGTACGTTCTCACTTCTTGTTGTTTCTTATGTCGGTTTTGCATAATATCTGCATTTTTAACGGAGCCGGTATTGCTGAATGTCGTATGCCAATCGAAAATGTGATTTGAATATTGATTGAAGTGCGGTTTGCAAACGGTCTGTTCAGATTCGAAACTGTTGACGGTTTTATAATGAATTGTAATTTGCGACTGAATATTCTGAAATAATGAATAGACTTTAATGAAAGTGATGCTTCAGTTGTCGCTTTTTTTTGAAATTTACTCCTTTGTAGATAGTTGTGAAAAATTTTACCAAAATGTTGTTGATGAGTGGTATTTGTTTCAAATTTCCATTGTCTATTTTATCTTATTCTATTGAAACAAGAAATATATTGGATTGAAAAAAATTAATAGATGAATATAGGTGAATTGTTCGGAAAACAAGAATTCAAGTAGGAAAATACAAAAATCATCAGAGCAATCACACGAATGAAGAAAAAACTGCAATCGTTTTCTTTATCAATCGAAACGTTTTGGGTACAAAAAAACGATGAGATTGGAACCTTCGGTATAAAAGTTGAAACTTTTCCAAGAGATCAATTACCCTAACACCAAACTGATATTTTTTGCACCCGACGCGCGTTTCTCGATGAGGTAAGCATCTTCAGGAGAAGAAAACTGTTACTCAATATTGAGTATCAAGCCTAATACTGTACAACTATTCAACTTTCAATCTAGGAATTTGCAAATATTCAAAGTAACCAATTGCCATTTATTATGGAAGAAGGAATCGGGAATACACTCGGCGTGTACCTACTTATTTATACAGTATGTTTTCATATTATATTATGAAAAAGTATAACATATACAATGGAATCGAAATGGAAACAAGATTGTAGCTTTGTAGTACCCCGAACTCAATAATATTTATTCACGACTAATACATAATGTGAGTATCAAACTTATGGTTTCTGTACTATATTATTCCCTTAGGGAATAATGGCGAGAAATTAATAGTGATAGACTTCATTCCTCAATGGGTCATACCGATTTAGTGATGAACCGGAAGGTTCTTTACTTCAATTCTGTTATTTGAAGTGATTTTTTGCCCCCCGGAACTATGTAGAGTCGAGTTCAATGACTGAAGGCGGATTCAACCAACTTAAGTTATAAATAACTCAAGTTATCAACTCAGAAACATAAATCATCAGGATTGAATGAGGGCATTCAAACAAGTAATTAAGTTAACTTGGAAATTCCCATGTTCTATCTGTCCCTTAAGAAGAATTGTTATTTATAAGTTGAGTTGGGTTGCTTGAATCCGGCTTAATTTTATAGATTCTTCGCCGGCTAATAGTAGTGGAATGAATAATGATCATGTGTGTTTTTCAATGGGTTTCCTACGTCACACAATATATCGATAAAACATGTTGAAGATTTTGGACTGAGGTGGCCTTTACTTGATGGAAATCCATAGTTATTACGCTATAAGGTCTTATAGCGTAAATGTTGAAGATTTCTTGTACAAACTGAAAGGAATATACATACTGATATAGTAGTATGATAACAAAGGTAGATAGTAGTGGCATATCAAACAATATTGAAACGATGAAATGAAGACAAGCCGGTATTATGACAAATATTTACATCAATACTGCTCAAACAATCTCACGGGAGAAAGGATTGATAAGGTACTGCAACCAAAAGTGAACACTGCAACTGCTCTTATTACTACACATATTACAGAAAAGGAATTTCAGAAGGATGATAAGGCTGATGCTATGTCAAGGTTTACAATTTTAGATATAAAACGCTGATACTCGTTGTTCGAGATTGTTTGTATAATACAGAAAATAGATGGAAATAGAGGAAGGAAGGGAACCAGAAGTGCCTGAATGCAGGAAGAAAATGTTTTGATTTCAAATTTCCAATGGCTGAAAGAAGAATATTCGGAGAAATGCTAGGAAGGGAGAAGGAAATGAGAAAAAGCAATAAGAAGAAGGGACAATACCAATGGAATAAAAAAGTAGTGGAAGGTAGGTGTGGTAAACTACTATGAATTGGGTACTTTAGAATAGAATGTGAAAGTGTGGAAGGTTTGGTTCTAAAGACGAAAATACGGAGTGTGCCCATTAGTCTCATCTTTAGGCCATGCTACAATAATCTGACATATTTATTATGGAAAAAGTATACAGCCAGAGGGACTGATCATCCATATTAATTAGAGGGTTATATGACTAAGTGTCTCAGGCATATAATATTTTTAATTCCTTTTCGTAGATTAGATTTCGGCTGAATATCACTTCTCGTTTGGGTCTGTGATAATTTCAATACATTTTAGAGATTGTTGAACAGTGCTTAACTTGAAGTCATACCATCAACTGTTATTTACATTTTCAGTAATGATTTCTCATTTTTTTACTGTATTGCCCTGTGAATGGAATTGTCTGTTGGCCAATACAATTTTATTGTTTTTTCTAAATTTAACATAATTCAATCTTATCAGTTACCAAGACTATTATAAACCAGGAATGGAGAGGATTGATAATGGTACTCATTTCTCACAATTTCCGACTCGTGTATTCATTGTCCTTTAGAGTTCAAGCCTTGTACAGAAATATATTTTCTATAAAAATGTATATACGAACCCGATTCGGTCGGGGGGAGAGCGGTCAATGCCTCCGGTGGAGGCAGTTGTTCGTAACGATTTCAAACGTTTGCAAAAAAGGTCATGCAATTGACATAATCACTGGAGCGGATTGGATAAAGAGTGTACCCATTTTGAGGTCTCAACATACATTTTGATACAGGGAGATGTTCGATCGGAAAAAAAAGTTTATATCATGCCTCTTACAGAAAACCTGTTGATCGATCCTTCCAGTTTTCCAGTAGGAAACTTTTTATACGGTATGAGCGGAAAGTTACAAAACCGCCGAAAACCTACTGATGCTGAGGGTTTTTGGTTAAATTATGCTCTCAAACCTAAGATAAAGCTATGCAATGAGATGGCAAATATTTCAACCTAACAAATGCATTAATTTGCCACTACTGGTGTGGTGTATCTAGAGTCAGGGTATAGTGTATACTGGCGGGTCGATTATCTGCAAAAGTTTGATTGTCACTTCTTTTATTATTTGATGGCGGTTTCATATTCGAAAGCTGTCTTATGCGGGTCATTTTCAATATTTTTACAGTATTATTCCGTGTATGTATCCCATCTAACAAGTATTCGCAAACCCTTGATATCAGAGGGTTCTTCAAAATTTAGTGAAAACGAAGTTCATTTTAATATTAAATAGCCTGTTACTGGTTTGAATTCTATTCGATTGAGATGTTTTCTCGAATCAGGGCACCAATCTTCAGATTGAGTCAATTTTGTAATATGTCTTTTATTCAAGTTATATTACATTATAATCAGTGATGGGTTTTCCATTTCTCACTAATTTGTCACTACCTTAACAGAAAACGATTGTTTCTCCTACACTTTGTATGTTGAATTCTGAAACTATATACACTGTGAAAATTGAATATGACTATTCTTGGATTTCATCAATGAAGGAATAGGGTCTTTATTGCGATTCGAAGTCGAGAGAGGGGTTTTTGTATAGTCCTCTCCAATTTATTTATACTTGTAGATTAGAAGTAATCTAACAAAGGGGATAATAGGATTACATCGAGGTCAGTGTTAATGACATGTCCAAACCAATCAAAGTGAAAGCTTTTAGCATGTTTTAATGTTTTCGTCAACTGTATCAACACCATCATCAACAGTTTTATCAATCTCTTCGACACCAATTATGACTTGTTTACCCTTGTGTATTATTTGGCATAGTTCATGTCGGTGTATATTTTATCTCATTTCTCGATTCGAGAATGAAGATTAGCTAAGGAAGTAATACAAGAATTTACAATTTTTGAGGATGGTTTTAGTTTGGGGGGTTATATACTGTTCGGATAAGATTTATAACGTCTGAGGAGATTGACGTTGACCGATTCTTGCAATTTATAATACTTTTGAATTCTAATATCTGCGTCTGATATTTTCAAATTATATGCGATAATTTGAATACGTTCCGCTACTAGTAAGGATCGTAAAGCAACTTTTCGAAATTCTGATTGTTATCTTGGAATTTAATGTGACCGGAGCCATAAATATAACCTTTACGGCTTGTATTTATTCACTTTCGATTTCATACCGAATAATAGAAAATAGAAAGGAAGAGTTAGCATTCGAATATGTAGAATCAAATTGTCACGTGGAAAACTACACCAAATATTGTTTGCTACTTCAGTTGGTGACTAACTCTCCAACGAATTACATATATACTATTCGGTCGTGCTCTATCTGTAGTATGGAATTCATATAATTTGTAATTTTGTTTGCAAACAGGTTCTCTGAAATAAATGACATTGGTCTTCTCGAATGGAAATTTCAGTTAGAAATAAAAATAGATGAATATGTATTGTTATGCACTATTGAACTGCACGTTAAAAAAACTGTTAATGCGTGTCTATATTGATGAATATTTATTATGAATGTACAATTTGTGGTAAACTATTTTTAACATCAGTAATAATGTCATATTGTGTAATCGAACAGTGACAAAAAAATTATGATGAGTATATTCACTCCAACATTCGAAAGTACCTCATATTTTCAAATTTACATCAAATGAAAATGTGTATTTCTGGTGGTATCGGTAATAATGAATTCATATAGTCCAAAAAATACCATAATGATCTGCTTCCTCTTGTATCCTCGAGGTCAGCGGACAACCTATTCTGAATGAAAGTTATTATTCCACCAATAATAATAATTATGAACAAAATATGGCTTCGGTATTGGTAGTTGGAAAAAAAACTTTTTCATGGATTCTAGTGGTTTTTATGACAATTGAAAAAAAAAACAGACTAAAATAATTACTACGGGAAATGAGTAATGGATTTGATGTCCTCTACACATTATCGAAAAACCACTTCACAAATACTCTGAGGGAGACAATAATAAAATGATTAGTTAGTTGGTGGTGTTTCCTAAGATTGGTGAAATATCCATGTGTAATATCTCAACTTGATCAGACAAAAAGGTAGTTAGAATCTGCTGAAACGCATTTCAATTTCGAAATTGGCCCAGCAAAAACCATAGGCTTTTTCAATGTTCAGGTACAACCAAATTCCAACTGGTTCTGTCGTCAGACATTTGAAAATTTGAAATTGTTAATCGTTCATAATGATCGAATCCTTACAACTTTCCTTTGAATTATATAGACGTGTATGTAATGTTTTTTTGAACATTCAAATCGGTTCGTTGAATGAATCTTCCATTCAATCGCAATACCGAATTTCAGATCATTGGCCGGGTGGTTTATGATAAGAGCATTCTGAAAAAATACCGTGAATTTGCAAGGAAATTGCCCCTTTAAACACCCTCATAAAGGTTCTTGAAACGATTATCAAATAAGGCAGATGTTTCTGCTCTGAAATTTATATCCACCAACCGAAAAGCAATCGAGTAATTGATACAGAGGCAAATATTTGTCAGGATGCTGTAGGACGTGAATTTTTGGAGTGTGAATCAATTTAGGAACAGACTGAATAGGATTTGGATCGTGAAAGACTGTCCCATAATTGTGATGATGAGTATGTTCATTACTAACATAATTTGTGAGTTCAGACCCCATGAATTGTTTGTATTAAATAATTGGAGATTGATGATGATGAAACGCAGTCACATAAATCGAGCGACAGTGACAGATGATGAGGACCAATGTTTCACTCTGAGGCTTTGAAAGGAGGCGTACAACTATAGTCGGGCCGTTCAAAAGATAGAATTCAAGGACGCGTGAACAGTGAATGCCTGCATCTATATATAGCCTGCGCGGTGTAGCCACGCCTTCTAAACTGAAATAAATGAAGAGCTGTTTACACTGTACTGTACTCATTTGTGGTTTGTATTTACGTGTGTTACGTTAATTAAATAATTTGGATGGAAACACTCTTTCACCTCCAAGAAAAAAATCAAAAAAAAGACATTCAACTGTAGAGGAAAAAGGTGTAATAATGAAAACTTATAAAAAAGCATCCCAGGAGTTTATGGGAGAACAGGAAAATGCGACGTTTTTGTTGAGTGGTGTGAATCGGAATTGTAACATTGGGGAGAGGAACATTCAAAGAGTGCGTGCCGTTCACGTGATAATTCTATCTTTTCAGCGGATACACTATAGAACCGGACGTTATGCTGTGCATATGTTGAACAGAGAAATACCGCAAACGTTACAAAAATCACAAAAGTAAACTATTCCAATAGGTAGATTCCTAGGTTCTTCTCGGGATCTGTTATGAAATAAAGTTGAAAGATCCTTGTGGTGAATACAGAATATTAATAGAAATACCAGCAAACGAAACACCAATCAACTAATTGTCATATAAATCCCTCACCTCATCTTCAATTGAACAATTGAACAGTCCTGATATGCGTATATCATTCATAGACGTTTGATTCAATTAGGATATCTAAAAGCCATGGTTTTTTCTTCAACTGATTTGATTCTCGGTGAAATCGATTTCCTGTCAATGTTACTTCCGCTTTTGCTTAAATTTGACATCGGGCGAGAATTCGTTATCCATTCTTACTGACCAATGAAATTGCGTATTTCATATAAAAAGGATACAGTGCCATCTGGCAGTGCAATTCGAACTTATCACTTATCTCAGGATTAAAGCAAGCATTTTTCGTTTACCGTAATTCTTTACAGGTATGAGTTGAGGTACCAGGATTTCTAGAACTCTTAGATCCATTGATAGAAAGGAAGGAGGAGTCCATCTAAAACAGCTACGCCCCTGCTCATATTGTTGCCTAATTTGTATACCAAGCATACGATACTTGATTCAAAATAGCATATATAGGATGTTTCTACACTAAAGAGGATATTTGCAATAAAATTTCACTCACCAGAACACCATTTCATACTGGAACCTACGAGAGCTCGTTTCGCCTAGACTTGAAGAAGAAAGAGACAAAACTCCCTTACCAACAGCAGTAATCATATTTCTAAATATCTCAACCTAATACCGTTCTCCGACGTTACAAACTAAGCAATACTTGTATTTACCACCACCACCACATACTTATCCATTATTTTTCTTAGATTTGAAAATATGTATCAAATCGCTTCGAAACAACATTTTCTGGAATTACGAGACGACCAACAGGAGAAAACCTACTTCCCTGGTTATTATCTCATAGAATATTGTCACACTTCTTATTTTATCCTGATTGGAGACTATACTGAGCAATAGGAAATGGATGAGTAAATTTCAAAAATCAATGGCATGGTAAGTACTGTAATAAGTTGACAAACATTACAAGGTCTGTGATAATAGTTCATAGTTCTATATTCATTGAATTGAAAAAATTGGAACGTCATCGTGATTTATTTTTTCACGACTTTTGAGGTTATCTGAAAATCAAAACTGATTGTGGGGAGAAATATTTTTCCGTACCAAAGTACTTGTATGTATATATGTACGGTGACGGTGACCAATTATTACTGTGACGGAAACACATTTTTCTAACTGCTTATGATTGACGTTTCAAGTGTAATGTGATGAGTAGTGTTGAAATTATGAAGGCTAAGAATAAACACGCATTTGTGTAACATTTATTTCGTCTTGTAGGCTCTCATGGTCGGTGTCTAACTAACTGGAGATTATCCAGTCATTCATTTATTATTTTGTTTTGATTTTTGTAATGAAAAGTCAGTTGACGCAGAATCAACTTCCACCCAAAAAATTGTGAAAAAAACACAACACAATTGACTGAACTAATCAACGCATATTTTCGCGAATTCAATGTAATTCAAACAACACGATTTCAGTGGTCCTTGAGTCGTGATTTACTGCAGAGTGCATTTCTTAGGCGCGAACTTGCGCCATAATTTTTCGAAATGCTCGACTAGGTGTGATTTAGAAACGACGTTACCTAATTATTCATTATGTGAGTCATATTGTTGTATTATCAAACTCAAAGAGTGTGTTGTTCATGAGATAATTTCTGTGTGTGTCCATTCATTCACTAAACTCTGTTGTTACGCAAAACATAATTGCCCTAATTACCCGAGTCACTGTTCGATTATGGTCGAGCTGTGCTTGAATGAAATGTACAGCTTGTCCAATCCATCTTGGCACAGAACTGATAACGTATATGCCCAGAAATTTCTGTGAACTACACTGAGATAAAAAAATACCTATTACATGTGTTCACTGTGTTGAAATTCATTCTCAGAAGGTTTTTTTCTTTCGTCATGGTCTACAATTCCAGTGTGCAACTGGAAAAGTATCTGAGTTTGTGCCAAGATGAATTGGATAAGCTGTAGTTGGATATTCGAAAACGATCAGTCTCACGATACACCACAATACTGTTCCCTTCAAAATGAACTCTGGGTCGACTAACGAAATAGTAATAGGTATAGAAGATATATTGTTAGGAGAATCATCTCCAAAACTCCATCAAATTTGTTCGTGGCCCAATCTTTGGAGATGAAAGTAATTAGGAAAGCACGCGATATTATGAAAAAATAAAATATTTGCGAAGGTGTCATTATTTTTCTACAAGGTTCTTCTGTTAGGTCGATATACTTCCCTAGTGATTTTCAATAGCTGGGATACCGTTTGTGACCACAATTGTCGACCTCTGAGTAACAGATAATAAAGCAACAACCGCAGATTCCATCTCTTCACCGCTAACAAATTTTGTAATACTGAACTATTTCCTGAAGTTCGAAACCATAAAATAATAAGATGCGTGACGCACTTCGAACTTGAAACTAATTGATTTTGTCGTCGCGGATTAGAAATGTGAACCGGTTTATTGTCTCAATGAAAAAACTTTTCATTTTCACCAAATGTTGCAATAAATTGGCATAATACTTACTCTTCTCCATTGAATATTTCTCTTTTCTGAGAAAGAATATTAAATGAAAATTATTCCACGCGCATTTCATAAAACTTAACGCCATGACTTCGCCTACAAAAGGAACTGTCTTCATCTCTTTTCAACCATCCCCCTTAAGTTTGTTCTTCTGACTATTCATCAAAGGTGTGGGTGTAGAATTATGATGCCAAAACTCAGTTTCATAGCTATGACACTTTGTCAAAATATTGATTGTATTCATTACCAAGACATTCTTTTTGGTCCAATGTGGCAACAACCATCTTGCCCAAAACTTCCTCACTCCTGAATTATCTGTTAATATTGTGATGCATAATATACACCAGCACTTCTGCCACCTCGCGTTTTCCCAGTAGACGGCCATCCTAAGAACTCCACGGTTCAGTCTTTCTGTTTCCCAAATTCGTTGAACTTCAACTTATACAATCTTTCGCCTGTAGGGGTTAGGTCACTCAATTCTCTTTCGAAAAACAAATGAAACATTTCATTTTAGAAAACTGTTTTATTTATTTTCCGAACACAAGGAGCGTGTGCGTTCGCTTAGGTAATACTCTCAAATTGCCCTTCAGGAGGCAATTATATACTTGCATGATTCTCGTTCGTGGAGTGATTCTCCTTGATGGTTTTATGTATACCTGTAGGTGTGTGTGTACATGTTTGTATGTATGTGTGTGTATTCTTGATATTTGTAGCTAGTATTAGTATGATTCTATTGAGTGTGATTTATATATTGTTTCCAAAAAACAACTGACTTGCTATAAATATACACCTGTAAATGACATAGTCGAATGAAGATTTTATTTTTTTCAATGATCGATCACTGCAATACTCATCTTGATCTTGGAATATAGCATGCCATGTTTTCAAACGTGAAAATTGCAAATCTTCAGAATATCAAATCAAAGGTGGATACGGTCACTTGTGATTTATTTCAAATATCTGATTTAATTTTATCGTAGATCACTGTTCTCAATCACCGGAATCTGAATGATCCAATGAAACAGTTTATGCATATTGATACATACAATGGCCTGATTTCTGCTCACCGAAAAATTTTATATTCGAGGACGAAGTATTGCATCATATATTGCTCTGTGTGGGTAATGGTAACAATATCAATTATATAACAACCTATTTCGATCACTGCTACATATACGATGGCTTTAACATTTTGTGTAGTTATTTCGGCTTCGTAGTTATTTTTTGGGATTCCTTTTTTCAACAGCAACCTGTATAGAAATATTACTTGAGATACTGTAAGATTGAAAAAGATTTTTAGGACTTGTTTTCCATTAGTCTTTCCATATGACATATTCCTGCTTGAGAAGCACATATTAATATGTGTATATCATTCACAAACCATCATATCATAAACAAAGGTAGAGTATACTCAAACAACTACTTCCCTGGCACTGCAATCAACTTTTCTTACCCAATTATTATACGAAAAAACGTATCTTTTAGCATTTACAGTGCAATGTTAACTAAAAATACTCTTTGAACCTCATTAGGAAAATACTACTAAATCCGCTTCCTTTCTCAAAACTTATACGCAAATTTCTGTTCAATTGCAAATATTTCTTGATGATAATCTTCGTAATTGACATTTGCCAAATATATTTTTCAGATTTTGGTTGGTGAAAAACCCAGAAAACTACGGAACAAATGTATATAAACAAGCAGTGAATGCTTGCTATTCAATTCAAATTGTATGAGACTGAATGCTCGGCGCTCTATGAATTGTTAAATTCTATCATCTTACTCAAGTAACGGAAGGTTTTTAGGGGGACACATGTCGAACAAATGACATTCATTACTGAACTCTCCTCACTTCCTGAACCATCCACCCAAAATTTCACAAGTTCATATATACCATGTGTTACAACATACAAAAAACTACATCATTCAGCAAAACCAAAATAGCGTTCTTACATTTTTTTGGATCAGACCTCAGATGAATAATTTGATCTGAGGATCAGAACCACAAATATTTTCATAAATCTTCTAAACCTAAAGATCCCCACATAGCCGACATTTTTGTCAAAAGGTATTTCATTCATCAGGTAGGATTGAATTTGAATTAGTTCAAGATGGAGCAGTAAATTTAATTCGAAATGATATGATGCTTTCTTTGGCAAATGAGAATTTTCCTGAGAATCGAAATCAGGTATATAAATCATTCCATGAAAAGATACAGGTTGAATATTAAATGAAAATAATGCTGTATTTTATAATAGTTTTCAATCATATGCAAGTAAACCTATTGCCCCCCTTTTCACTTGGATTTTTGATATACGTAATTCAAAATTTTGATAGGTAATTCTATCCGCTGCGGTGTTCCAA
The DNA here is from genome assembly GCA_032362365.1 of Zygogramma bicolorata. Classification (NCBI taxonomy): domain Eukaryota; kingdom Metazoa; phylum Arthropoda; class Insecta; order Coleoptera; family Chrysomelidae; genus Zygogramma; species Zygogramma bicolorata. The sequence goes on along the minus strand of JAVJAQ010001486.1, from coordinate 124,295 downwards.
ACGCGATGTGTCATGCTTGCTATGTGGTATTTGTGTCATTTCCTATTTCCATTTCATCTCGAAAATCTTGTTTCGGGTGATTGAATTTATGGGAAAATATTCCACTTAATGAGATTGTTCAAATGAAGTATAAGAAATGACATAATGCTGTTTTATAAAACTAAGAGCAGTAGCTGAGGAATGGGGAAGTTTGGTGAATAATTATCGGGAAGTCCTGTGTATAGACATGTCGTATGTCGCTTTCTTATAGGTTTGTTTCCTTTTTGAAATATTTGGAAAAGCAAATCCAATGAATTTTTCATACTTCTCACAAAAATTATAATTTCCAAAACTATACAGTGTACTTCTGGTGATCCGATGTGTATAGATCTTAATTTAAATTCCTTCGGCCAAGCTAAAGCATATCGTTCTCCGTCCAAAGTTTCAAAAGGTACAGTTGCGAGTTATTGAAAAATATTTGGTTATTACTAAATCAATAACCTACCTAGCTTCTCATTTCAACTATAAATAAATTATGATTCCAAGATAATTAAATAAAATTGCACAAAGTTACCAACTTCTTATACAGGAAATCAACACGCCTAATGGTCTCGGCTAATTGTTCTTGGAAGTAGAAATGAAATATAACATTTTCGACCGTGTGAGGTTATATTATTCGACGTTTCATGAAAGACACTGATCGAGTTGAAAAATGAAGTTATGAAATTTGTTTCGATAATTATTGTGATAATTATTTCCGAAGCAGCACCGAGATGACCAAGCATATATCCAAAATTGAAAATTGTCCAATAATTTGGATGAAAAAAATTCAATTATTTTCAAACACGTTCCTTTGATCCCGAACGAGTGTGTGGATCCATATAACTGACAATTCAAGGGCTTCTCAGGCAGCACACAATATTGCATAATGCGTAATGGCGAGCATAATGATATTTTCTCACAGGGGTATATTGTGTATATTGCGAGGGGGAAACATCTTCTTTCAATCTTGTAAACCTAAAAATTTTAAGTCATTTGAGTCATCGTTTTGAGTCTTTAAGTCATGCGTTTACGTCTCCAAGTCATGCCTTCAAGTCTTTGAGTCATGTGTTTAAGTATTTGTAAAGATTTTAAATCTTGTACAGATTTTAGCTAGTTGTTTCCCCCTCGGTATATTGGTCCAATATAGATATATTGTTTGTTGAAAAATTGATGTTGAACTGATATGCATCAATATTTAAAAAACGATATTTCGATATGAATATTCGTTCACTATTGACAATAAATTTCAACTGTATATTGTAGGTTACAATATTGATGATATATAATATGTTTGATAACTTAACACCAACTTCAGAATTACCATATGGTGATAATTTTTTATATACCTAATTTTCAAGACTGGATTTCCAATATATGTTCGATATTGTTTGGGAGCGTAGATTACAATATTCAAGTATCAAATTAGGAGGCCTAGTGGCATATTACTGCAATATAGATATGCGAATTCTGATATTGCTTGAATATTGTTTTTACAGTGAAATGAAAATATTCATAGATTAGATTAGATAGATTCATATCGTCATTCGTTATTTTCGAATCACAACCTAAGATGGTTATTGGGATTTTTTGAGAGTGATCACTCAGTGTATTCAAACAGATGTGGTAACGCCTCGTTGATCCCTTGCTCGCACAAGTTTCGACTTCTGAGGGTTTACGTTCGTCAGCTGGTTAACGGAAACGAACAATTTTGGAACAAAAAATTTTTCAGATATCAACATTGGCAATGCAATATTTATAATGAATTATCATCGATATGTGGTGAATTTCAATGTCAGTAATTACGCAAAGAACTTTTTGCACAGCAAGTTTCACATTCTGATCCTTCAGTGTTTTTCAAATAGATTCTCATTATAACCAAACTTGGTAAAATTTTTTGTTTTCTTGAAAATAACTTGAAGCAATCACATCTAAACCACCTAGCTCTTTACATTGAGCCGAATGTTTACATTTTCTTTCATGACCAATATGAATTGCAATATAAGGTCAATTCACCCGTAATATTGAACCAAGATTGGTCTTAAATGTTTGCGCTACTTGGGTATATTATTGTTTATGCACAATTATTCAGATATTATATTATTTCAGTTCATGGTGTTGAAATAAGAGTAACCGATTCAAGGCGATCATCGAATTTAAAACAAGCGTTCCTTCAGCAGTGACTTGTTTTATGGTTTTGGTAAATTTTCTGGTTTACAGTCGATTTATTCTAATTATTTACAACGGCCTCAAAGTTATGTAATCTATTTGTCCTTTCATCAACAGTCGGACGGTTACCTTTCAATAAAATAATTCACCAATTTGATGAGGCATGATTATCATCAGTAACTACCCACAACGAAATTATCTTGTAACGGTAACGTCAATGGTATGAAAATTAGATCTGAAAAATTCGGAACTGTTACGGTTGTTTTCAAAAGACTTTGACTCTTGGATATATCATCTCTTTCTGTGTGTAGATCGAATTTTTATTTCTATAGCCATTTACCATTCGAAAGTTGATCTAGAAAACCTACGTTATTCCTTCAAAAATTGAAGTCCTCGTTTCTCTTATTGGATGAATATTCTCATTACAAAAAGATCAATGGGCGAAACGTCTGCCCCAAAAATCTGCGGACCACGGCTCAGAAGCCCGGAAACTTCTAACAATTCATCAGTTGTCGGCCGTGAAAGTCTACAATCTTTGATATGACTGCAGTAATGTTAGTTACAAGTACAAGTGGTATAAAACCATAGAAACCATCGTTAATAAGGGTTATACTTGTTTATTAATTCCAGAATGAAGTATAATAATGATGAGATCTGAGGTAACTATACTAACTATATACACAATTACAATTTGAGATTGTCTCCATAACGGATACGTGATCAAGAAAACAATAGGAAATGAATGCGGAGTGACCACGCTTGGGAAAGAAACATTATGAAGGTTATCGTGTTCAAACAGCGAAGCAAGACAATCAATTTTAATAGAAAATGTTCATTTTCTTGAGCCTACTATTTAATTTTTTTTAAATTACATCTTTATTTTGATACTGTATCAATTTTCTTCTCCTGAAGATGGTAACCTTGTTAGCGAAACGCTCGTCGAATGCAAGTTATATCAGTTAGGTAATATTGATCTCTACAAAAAGTTTTACACCGAAGGTTTCAATGTCATCGTTCGAATATATGAAGGAATTACGATTTTTTGTTCAACACACAACATAAATATCACTAAAAGAGAGATAAAAGAGCAGATGCAATGCTATTTGAGTGAAATTCTCGTAGAAAAATGTCGAAGAGTTACGACCAATCTAATAGCACATATTTCTATTGTATTGTAATCAAAAATATTTTATGTGCGAAGAACTAATTCATTTCGGAGGGAAGACTTCCCCTTATATTGTATTTGTATATTTCCATCGTAAGCCACGAATTTCATTCGATTATAATATAAAACATTCGTCATTTATACAAACGCAATTTTCACAGCTAAAAGGGTCTTACAACCGGAGTTCATCGATGAGTATGTGAAGAACATATCTGTTGGTTTCTTCTCATCAACCACTTCTGTGACCAAAATGAATAATCTTCCCTCTTTGAATGTTATTATTATTGTTATAGCGCAACACAGTGGTTCTTTGAGACCTCTTCTAGTTAATATTTTCATATTCAAGTTAATTAACAATTTGACTATGTTTGACACAGAACCAAAACATGAGATAGAACAGCCAATCTTCGTTGATTTCTATAAAATTTGATGATTCATGAGAATTGTTTAGGATGAAAATAATTATGTCACATCAAATAGATTTGATCAAACTGTTTGATAGTTTGATCGTGAGAGATGGGCATTAACACTATTCAGCCTAGTTCGCTAATTATATGTCATATGTTCATATGAACTTGGTCAATGGACAGTTAACAGATTCTATCTATCAGCCGCAAGAGAGGCCGCAAAATATTGTTTTGCGGCCGTTACACAGGGTGACGACAGGCAAAAATTTTTATGGCATTTGCGGGAGTAACTGCCGGCGAACTGAACGTTCGTATTGCTTAATATTTCATTTCTATAGAAATACTGTGGCCCCGGGGGGGGGGGGGGGGGGGGTTTTTGGTCTCGTGTGAAAATAATAGTGATTTTGTTTCTTTGGTTTGAGTTGATTTGGTTTCTTATTTTTTGGTTTATAGTTTTTGAAAATATAGTGTCGATGTCAAAAATTTTAGATTCTTCATAAAGTTTGGATGTATCGTATTGTTTGGGTTTTTTGTACATCATTTTAATTATATGTTTTCGGACAACCTCGAGTTTTTTTATGTGATTTTGGTAAGCTGCCCCCCCATACTGTTATTCCATATGATAAGTGACTTTCGATTAAGGAATAGTATATTATCTTCAGTTGGCGTAAGTTGACAATATTCACTAAGGATCTCAATTTGATGAGAATCTCTCTTAATTTCTCCTCTACAAAGTTAATGTGAGCATCCCATTTCAGGTGTGCATCAACATATGTTCCCAAATATTTTATGTTTGAAACCGCCTGTATATTCATTACTACTAATTGAATATGAAGCGAATGGTAGGAAGTGAGTTTTCTTTATATTTATTGTAAGTAGTCTTGCATCTAACCATTTTATGATATTAGAGAAATCTGATTCGACTATTTCTTTAAGCGTGTCCCAATTTTCAGCTTGATATGTGATTGCAGTCTCATCTGCAAAGCTCACAATATTACCTAACGTCTCCATTTGGAAAAGATCATTCAGGTATGAATTGAATAGAATTGGCCCTAAAACTGTTTCTTGTGGGACTCCATATTCAACATATCTGAAATCGCTCGTAGTATCGTCGATCCTTACACACTGCTTTCTGTTGTGTGGATAGCTTTGCATGAGCTTGAAGGTAGTTCCCTTAAAACCTAGTCCTTCCGGGACTTCGAGGAGCTGAGTGTGACTAACCGTATCGAAGGCCTTTTTCAGATCCACGAAAATACATATTGTTGGGGTTCTTGAACCTTTATGTTTTATGGGGGGGGTAGTCCCCGGAAACCAAAGGATGACAATTTTTTGAGTAGGACAACCTTCAACTCATCAAACCGACACAAGGAAAGAAAACACACCATTCCCCACCAAAAGGCAAAGTTTTGAGAGAGAACAAAAAAAAAAGAAGGAAAAAAAAAAGAAACAGGGAGAGTCACGGAGAAGACCACCTCCGTGATGTTCTCAAGATAAGAATGGGGATGTTGGTATTGGTATATTGTCGCCATCACCCACTTTTCTATAGCCACGTCTGAATGCTGTCTTGTTAAAATGAAATAATGTTCATTGGAATTATATAATTTGCACAGAAAATAATGTGTATACTATGACCGCAAAATGTTTTCGGTTCATTATAACAACTTTTTTTGGAGTTTTGATTTGTTTGGATCGAAAGCTATTTCGATAGAGTGGATGCTACTTGCCCTATTTTTTATATGTAGGTGAAAAACTGATTTGAAAAGATTTGGTAGTTTACACGATAAAATTTCAAAAACTTTTATAGCTCAATCATGGAAGTATTTGAAAGGAGTGAATAATGGGTATCATTAAGGTCGCGCAAACGGACGTATAATGAGTACATTAAACAATAGTCGTGGATAAATAATTTCATTCGTGAAAGTGAGGTTGGAGTGAAACGTAATTATGTATGAGCAGCTCATGATCTTGGATTCTATTCGGAATCCGTAGAAAGGATAGTTCTTCATTTCCAATTTCATTTATTGAATAAGTGAGCTCTAATATTTTGAGAAATCAAAACATTGAAAATGTGGGGAAGAGGGTATATTTTTCTCATCATTACTGTACATAAAATATTACTTTTACTACCATTGTTAACAAATTCTCGTTTTAAGTACTGTTATTTTACACTCATCAAATTTGCGTAGCATTGGTGATGGAAACTTGAATAGACCTCCGTTGGTAAAATGGATATTCATTTCCTGCCGAGTTATGTTCACTTCTTCGAAGTTTCGAAGTATGAAGGAATTGTTCGAAAGATGATTTTCACCTTGCAGATTTTCTTGTTTGCTGGTTATCAAACCCCACCTTTTTTGTTATTAATTTAATTTATGTTAATTGGAGTCGCTCTTCAGATGATTGAAACACTTCAATCAATACGTTAGCCCCTTTGAATGTGTCTGCCACATTTACTACTCAATGTGAAATAACTTCAATTTCACATTGAAGAGTGTTGGCTTGTGAATGAAACACTTCATTTGGGTAACATTCGTTTGCACTTATCCCCTATGCACAGTACCTGATGTCCCAAGGTATTATAGCAAAATTTCATGGTGCATGAAACACTTCATCAAACGTGCTTTAGCAGCTCTCCGACAATTGTAAACGACCTTCAAGTAATTCGTGAACGGAAATTAAAAATATGCTTTAATTTTATGATTCTCATTAACAATAGTTTTATGTTATCAACAGGTTCCAAATCCCAGGGCCTGACTCTTTCATTGGCATGAAAGCATCGGCGACTGCCATTGAAGAACATATGCATAGTAACCTCGAAAGACAGCGGAATGAAACCACAGACTGAATAACCTAGGTGAGGCTACTGAGCTCTTCCGACGAGAATCTTCGGCGTTTTTGACTGACGGATGTGTTAGGGGGAAGGTACTGCGAGACCAGTTAGTAGTTGGTAATGAATGAGTATCCTTCTTCCCCATCTAACACCCCCGTCAGTTGAAATCCGCCGAAATGAATAAAAATAACTGACACTAGAATTTGAGAGGAATGACTTCCGAGTATGCGATGAAAAAGTCGGTGTCTTCGGTAGCTCAGTGGTTAGAGCATCAATGGAGGATGTGGTTTCGAATCCTTCCTGGGGAAGTTGATTTTTTTGAATTGTTAATCGTCTGAAATTCATTTCAAAAAGTCTCAACCTCAACACAAAAGTCACCAAATCATTGCTTATTCATGTTACACAAACTAGCAGTGGGGTAAATATCAAAGTGTATGCTACATGAATCTTAATAATTAAACTTTGATTTGTTGTACCTAAACAAAAAGTAGCATTTTTATTTTCAAAAATATAGTGCCTGGAATCCCAGTATACGTTTCATTAGGAACCGAATGTCTGATAGCGGAATTAGGTCCAGTAAAATTCGCACGAACTTGTGATTATCATCAATCTATTCACATTCAATTGGAAGGATGATATAAGCCAGATACCCAGTCAGATTTTCTGTAGATAATGAACACCGTTCAAGGGTTTATTATTCTCAACATTTTATAACTGATCAGTGATTATTCTCGATGTTTTCAGAGGTGAGTTTACTATCACTTCAAACGAATGATAATGAAAGAGACGAAACTGATGATAATGCAAGAAATCGTAGTGCAGTTTCCGTCAGTTTCCGACAATAACAGATATCACCGATGCATTCAGCTTATCTATAAATTACTAATCTTTATTGTTCCGGAGCAGTCGTTCGAATTCATTATTTCAAGAAACAAAAATTATCGCCGTTGTTAGACCGGTAACGATGCCCAGTCGTTTCCACCCATGAATTTCAATTTTTCTATCTGGGACCGACCGGTAATGGGTCGTCGAAGGAAACGAACTTATCAGGAGGAACGGCACGAAACAGGCATGAATCAGAGCCGTTATCGCCGGATCGTGACTCATTTCGGTTATTCGTCGAAAACATTTTCGAGAAGCCGGTGTGTACCTACGAAGCGGAACCGGCAGGTATGAGGAGTAGTAGCTTTTGTCGAAGGTGACCGTTGGAAAACCAGCGGCAGACGATGTTGGCGTTTCGACAATGTACGAGGTTAAGATTCGAGGAAGACGTCGAGGATTATACCTATGTTTGCAAGCAACAATTTCATTTGATCGTGAAATTGAAATAGCACGCTTTCATCAACATCGTTTTTTTTAGCATGAATCGTAATTATTTGAATGGATTGTTTCGAAGAAATTCATAAATTAGTAAAAATATCTCCGGAGTTTTCAATGTTATTGTTTAAATTATATCATAGCCCATTGCCCTATTGAGATTAGGTGGAAAAACAGAGGGTAATGTGTCTTACATACTCACCTGACACATCTCGTTATATTTTTAATTATTATATACTCGTAATTTCTTAGTGGTGATGTGGAAAATGATAACCTTCATTAATTGTTGCCACGACTGCCACTCGAAATTTTTTACAGGTGGCACTTACGAGCGAAAACATACTGGGACACCATCAATAATCATTTTCAATTTTTTCTCTCTTTCGTCTGGTCAGAGAATTCTGTAGCAATCATTATTATATATATTCCCAGGTAGCACCTTTTTTTCAACTCATGAGCGATAACATAAAAATAATTATTTCCAAATATTCCTCGTTTGTGCAACCCAGTGCCAACGTGCCTTCACTTTTTTTGTTTCCAACGGGTAGATAAAAAATTTGCACATCTTTCATTCAATGAATCAAGTGGCAATTGTGCCTTTGCTTCTGGAAATTCTCCGAGTATTTACGAATAAGAAAAATCTGACAACATCAGGAATAATGAAATTTTGCTTCAATCAATGAGAATTCTAATGTAACTTCAGTTGCTTACTTTGAACAGTAATTTTGCAAAACTAAATGAAGGAATACTATTTGAAATTAATTTTTTCTGGCCACAATGATAAAAAACGAAAAATAAGTACCATTAAACTTCTAGTCTGTCCTTTCACGCTTAGTAAATGAAGAAATGTTCTCAGCTTTCTGATCGAGGAAGGTAGCATTTGTCCAATGTATTTGATTTGAGCTTCTATAAACCTAGGAACAGTCGTTATTTATATTCTTTCTACTTGACTTGACAGTGTACCGATTGACGCAAATCTGTGGAATACTCGGTGGAATATCTCTCATGGAGGCCAATAAATTACTGCTGAGATAAGTGGAAATGAGCAAGTTAAAGAATTCTGCAGAAAGTGATTAACTCGCATTCTTCCAAGATTGATTGATGTATTTGAATCATTGCAGAAATAAAAAAAATATTTTCGTAATATTTTAGAGTAGTATTGATCTGAAGAGAACAAAACAGTGTTGCATCTGCAGAGTACATGCAACCATTTTGCAGTTAGTACCTACCAATCGAATAATACAACTTTGGAAACATCCAGGGATGAGTTTTCAAGTATACTTGATGCTGAAATGTATTCAAGAGCTTCTGTTCCTTAATGAACCAAAGTCGATTAGAGAAATATGCAATCGACCACTTAACAGAGGGTTGACAATCCCAATAACTGTGAATTTTGAATTGAGAACTGGTTTTGGATACTGCTTCATGAGGTGTAGATTTCATCAGAATTCCGAATGTACATTACATTAAGTTTTTATGGTACATATGTTTTATTCAAGTTCACTCAGCGGAATCAAGCATGATGCTATTTTTGGGGGCCACCGGAAAATTATATTTGATAATAGCGACATGGCATAAAAATCCATATACGATTCTAATTAGCGGTTCGTCCTAGCAAACAAATAGCGGAAAACCGTCAAAAATCGGAGGACAAGTATTCACTTCGTTAACACGCCGATACGGCCGCATGCTAACGACGAAAACAAACGAATAACGCGATACGTGCTAAATAAAAGTGGGTAACTTGAACTCGTTTCGCCGTTTTCGATTTCGTCTGCACTTCATCTCGAATTTCGACTCGGTGTCGAATAAAACCATTCTCGTACGTTTTAATTTTGCCACCTTTTCAAAATATCCCGTAACCTTTCACATGTGTATTTTTACGTCGCGTCGTGGCGTATCAGCGAGAGAAGTTGGAAATCGATGTTAGAAATCCAGCATATTGTAATTCAATAACGTTTTTAGTACAGGTATGTTAAATTCATTGAATAAATACGATCTCTCCGTTTGCTACGACGCAATTTATTTACATTTTCACTTGTGATTTGTGAAAAGGCACTCGAAAGGCCGATTGTGAGAAGACTAGCGTAGTTGACGTTCATTCGATAATTATTGTTATGTTCACAGATTTTCCATCAGGAAGAGTGGAGTAATGGGTAGGATTGCTATATGTTAGGCTTTTTCCGGTACTGTCCGGCCAAATATTTGTGTGTCCGGCCTTGTCCATTTTCAGTAGGCTTTTCGGTCTGCTCCGCGCCAACAAACGACAATAAACTTTTTGATTGATTTCACAATTCCACCATTTTTTCAGAAAATATAAAAGAAATCTGACTTCCATTTTTCCGTTAATACATGAAAAGCGAACAAGTTATTTTGAATCATTCGGTAATAAAGAATTCCATTTTGAACTCCTGAATAAATACGTATAAGTAAAGTAAGCTTATACTATTTCATAATTATTTCAGCTCATAACGCTAACATATTTGATGAATTATCAGTGGTCGAAGGAAAGAAATAAATTAGAATTATTAGAGATAATTTCGAAGATTGTACATTGCGCAATTTTGATTAAACGAGTTCATAATTTTACAATATGATATCTGAAGAAAGCGAAATTTTAGATGAAGTTGGTGGAAAACATAATACAGCTAACTAGTAAGATATTTTTGAACGAGTTTGAGAATATAATTCAAATACCGAAGGTAATTTTCAATTTCATAGTTTCTTCCCAGAAAAATATTACATTTTGTTTGTTTCAGATTCATCAATTATACCAGAAAAAAGATAAAATTATTTTGTTTTTTTGTTTTACTTTATATGTGGTGACCGAGAAACTGTCCGGCTTTTACTGCAAAATGTCCAGCTTTATATAGCACCAAGGCCGGCTTTTGTAATTCACGAGGTGAACCTAGTAATGGGATTCAAATCAGTTCGATGAATTATTTTTAGCTTTTCTCTTCTCCGAATCAAAAAATAGAAATTACAACTTCTATGAAAGAAGTAAAATCAGAAATTTTTTACAAACCCTCTCTGTTGATAGGTACGTGTATATCATTCAAAGACTTTTGAATCATTCACAAAAAGGAAGAAACTTCATTCTCTCCACAATAATACCTGTGTTTATTGTTTTTTCATGAATGCATCATTGAGACGCAATTAGCCAGGAGTTATGATAAACTGTCTAATGAAATACCATTACAAATAACCGACAATGTTACCATTCAAATGTTGTGCTGTCTTTAGTTCCACAGGAAAGGAAAAATCAATGTAATGGTCGGAAAAGATCCAGGGAGAGAAAATAAACATTCGTATACTTCAAATTTTGAAGGTTGCTTAAGTGTTCTGTTGTAAAGGGGCCTCCTGGGAGATAAGGTTTCGACATGTCTCTGGATTCGACGGGTCAACTGTAATAGAATTGTAAGAGGTGGGAATATATATCTACAGAAATGTTACATTGTTAATTCTTTTGAGGAATTACAGAGTAATTATATATAGTGAGTCTAGTAGCTTAAATGTATTTTTTGGTGACAACTCCACATATAGGAATAGTGGAATATCATGAGAAGATTCACTTTTGTCAATTGATTCGACATCGATGTTCATGATAAGATATCCATTAAAATGTCTCAAAATCATGCCAGTTTGTTTGTGCTATGAAGGTTTCAGGCCGTTCGTCTTTATTTATGAAAGTATATTCAAACTGATTTCAGTGAATGAATAATAAATATATTACTGAATGAATCTTTCGGAATCAGAATAACTGAACACTTTATAATAATTCCACCTCAACTATCGTTCCTGTGTCTTTTAAATCTCCGAAAAGAAGGTGGATAGAAGAAATAAATATTATTCAGTTACTGTTACATATGCCTAGACGAGAAAGGTGAAAACAGTATACGTGAGATAATTCCAATAAATCCGTTATAAAAGTAGCAATCGGAACAAAGTAATACCGTTGTTCGAGTTCTTTTATTAATTAAATCACATATATTATTGTGCCATACATGTTGCATCAGAAAATTATAACAATCGAAATTGTTGACTGCTATTTCACATCGACCACAAAGGTACATCGGCGGCCACGTCTGCTGAGGCGTGAATTTCGATTCCGTGTTGTTTTCGAGGAATGTTGGTTCGTTACGTTCTCGGCGTGAAAAATCGTGATAAGAATGTTCCAAATTGAGTAATAAGTACTGTAGAAACTAATATTATCGAATGCAGCCAACACGTTTGAATTTATCATGTTGAGATCATAGGCTGTTCCCTGATTGGGAACAAATTATCTTTTCACATGGAGCCCCAATATGCAAAATTTCAAAGACTTCAAAGAGCTTTTGAAAGAGAAATCGCGATTGCAAAAATCAAAAAGTTCGGATTCAATGTGCTGTGTATGTATCAGCAACTATATACTCTCGAAACTGTAATTCAAAGAGGTACTGAAAAACAATCTACCTTATATTATATAATTTCGTCATTCTCATTATCCACAATAAATGCATTCTATAACCTGTTTTTTTGCAAATTTGAATTTTTTTTAAAAGAAAGAATGACTAAGTTGGCTGAGTCGGATCCATATCCGCTGATCATGGATCTTATTCATGATAGTGATGTAGAAAACTAATATGCCATGCTACAAGCTTTCATCTTCCTGGTCTCTGCACAGAGCTTAGTCATTTCCCCATATTCTAAGAGGTATTGCCGTAGCTGGCGGTATTCTTTCAGAACATTCGTAGTAACCTTTTCCTGAACAGTGACAGATATTTTCTATTTCTGCATCAGGGTAGCCCAATAACGTTCTCGAGTGATTGCAGCTGATGGTTTCATCCCAGTGCATTGGGAAGTTGCAATGGAGGCATTCTTCAATGAACCTAGCAGTTGCAGATGTCGTGACGCCAATGGTTTCAGACAGGAATCAACTCTTGATGTGGCCTTAGCATTGATCCAGTCAGTGCTACAGTGTTACACCGCGAGGCATGATAGCCTTCTGATGGTGACTTTGAGGCTATCAGTGCTTATCCGATGGCAGGCAAGTACTACTAACCTTGAAGAGACTCTATGAAATAGGTACGAAAATTCGACGTTATTCAATAGTACAGAAAAAACGAGCGTATTTACTCGAATTTGTAACAGAGCAAAGAGTGAAATACAAACATGCAAATGATCTCGCAATTTTATTTGGTTGGCAGATAATGTTTTGGTATTATCAAGCCTACGGCTCCAAAAAGTGCATAATTGATTGAGGCATAATTTGGTACCTTCCATTTCTTCCAGCAGATGATGCTCAGTGAAAATGAGGAAACAATTTGCGAGCTAATATCTTTCTCGCATACTTGAAGTGATTGTCTACTCCTCAGATGACGATTAGTTCCTGTTTATCCGAATTAGTCACTCTCCCTTTCCATTTCGGAATGCAGAATTTCAATCTCGCATAAAGAGAAATGAGTATTCAAGACCGTCGTCCTCGATGGATATATCCTTCGTTGGCGTGACTAACGAGTTTCTTGAAATTCCCCACGTATTGTTGGTGCTTTACCTACTCACGAGACGAAAAAATCGAATTACGTCGTACATTATACATTTCCGAGCTGTCGTTGCTAATGCCAATAGAACGTATGGGAATACATTAACGGGGTATGCGTGCGCAGTGTTTTCTTGGCTTATAGGTAGGACAAGAAGTAAAAGTGACAATAATACCGTTTAGAGAATGTCTTCGAGCTCGGTATCTTATCACGAGGAAGGCATTGAAAATTATACTACCAAAGCGACAGAAAGATTCAGATGGATACGGGGGCGTATAAAATCATTTGTTGCCGAAATGAAGGTTAAAGACGTTGCGAAATATGTTGAAGGAGAGAATCTATTTCATCAGTGTTCAACATGAGAAGGATGTGGGATTAATTCAGAAGGTTACATCGAAACCATTCACTAGAGCGAAAGCAAATATGTCCGGATCCACTCGAAAATTTCAAGTTCGGATTAAAATTATATTTGAACAACTGTTCGATTATGGTTGGGGACTGTTTAGTATGAAGAATATTATAGTAAAAGTGACATAATTTCCTACAGACAATATCGTTAGCTTGAAGGATATTTTTTTCGAATTACTTCGAAACAATACCTACCTATCATCTAACAGTACCTCTTCAGTACCTCTTCGAAAGTGAAAATTTCATTATTGATTTTTTATGGTTTTTCGTTCACTAAAAAACTTAACAAGAAAGTTTTATCTTGCTGAAGAAAGGTAAATCATCGTCGAGTACTTTTGACACATTACCTGGCATAACTCAACCAAGAGAGATTCACACATCTAGTGAATTCAATAAAAAAATATCAGGGGCATCATTTTTGTGATGCTGATTCCAAAAATCATCTGAAGACAATGTGAGAACTTTTATGAGTGGTAGTGCCACATAAATTTTTAATGATGATTAGATTCTATTCTACATATATGTCACCTATCGACCTATATTACAAACCTGTTTTCATGTGTTATGATTATTTGATGAGGTTTTGATAATTCTTCATAGTATTTGACGACAACTGTTTTCTAAGAAAATATGAGTTTTGTCAAATTATAATCACATGATCAACACCAGTTTTTTCAGGTTGTATATAGTAGGTACCGATTCATTTTTGGAATGAATTTTATCACCTCCGGCTACCCTATTGAATTTATTGAACGTGAAATAATTTTTCATTGATTAGCCCATTAATTCAAAAGTTGACTTGATATATTGGTACATTTTCATCCCGAATGAGATACGGGTATAATTTGTCTGATAGGAATATTTTCCTTGAAACGTAATATATGCCCTTATATATAAGATTTCGCGGGATGGAATGAGGATAGTTTTGAGACGTGTTTGCGAGATGATATCACCAATAGAGAGTAGTTGAATAGTTTGAGTTTTATAATGCAAATCGAGCAAGGGAAACCCAGGATCCTCACAAGATTCTGAAAACGTACGAGTGATAATCGTTATAAATTTCGATGAAATAAAAATAAAATAGTATATTGTTTACAAGGTAGGAGGAGCCGAAGTTTTTTAAGTCGGGGAGCAATATAGAGTACAGAGTCCGGAAATGGGCTTTTCGTACGAGGTAAATATACTAGTTTTCCGCAAATCGTTTAGAATTCGACAGATATCAATTAATTTTGAGAAAATCGCGAATAATTTCATTTACAAATGATAATAAAATTACTTGGGTTACTTGGTGAACTGATTTCAATCATTTATGTAGAACACTAAAGAACAGTAAGGAAATCATTACATTTTCTTCAAGAAATTTTGAAAGGAATGTCATAATTTCCTAGCGATTTCCGGAAAATATGATTATCCACATCACCCCAACCTTTTTTGTGATTTTCTTTCATTCTGAAGTCAACATACTCCCACCGCACGTAAAACCATGACAGAAGGCCAGAGGAACGTTGAAATAATTATAGTCTCGTCATCCAAAAATTAACTTCCAAAAGAAGATTAGTTGATCCAAGAAACATTCATTATTCAATAAAAATCTGTTGGAAAACATCGTTTTTGCATGAATGGATCTTTGTCCCAACTGACCATCAATTGGAAAATATTATTATCCATATCACCCCAACTTTCGTCGGTACTTTTTTTATTCTGAACTCGATAGTGATAAAGAAGGTAGTTTTCGAAGAACGTTGAAATGATTAATCATCTAATGAATAGTTTTCAAACGAAGATTAGTTGGTCCAAAGAACATTTTTTTTTATCGAAAGTCTGTTGGAAAAATTAGTTTTCCTATGAATGATTACTCCTTGTCTGGAAAATATTATAAGATAGGGTGAGAGTGAATTGAACGCTCTAACTCCCTTGTCAGATATTACAGGACATAAGAGTTTACGTAACATGAAAAAACTGGATCGTATTGCATTCTATTCAGCGGAAACGTTTATGTCAATATACTTGAATCTCTTAAGGAATGCGGCAACTTTCACTACTATCGTCTGAAAAATGTTCTTTAAAACTGTCTAGGAAATATTGATTACTATTAATTTTCATCTATGGATCTAAAATCCATTGTGGTTTTTCCTTTGATTACAGGAAATTAATTCTAACGTTTTTCCCATCATTGAATACTACATAATATTTTTAACAGCTCCGATCGAAGAAGTTTCTTACTTTCCTTCACCATTTTCAAGAAATATCTCCAATAATTATTCACGTGCGTATATTGACCAAATATCTAACAAAAATTAGTTGGGAAGCTGCCAAGTTATTTAATAAAAACCATTCTAATCGTTCCAAAATTTCAAGGAGAGATACCACATGGTGATGCACTTGAAAAGGTTCCTACGTATGATCGGGACCTCGCCTTCGACGTGCGTTTCGCTAACAAGTTAACCACCTTCAGGAGAATTGAAAATCTCAATTTTCTTCTTAATATATTAACTTTGTTAGTGAAATTCAAAGCTAGTGCGGGTGATATAAGTTCAGTCTTATGGTAAATGATTGAGACAGTGGGTCGAGAATTTATCTAGGAATTTTATGGAAGTTACGAAAATAACTGGTGGTATTTATGAACATTCTGTCTGTGGGAACGAAGTGTTTTTGAGGGGTTCCGTACACAATGAGATTTCGTCTCGTTCTTTTTCGATACTATGATTTTTTTTCACTCTTTTGTTTCACACCAGGATACAACGTTAGAATTTTCGGAAAACATTGTATTACTGAGGGCGAAGGAGAAGAAATTCATGAAAGCTTGAAATTTTTGAGGGTTATAAACCTCACATCATCCTCGACAATGAGTACAACAGCTGGAGTGTTTTGTTAGAGACGAACTTTGTAAAAAGGAAGGATAGGTCTCAAGACTCACAAAAGATGGTTGGGAGACTGTATTTTTCGGGTGGGCCGCATCTTTAATGACTAATCAGATGAAGTATCCCATATGGGCTAAAATAGAATCAGATGATGGTTCCAAAAGGCTTAAACTTCAAAATCAATTCGACCGTGAGACTTTTGTCACCTCACCCCGTACAGCGAAAGGCTATAAAGTCGTTATTTGTTACTGAGCACAAAAAAACGGTCGTTACAGCAGCGATGGAATTAATCGACAGTGAAAACGCGGAACCACCATCGCAACTGCATACATTATCGCACAGAGATATACCGGAGAAATTACACGGAGCATTAGCATGAGACCGAGAGGATGAGCAAACATATTGTACCATTCTTCGCGTTACGTTGAACTTTCACACAAACTTATCGACATCTCCATTGAATTTTCGCAATTAGAACGGTGCGCCGGAGAACTTCTATTGTTCGAGAGTTTGGCGAATGGCTCATCGCGGAGGCCCAAAGGCATCCTCCTCGACCGGAACAAAGAATCGCGTGACTCACCTGAAGAATCAACAGGTCGTCGTCTCCATAAAATCCCGGGATACTCGATTGTCACTGATATAATCACACAGTCCACTACGCTGCTGTCACTCTTCGGCGATAACTCTTTTGGAAAATCGTTCCAACGCACACTTGTTGCTCGGTCGGTGCGGCTTCGAGCTGCGAACTGCTGGTCTGCGGAGGCTGTGCCGGCCAGGCGAGAGAGGTCTGCAGGTAAGAGTAGTTCACCTGTCTCGGAGCGACGTACCGGGTGGACCTGGTGAGCGAGGCGACTTGCCGTTTGGCCTGGCTAGGAGCGGTTGCGGTCGCGGAATTTTTTTTCACAACGGTCGACTCGCGGTTGGGGAAGAACGCGTGGCGGTTCGGGTTTTGATGGGGGTTGCGTACGGATGGTGGTTTGAGGATTACTATTTTTCGGGGGTTGTTGAAGAGATGGATCCGGGAATTGAGGTTTCTTATGGTAATTGCGGATTACACGGTTGCTTGCTGAAGGACACTTTGGAAATTCCCCATTCTGTCTTGTGATGTTTTTCAGATTGAATAGGCACAAGGTATCACAAAAATGAATATTATCAAAAAATGTTTTTTATGACGAAATGAGAGTTTTATCAGTTCAATTAATCTGAAAGATGAGTAGGTATGTATTCCCATTCACACAAATGTGGTGGAAATTATAATACCATCAACCATAGGACTAGGCAACAAATATGATACCTTATTTATGATTAGGATTCAAACCTTTCGCATTTGGAAAATTTTATATAACTTGTATTTCACATCGTCGTCATCAAATTCAATTTTGAATTATGAATACCAACTCAACCTGACCTAATCCCGTCTAACCTGAATACAGCTATAAGCACCAACCAGAAACCCCTTATAGTTGAGTTAGTTATGAAAAATTCAATATTAGTACTAAACTAATGGTAGTTAACCTACCCCAGAGGAAACAACCAATTTTTATTACTATTCATTGTTCGCACTCGTGCGATATGGCGATTATTTTCATTCTTAGTATTTCCGGTTGTACGAAATTTTAATAACAATATGAAATCAGATTTCCAGTTCATATTTTTGTTCTTCTGTGAGAAATTCAGTTTCAATATGGAAAAATTGAATTCTTGTGGCTGGGATGAGAAAACAT
Source organism: Zygogramma bicolorata (assembly GCA_032362365.1). Taxonomy (NCBI): domain Eukaryota; kingdom Metazoa; phylum Arthropoda; class Insecta; order Coleoptera; family Chrysomelidae; genus Zygogramma; species Zygogramma bicolorata. The sequence goes on along the minus strand of JAVJAQ010001486.1, from coordinate 105,880 downwards.
TTTGGACCTTGGACAGTTCAGTTTGACAGTCACAAAAATAGATCAAGTTTCAGGTTTTTTCTTATTAAAATACAACACTTCTAAACCGAATATATTTCCGGAAAAAGTTCATTCTTAATTTTTGTTTCAAAATTGTCTCTCCGGATGGATAGTGGGAAAAAAATATTTTACGATATTTTCGAATGTTTCAGTGGCGAACGTTGTACTTCCACTGATCATTTTCTTCCAACAGAAAAAATATTAGGGAAAGGTTATTTTCAATTTTTGATGACAGCATTTTTTCAAAAGTTGCATTTTCGGATATTGCGCTCTGCTGGTTAGTTTATTTTTGCGGTGGTGCTTTGGAATTTGTTATTTATATTATATTCAACCGGATGAAAACAAATATAACCCTGAATGATGGAATATTACCTTGTCCACTCTGTTTAAGGTGGGTCAGCGCGAATAGCAGTTTGAAAGGTGAATGCTGAGTTGCCAAGTTGCCAGTGAAAATCGGTAGATATGAATTTCTTGATCAGGTTTGGTGGAGAAACGAAAACTTCCCTCACAGATAATTACTGCGTACAAAGAGATTTGAGTTCATTTCGAATAGGCTCATTACTGATATCTTAAAATGATTCTTCAAGCTAACACGATATCAGATATACTTATTCGAAGCAAAGAAAATTCAGAACTTGGTTTATTCTAACCCAAAATATCACAGTTTGTACGATTCTCATCAACAATGGGTTTACAAAACTGTGACGTGTGTTTCGCTATACAATAGTTTCAGGTTCAGGTTTTGTAAACCGTTTTCTTCATTGATTCTGCTTCAGTTGTTAGTGAGAATCGGACAGGAAACTGTGATATATATATATATATATATATATATATATATATATATATATATATATATATATATATATATATATATATATATATATATATATATATTGTTGAATATGGATTTTTATCATGTATTGGTAAGTTGCTCAATTGGTTTATTCTCTCAAAAAATTGTATTCCTCTTTGGACTGCTCCAACAGAGCATGCATGCCAAATAATGGAATCAAAATCTTATTCGATTAGGGACATCCTGGCAACGTTGCATACCGTTTTATGATTGTCTCCCCTCCTTCGTCTAGCAACTCGTAGTAGAGGGTGTGCTGAATGAATTGAATTATTTTATTACCTTCTGCAATAACTCGACTCTTGTTTTTTTACGGTTTCACTTGGAGGGAACGTCTGAGCCTGCGAGGCCACTCGAAAATATATCCGAGTTCAGTTTCTTCTTCTGGTTGTCCAATAGCTATTCTTTCGTATAGAGTGACACTCATACAATCCCCACCATGCGGCAGTTTTTTTTATGATGGATATCAAAAATATATTAATTTTGCATTTGTTTTTTGCTTGAAAGATAAAAGGAAATGAGCTCCATTTTATTTGTCACGTCCTTTCTTTGTCTGTTTAGGTCCGACAATAATAAAAAGCTCGAAAAAAATTTTTTGTTCTGTCGAACATTCTATACACTTGAGTTAAAATGTTGAAGTACGTGAATTCTCAATTTGCTGTTGGAAAAATTGATATCCGTTGAATGAGTCATCATACTTCGAAATTGAGATGGACTTCAATAATCTCCATATAATATAGTATATGATTCTGGGAATATGCGTACTATAGTGTAGGCGCTGAAAAGATAGAATGATCACGTGAACGGCACGCACTCTTTGAATGTTCATCTCCCCAATGTTACAAGTCCGATTCACACCACTCAACAAAAACGTCGCCTCAGCAGTAAATTCTACAGCATTTCCCAGTTCTCCCATAAACTCGTGGGATGCTTTTTTATAAGTGTTCAGTATTACACCTTTTTCCTCTACAGTTAAATGTCTTTTTTTGATCTTTTTCTTGGAGGTGAAAGAGTGTTTCCATCCATATTATTCAATTAACGTAACACACGTAAATACAAAGCACAAATGAGTACAGTACAGTGTAAACAGTTCTTCATTTATGTCAGTTTAGAAGGCGTGGCTACGCCACGCAGGCTATATATAGATGCAGGCATTCACTGTTCACGCGTCCTTGAATTCTATCTTTTGAACGGCTCGACTATAGTCAAACATAGTCAATAAAAAATATTGCTAGTTTTTTTTATTAAGTGTAAACACTAGATCGCATTTCGAATATTACATCATGTCAGACAAAATATTGTGTCATCTCAACATTCATAACATAAATATCGTAAAACTAAAAAAATGTACAGTCTTCTATTCTAGAGAAGTTTTAGAAGATCTATGCATGCCAAGCAGTTTCTATTGCCAATTAAAACATACCTAACCACTGGACAGGTACATAGTCAATTTTGATAGTTCGACGGAATTCTGAAAAAAAAAATGAATACCTGCCAATATATTCAGCAACTTGCCCAATTTCATTGAAGAACTGAAAATTTGTTACGCATTAGATTAAGAAAATATCTGGTGTTATAATGACTTTCAAACAGTATCCGGAATTTTTCAAGGAAAATCATATCGGAAATGAGTTTTCACCTAATTGTGGATAGCGTGTTGAAAGTTGAGGCTGGAAAATAGTGAAAAAATGTTTTAAGACACTGTGTTCCTAGTTGCGAAAGGAAAATTGGATAGTGGAGCTCAGAAAGTAGTTTCATGACTCATTTCTCGTATTTTCATTATTGGTTTAGAGATGTGTATTTGGTAATCTGCACCACAGCTTGCTGCACTTGGATGGATGAGCTGTCCAATCTGGATCGATCGTAAAGCAAGCACAGTTTTTCATTGAAGCATTTCAGGATTTCAATAGATTTGGGCGACCTGTTGATATCTGAATAAAATATTTGATTCAACCGATCAATACTAGTTGGCGTATAAACTGGTGATCTCCCCACTCTTCCGAAACACATAATCGAAAAAAGTCTATAAAAAAATTGTCTCTTCATTCGGTTTCAAGCAACTCCCTGCAGATAAGGATGGGAGGATGCCAGTCCGTTCCTTTCTTTGACGGCACCATAGCTGTAGCTGTAGGTCCCGACGCCCAGACTTGCTGTGTCCCTCTTGGGCCACGCTTGGGACTTGTAGCTGTTGCAGGCTATGAGGCTGTTCATACCTGGTGGGCGACTCTTTTCTATGGAGATACCGTTGCCAAGAGAGCGGATGCTGTAAAAAACGAGGAGTATTAGTATTTTGGTAGAATTACAGACAGTTGCCCTGCTGTATTTTTTTTCAAATTACAAAGGAACCGTAGTCAGATATAATATCGGGATTGCTTGAGTTGTTTAATTAATATTGATATATTGATTAATATAAGGATTTATTTTCTCCACGAATGGGTGATTTCAATGAGGGGACAATTTCAATTAAATTGAAGTCAGGTGTTGAGGTTAGTCCGAAATTGTTCAGAGCATGCCCGTTACCTTTTGTGATGGAAGAAAAGGTGAAAATTGAATTGAAGCGTTCAGAAGCCTTGCGAGTCATTGACTCAGTTGATTTCTCTGGAGTACACCTATTGTGCCCGTATTAAAAAAAATGGATCTGTGCGTATATGCGGGGATTTTGAAGTTACAGTAAATCCATTCATGGAAATTGACCCTTATCCATTACCAAAAATTGAAAATTTGTTCAGTAAATTAGCTGGTGGTGTTCATTTCACCAAATTAGACATGTCTCATGCTCATCAGCAAATTTGTTTGGATGAGGAATCGAAGAAATACGTTACAATATCGACTCACAAAGATTTATTTCGTTATAATCGTGCTCCTTTTGGCATCTCAAGCATTCCTTCAAACTAAAAATATCGTATCTTGGACACGACATTAGTGAGGAAGGATTACATGCTTCAGATTCCAAAATTTCTGCTATTATTAATGCTCCAACACCATTTGATATAACCACATAACAGTCTTTTCTGGTTTCAGTAAACTATTATGGCGAAGTCATTAGAAATCTCTCCATTTTTTTACAACCACTGTACAATTTGTTGAAGAAAAATAATCCATGAGAGTGGACAGAACAGTGTCAAAAAGCTTTCGATGAAGTAAAAAATACATCAGCTTCTCCTCCCGTTTCAGTTCATTTTGACCCAGAACTGCCTAATCAATTGGTTACTGATGCTTGCGAATATGGAATCGGAGCTTTAATATCACATGTCATGCCTAATGGTACTGAAAAAGTCATAGCTCATGCTTCCCGTACGTTATTGGAACGGGAGAAAAAATTCTGCATTTTAGAGAAAGAAGCTCTAGCAGTTATTTTTGGATTGTGTAAGTTTCATTATTATCTGTTCGTAAAAAAGTTCACTCTGGTGACCGATAATAAACCGTTGTCTTATATATTTCATCCAAATAAAATAATTCCAGAATATTCTGCTAATAGGCTGCGGAGATGGGCAATTATTCTATCGAGTTATCAATATGACATTGAAGTCGTTAAATCAGAAGATACCCAGCAGATTCATTGTCCAGACTTCCAGAAGTTGTTGACCTGGCAGACGACAATGTTGATTTCAATTTGTTGAATATTTTTCAAAAAATGTTCCAGTGAATTTTGATTTGGTTAGGGAAGAGATAGCCAAAGATTCAATCTTGAGTGAAGTTTTGCATTTAGTTGAAATAGGATGGCCTAGTACAAAAAAATTCTACAAAGTTGAAAATCTGAAAAATGAACTATCTATTGAAGCCGATTGTTTGATTTGGAACAATCGCATAATCATTCCTAGAAGGTGGAGAGAGACAATCTTGACAGATTTACATCCCAGTCATATGGGAGTTGTGAAAATGAAGAGTTTGACTCGATCATATTTTTGGTGGCCGGGGCTAGGAAAACAAATAGAGGAAATTGTCCAAATTGCCTCATCAATAAGGTTTCGCCTGAAAAATCTGTTTTACATCCATGGCCTTGGCCAGATCAACCTTTGAGTTGACTCCATTTAGATATCATGGGTCCATTTCGGAATAGATATTTTCTTATTATTCTGGATGCTCACATTGAATGGACAGAGGTTTTCTCTATGAATTCCATCGCTTCCACTTTCACAATTGAGATTCTGAAATCATGTTTTGCCTGTTTCGGTTTACCTTTACAAATTGTTACCGATAATGGTACTTCTTTTATTCTGAAGGAGAATGGCCTTGGCCAGATCAACCTTGGAGTAGACTCCATTTAGATTTCATGGGTCCATTTCGGAATAGATATTTTCTTATTATTCTGGATGCTCACATATGGATAGAGGTTTTTTCTATGAATTCCAATTCTGAAGAATTCGAAACATTTTCGAAAAAACAATAATATCTCACATATTACCAGTCCACCTTTTCATCCATCATCTAATGGAGCGGCTGAAAACGCCGTTAAAACGGTAAAAAAGTGTTCTGAAAAATTCACTCGGAAAGGACAAAAATGGTAATTTGAATTTTATTTTAAACAATTTTCTATTTGGTTATTGATCCACACCTCATTCCACAACCAAAATGAGTCCTGCAAAATTACTTTTAAACAGAAATTTGCGTACACGCTTTGATAATCTTTTACCAGGTGGAGTAACGAATTTGAAAACTCACGTCTCAGAAAAACAAGAAAAACAAAAATTGTATACCAGAGGTAGAAGGTTTTTAGTTTTTGAACCAGGTGAAAGTGTAACTGTTAGAGATTATCGCAAGTAAAATGTAATAGAATGGATTAAGGCAGTTATAGTTGAAACAATTGGAAATGTTACTTACATTGTGAAAATTCCAGAATTGGGCTATATTCATTGGAAAAGACATTGGAATCAGATTTGAAAAACTGAATGTGACATATTCTGAATTACCGTCAAATGAAATTTCCACTAATGACGACATATATGAGAGACCTAAACGAGTAGTGAAACCTGTAGATGGACTCAATTATGAGTAGTTACATTTTTGTACCATTTCATTTCGAAGGGGGGAATGTAAGATATTACTCTGTGTATGACTACGCATGTTGAAAACAGCAGAATATATTGTATCTTCCTCTTTACGAACAAGTAAATGTTCAGATCTTCAATTATAAGCATTTTCGATTAGTAATCCTTTCACCCTCAAATTGGGGTTGAATATATTACATTGAGAAAGCTGGGTGAAAAATCTGAATGACAATTCAAATGAGTCATCGCTGATCTCATTCGAAATACACTATAAGAAAAGTACAGATCGGGAATATCGAAGCTCTATTGATGTACTTTTACTACCGTGAAAATAACAATCGCGTTCAGATCAGACCAATTAATGTGTGTTATCATTTCTAACTGATGCAAAAAAAGTTTACCTTAATTATTTGACAATAACAATAATCGTGCTAGTCAATTATTTTGGATCAATTGTTTTCTGAATTTCGCAAAATGTTGGTTTTGTAACCGGTGAATGACACCGGGTTAAAGTCACAACCTTCTTATGATGGATCGCCAAAGAAGTCCGATAAAAACAAACAAAAATCAAAATGATCTCGGAGGTGTGATGATAAATGGCTCTCCATCGCTTTTATGATCATCATTCTTGCTCGCACTTGAATAAACTAGAAACTAAGATTACAGTAACATCCTTTTATAAAGATACCACTTGGTTTTGACGCTTCCACCAGACACCATCCCATTGCATTTATTGTCCCAAGTGTGGATGAGAAGTTTTGATAGAGATCCATTACCCTAACACCAAAATGATCTCACTTGATGCATGTTTTGCTAACAGAGTCAAGCAGGTTAGCATCGTCAGAAGAAGAAAATTGATCAATTTTCGTCCACTGCGAGTGACATCAGTTTGGTGTTATAGTAATTGACTCTATCCAAAGTTCTCACGTTTACACGAAAGGTTCTAATCTAACCGACAAGTTTAAATGGTGGAAATTATTGCATTGGTCTCCTTTGCCATAACTCAGGATTGTTAACTGGCTCATCATTCGACCTTTCTCAGCGATGAAAATGAACTTCAAGATTACCTGTTCATACTTTCCGTAACGCTGTTCTGAGATTTGATGAAGATGGACTTGTCCGGATCCTTATGGTCCTGGATTTCGACGTAGGCGGCGCGCGTCTTAGACAAGCAAATGTATGTCGTGACCATCACCCCGACGCAGAGGTGGAGAGCCACCACGAACATGGTGGAGTTGCGGAAGCCGATGATATCGAAGAGGATGCCGCTTATAGAGGGGCCGATGAACGCTCCCAGGGCGAACGTGCTGGTCCATAGGCCGGAGATCAGGCCGAACGTTTCCAAGTTGTTGGGGAAGCCGTGTGTTCTGGAAAAAAAAAGATTATTTTTACAAAAACGTTAACCGCATTCCTGAAACAATTATGAAAAATATGTTTTTGGAGTTGAAACAAAATTCTTCATTATACTTTGTGGCGCCACTTGCCACTACTTCTTGTCACAAAAAACCTACAAAACAATGACATCATATCGCTCACTCACAGTGCCCTGGACAACTCATTAGTTTTTTAGTGCGCTAGTGAATACATCTTCCTTGTGAAGATGGAATGAAGATGAACTTGAGGAAGATTGAGAGGTTGATATAGGATACATCGACATCGGATAGAAATTGAAGTAGCATATTATATAGTATGCTATCGAACATGGAAAGATGGAGAACTTTTGAAGAATTTTTTTATATAGGAAATGAAAGCGGTTTTTTGCCGTTCCTTCGGAACTTCGCCCATCTAAAAAGACATTGCTATAGAATTTTCATGACATTTTCCAGCCCAAATTTGCTGCAGATATGAGCGAAGTGAAAACTAACTCATGTAATAACAATCCAATCGAAGTTCCCACATGTCCTAGATCAAAATGGGCTAATTTTACCCTGGATTGATTGTGCAGTTTTTCTATATGGCCAATGAGAGCGGTTTGGGCCGTTCTTTCAAAAGTCTGCTGGTTCAAAAGGACATTTGAATTCGATGCATATATATATATATATATATATATATATATATATATATATATATATATATATATATATATATGTGAGGTGGAAACTGAATCATGTGATAACAATCCATGGAAACTGATTCTGGGGTGTTATTCGGGTTTTTTCTGCCGTTATCTACAGGTTTTCACTCCCGACGTTCCGCCTACAGCTATGGTAGGCATTATAATCAAAAGTACCACTTTGTCGTCCTGATTTCGAATCTTTACTAACCCAAGTCGAAATGAATACAGTATTGTATAATGGAATTGATCGATTCAGATCAGTTCTAGATGTTTCCTAGAACAGAATTTTGAAAGAAAATATTTCCATGGATGTGGGCAGTAACTTTTCGTACGATAAAGTAGATACCGACTAGTTGCTTTGATGAACAAATCTTTTACCATCTACACATAAAACAACCAAAGTTTTTGAATTTCCTGCACCGATGATTAACTTTACCGCATTCCTGTCAGGTCTGCATAGGCGTCGTCGAGTGGTGTCTCTTTTCAATCCAATACCACAAAAGTGAATGAAAAAGGCATCTCTCTAGTTGGTCTTGAATTTGGTGCACATTTTCTGTTTAGAAATAGGCTCGATTCTTTACACTTTCAGCATCCCTAGCCGAATGGAAGAGGTATATATTAAAGAAGGTGTGCGACGAAACCAAAATTGCTGGTAGAGTTTTCAAATAGTATTATGAAAACTAATAAAAACAATTGATGTCTGTTAACTTCATCATATAGACTAAATCACTACAACTTTTCAGAGATTAAAAAAATGGAGTCATTAGTCTATTGTTCCTGAAAACAGGACTGACTGTTTATTCATTTGTAATTAATATTTCAAGATAGAAAACTCCTAAACATCGACGAACAAACAAAAAGGGTTGCCATATAGATCTGAAAAATGTAGACCTGAAAAATGCTTGCTTTTTTATTCCGATTTGAATAACAAATACCTCAGATTAATTTTGAAAAGGGAATTTATGATTTTTGTTGGGGTTTTCAGTACAGTTTCCGTCTAAAAAATACTCATAGATCATTTCATATGACTGATTTAACAAGAGGCTGCTTTCGAATCATATTCGAAACCTGTTTGTGTCGAAACTGTTTTTTATAATATTGATATAACATAATCAAAAAAAGATATTTATATGTGGATATGTATACGTCTATGCATATACACATTCATTTTTGTTCTGCTTGAGAAAGCTCTTATATGGCGAAACACGTGTCACGATTTTCTGAACCTATTGTCAGTGAGAATCATACGGAAAACTGTGATATTTTTTGTTAAAATCAATATTCATCAATTATCGGCCAGTTCAATTCAATCTATGTATATGTGTGCATATATGATGTATGTATATGATGTGTGTATGTATATGTGTGTATACATATATATTTGTCACATATTGTCAATATCTTCAAAATCTATTTTCTCTTTCTGTTATGGAAAGAAAATGTAAAGAAAAGGGTGACAAAGGCGACACTTGCGTTATACACCTGCATAAGAACCAACGGTGGTTGAGACCCAGCATTGTCCATAGTTTATACACGGCGGTGTGGATCATTAGTATGGTGGCGAGCCCTATGTAACCCTATGACCCTATGAGGTCAACCAGAATAGGGTGGGAAAGGTTCAGCGATTATCTGCCGTTCTCATGACGGAGTATCTTACCGGATACTTCACCAACTGAGCTGATTCAGATCTGAATGAACGTTTTCAGAGATCTATACTAATATTTAGTAAGTCGATTTACATTAAACTAATTTTGACATTTCTTGTATTTTCATCTCACTGAAACAAAATTAAGCTATTCTGCAACGAAAGCTTGAAACTGTTAACTAAGGCTGTCACAAATAAAACATAAGATTAGTCAGGCAACTCAATATACACGATCTGATATTTACCATATTGTCTAACGTTTAATGAAACAGATGGTCGTAGGAAAAATTTTGTACATTACTTGTACGAAAGTTATTTTTCACACTCGTGGAATTGTCGCACTCGGCTTACGCCTCGTTCTACAATAATTTCACTGTCACTTTCCGCACTAGTTTTGTAATGTTATATTCCGTATTCAGCAATTTTCTATTCTCTCAAATTTCATTATAGGTTCCAAGAACCAAGTTAACTTCAAGTATTAGGTATGATAAGGAGCACCGAATGAAGAAAGTTCATGGTATGACCACCATATGTATTGAGTAGGGCTCAACAGCAACCTGTATTCCGCCCCTTAGACTGGCAATATGTATGGAATTTTTTATGCGGAAACAAACGTGTTCTAATTGTATTGCCAGAAGCATGGTGTGGATTCTGAGATCTGACGTCAGAAATTCGAAAAGAATTGCGGATGATACGGAAGAAGGGATTGTTTCAGTTCCAGAATGACCAATCCAACCGTTGTAGACACCAAATTACCAGATGCATGTATGGCCTCACATCTTGCATTGATTTGAAACACTGAGTTTTACAGGTCCGAAATAACATCGAAGAATACTGTTTGACATACAAAAACCTTGTAGGAGGCATCGAATGAAAGAAAATGAGACAAAAAAAATGAGATATAAGCTTTATGAGCAGGTATATTCAAAAATTAAACGATTTACATGTAATGAAATTCAATCTTTATAATCCGATGACGATGTCAACATCAACTTCCTAATCTTCCTCAGTTTCCTCTTCATTTCATCACATTTGCGTCTATATTCCAATGAAATATTCACTTGCAAGATGTATTCACTAGCGCACTAAAAAACGTAATGAGTTGTCCAGGGCATGGTGAGTGAGCGATATGGTATCACTGTTTTTGTAGGTTTTTTGTGGGAAAAAGTAGTGGCTAGCAGCACGAAAAAGGCGTGACTACCAATTTGGTCTATGAGAACGTGACTTGAAGTGTAATTACGAGTCCTAGTGTTCGATCTACCTAGGCGATTTTTGCGCGAGTAAAAGTGAAGAGTATCAGAAACATGGTTACCAAAATCTGAATCATTTACAGAAGTTTGCAAAAGTCTTCCAAAAGAAGAATCAATGCATGCGAAGAGCCTTCCAGCTCCTTGGGAGAAATGAAGGTAGAAATATATTCCTTCAGAATGACATTCAGGTAAATAAAAAAGTACCCATATCTAGCCTAATTATGTAACATAAAATAACACATGCCATTGTCAGATGACTAGGCTATTCTTATAATTAAAAAAAATGGATTTGAAAATGAGATCATTCCCAGCAATTGATTTCATTATCCAAATTTTTTTACGTTCTGGAATGAAAGATAATATTGATGGAGGCTCATCCAGGTGACTTTTAGCTGTGGTAAATAATAATTTTTGATACTTTGTTAATAATTTTCTGTTATCTGAACTCATTCAGTGCTTCATGTATGTACATATTTAGAGAGGTGCATCAAATACTACATCATACGAATTTTTGAGTATATTAGAAATTGAGTTGAATGAATACTAGAGTTAAGTATATTATAGAACACTCACATGCTAGTCCTCAGTGCGTCCGTGAAAGATGCTACTAGTTGAGCTGCCATTCCAAGTCCGTGGAGGATAAGACCCAACATGGTTAACCACAAATGTCTGAAGAAAAAAAAACAGTTCCAAATATTGCTATACACCAATATATGTATGGTTAAGATCAAGAAAGATGGCGGTTGAGTTCAGCCAGTTCAATACATTTCTCATGCGCAAACAACTGAAAGAAATAATTATTGTTGAATTTAGTTATTCTTAATTGTTTTTTGGGTGTTTCCATTGAGAAAAATAGTTGCATCTGTTTCAAAAACTCTGGAAATGTATTAGGTGGCACCATACTATGTGGATAAATGCCATATGGTCTGTAAAAAGTGAGTCAGATACTACAATCGAAGCGATTGATTATTGTTGAGTAGGTGTGAATTCATCGTTCGAACGCAAATAATGTTTTTACGTCATTCACTTCTTTTAACCCTTTAGCGATCTCTGGTAGCTATATTTACCGCAACGTACTTTGTCCCAGAGTAGCTTGACCGTTCACCCGAGTTAGATCCTAGCGAACCTAGTCGCTAATCAAGGTGAACTTATGGTTAATATAGATACCAAGCACGTGGACATCACGCTGAATTCGCATTTGTGCCCAGTCTTGGTAGCAGTGGATACCACTGTCCATTTGTGACATCAACTAGAAGTCCTTTTCGGTGTTTTGCCATGGTCTGATAGGAAAAAATTTGTATTTCGTTCAAATTATTGAAAAGTAATAATAGATACGCCTTCTGTACTTGGTTCTATAATATTGCCATCATCGAATTATCCTCTTCATATGATTTCACTGTCGAAAAAAACCGAAATTTCTGGACAAGTGTTACCTATCTTCGAAAAGCTGCTGTTTTCATTTTCTCATTTACATGACATTTGAATCTCTGAATCAGCATTTTTTAGAATACAATTTGCAAAAAGATATTATTTGAAAAAACACTAGAAAAATACGGGTTTTCATTAAATATTTATATATTTCCACGTGTAGAGAATAAAATTGCTGACTCAAGTCGAGTTAGAAGATATAGGAGAACATCTGATGGACAGAGATCATTTTGACTCGTAATTCGAGGTCTAGGATTATATGGAAGATGATCTGCCCCCCGAAACCTCTGTAGCAATACAATTTGCCAAACTTGTAAAGTCGCATTATGTACAGACTCTTTTGCTCTTTACCACTCATTATGATGATGTTATTATCAGTTTTGTCTTCTCTGTCATCAGTATGAAATGTTGGTTTTAAATTTTTTTCTCTTGGTTGCTGTATTTACCACTGCCCACTATGTATTATTTATAGATCCCAATGGTCTCTGGTAGCAATATCTACCACCATTTATAGCCCCCCTCAACCCACTCCAGTACTCGAAGATTTTTTAAAATATTTTTTCCGAACTCCTAGACCGCCATTTCATATAACCTGGCCCTGAAATGTGAGCTTTCAGAAAAAAAATGTTTTGCGCATCACCAGTGTCCTGTTCCTACTTCTCCGGTGAGTTACTGCGTTTTTAATATTTTGTCATTTTGTAATTTTAGGAGGCAATCAAAGAAATGAGTGAACATATAATTGGAAATAGATGAGACTGACAATGATTTCTGATCATTGATCATCGGCAGGGGCAATCCATCTTTGTAGATAGTAATACGGCTGAATTTTATTCAACCTACGCCGTTTTTTGCTCTGCACAGTTTTTGACTTGTGCCAACCGAGAGTCTGGCGCACAAAAACAATTCCTTTTTTGCTCACCGAAGTTCGTCGTCAGATTCGCCATCGGAATTTTCAGCCACTAACAGTGAATCTTTTCTTAGTGATTACGCTGTTAATCATATAGTGGGAGATGATCCGACTAAAGCGAAGTTTTATGGTAGTGATATCAAGGATTATCTTGCACTGAGGTAGAATGACTAGGTGACACAAGGACGAGAGAAAGACAACGAAGAACCTAATCGATAAATGGCTACTTCCAGGCCATTGCATTACCTTAAATTCACCTTAGCTGAATCTGGATGTCCAGACCTCACTCTCGGCATCCGAGTTAAAAAAAACCTATCAAACTACATTGGGGGCATCAGTGATCGATATGCTAATGCATTAAAGACGAATTTGTCTGACTTGACCGGTGCTGGTGAAGTATCATGCAACGATCTCTCCTCGATTTCAAACCACAGGAGATATCTGATTGCAGTCCATTTCAAACAAGCAATCCAGCAAATTGCGGTCGCACAATCTCTAGATGTTCTTCTGTTCAGAGATTTCAACGAGCAGTGCAAAGCGATAGAGATCGTGGAATCCACCATCGAAGACTCAAAGGCTCAACCTTCCCCTTCAAAAAACTTCAAGGGCCCTACTCAACGAAGTCGATGGAAATATTTGAAAAATCAAGAGGGGAGAAACACCTCACGCAGACAAAAAAAGGCGTGGAGGGAGGTTCAAGGCGTACAACAACAAATAGAGCAGATAACGTAATATTTGAACCTTTTTGCTGGTCGCATTAAACATTTTACACCACATGGCAACTCAAAACCTACAACGCCTACATTTTGGAATGGGGTTAAGGGATAGATAATCCCTTTTGATATTCCACCCTACCAAAAACAGTCACCTTAGCCGCCGACAATTCTACCAAGCCAACTAAACCTATTATGAGAGTTTAGCCATATTTGGCTTTGCAGGCAGATCTAGGAGATTTTGATAATGGAAATTTCCAACTAGTTGCACGATGACTACATATACTGGGCCCCAACGAGAAAGCTGAAGGTTAATGGAAACCTAGCGAGGCCAAACTCTATATGATTTTTTTTTGGAACTTTATGCAAAGTTCAAATATTTGGAAACAATCATAATCGAATATTCGATTCCATAATTGGTTCGATTTGATTTAATGACTAGGACAGTGGCAGTTATTGAAAGTGTGATAATGATGCATTCCTAGGCCCAAGAGTCATGTATTGCACAAGAATAATGCCACCAAGAGGATAATTTCCTGGCTGTCAGCTGTCAATTTTATCGCTGTAAATCTTTGTTGTGGTTTCCTAAGACTCAAACTCAATCCCCATTTTATCGCATTGAACTCTGATTGGTTGCCTAGCCTTCAAAATTTTAATAATTCTATCGCATTGACTCAGCTGATAACGGAATTATTATAAAAAAATTACTCACGTATCCACTGGAATGAACGGCGCAGGCCCGACCAGACAGAAGCCGGTGGCCACCAGAATGGTCCCGACGGCCGTTATCACTTTCGGGGGTACGAACCTGTCGCACAGCCATCCGAAACCGGGCGCCACGATGGCGTACACGCCACCGTTGATGATGAACATCAGGCCGAGGAGGACGGGCTGCAGCTTGAAGCCGCGCAGGTGTGGTTCAAGCGTCGCCTGCAGGAATCCGATCGACATGCTCGTCACGACGATGCTGAGGGCGGAGAGGAGGATGCCGGGGATTTTGAGGGCTCTCATCATCGATGCTGCAAAAACATTGGATTCATTGATGGCACATTTGATTTTGGTTTTATTACTATTATGTCATAGATAGACGATTACCTTCCTCGAGCCATAAAAAAAACCAAAATATCTGGTGGTGTGGTATAAAATCGAATGAATCTGTATTGAAACAATAAATTACGAATAATGATATCGAATACAGGTTGAAAGAATTGAGTATATAACTCTCGAAATTGTTATAATGAATTAGAAGTGAATCGAAAAGCAAAAATGAGGATAAAAAATCTTGTCGAATAAATGGGTTGGAAAATTGAATCGAATAAGGCACTCAATTCCAAAAAAAAAGATTGAAATACATATTGATCGAAAAATAAAAATTATCAAGTTACATTGATTCAAAAATATAATATTGTGACTTAAGATTAAACTATTGATTATGAAAAAGCAGAATCAAATTTATATTGAAAGAATCCGAAAACATAATATTGTGACAGAATATCGCAATATTGAGTATGAAACAGTAGAACCAAACAAGTTTGATTGAAGAAATATGAATCGATATGAACAAATGTTGAAACCAAGATTCAAAGTTGGGTGTACACACGACTTTTCGATTGCCGATATCCGCCATCGTATTTGGAACATATTTTTTGCAATAGAGTTTTTAATACTATTCGTTTGCTGAACATTCTTACGAGTGCACCCAAGAGGCAGAGCCTTTCGCGGACAAGGGTCGGCCAATTATCTTGGATGCCGAAGCGTTCTGGATTAATTATATATACACAATGGAAGTCCGAGCCGATACCTACCCAGCAAGTTATATTGTCAATAACATTCAAGCGGAATATC
Organism: Zygogramma bicolorata; assembly: GCA_032362365.1. Classification (NCBI taxonomy): domain Eukaryota; kingdom Metazoa; phylum Arthropoda; class Insecta; order Coleoptera; family Chrysomelidae; genus Zygogramma; species Zygogramma bicolorata. The sequence continues at coordinate 90,159 of JAVJAQ010001486.1, read as the reverse complement.
TTGTATTATTGTTTTCATGGTGAATTCCCCACTGCCAGGTACTCAATAGAATTAACGATAACTTGGAAAAAATAATAGAATGGGGTAACATCCACTTTGTGGAATTTAATGCTGGAAAAACCCAGGCATATCTCTTCTCAAAGAAAGAAGATCTATAATTATCTAGTATCCAGATGTCAGGAGTAACTATCCCTACAAAGTTAAGTATCTTCATGCTAGGGATCACGATCAGGATTATCTCTCATGAGAAAACCATGTGAGATCGATTGCTAAAGGTGCTTCCCAAAAGCTTGAATTTCTATTTCGTGCCAATGAATACTTCACTTCTCGTCAGCTCTAATGATCTACAAGGCTCAGATAGACCTGTATTGATTGGAATATAGTTCTCATGTATAGAGCTCGGCACCAAAAAATTCATTGGAGCTTCTCGATTCTATTCAGAGAAAGGCAATCCGTCTTGTTGGTGATTCTCTGCTCACAGACTCGCTCACTTTGTTGGAGCACGTAGAAGGGCTAAGGGTTGGAAACTTGTCTCTCTTCTATAGATATTTTCACGGTCGGTGCTCTTCTGAATTGTCATCAATCGTTCCACACTTGGAAGTATCTACACGGATGACGAGTACAGAATGCCCACCCCTTTGTTGTGAGCTTGGAGACCTGTCGAACATCTCTTGCTCAAGATTCTTTTTCAATAGAATAGCTGAACTTTGGAACTTCCTGCCGAGATTTTTCCTGAGGCTCACAAACTTCTTAAATTCAATGTGAATGTTAATTCATATCTCCTGTCCCTTGATTCATACGGCGTTCTTTGAACACTACAGGGCTTTCTTTTCGTGCGAATCTGCATGTAAAAAAATGCTATTCAATCAGAAAAACATACTGAGCTGCTTGCGCGATTGATGTATTCGATCGAAAGCCCTTACCTACCAGGATTGATATCTATGAAACCAACATTTGGCTATCGCATGAAGCCAGCAAAAAAATTCCGCCTTAATCGCCGGGGATCAAGCCCAAGCGAACCGGCAGTGAGAAGAGTGAATCCAATACAAACGGGTGCCATTTACAATTGTGGTATTTTAATTGTGACATACGCCTGAAAACTGTGAAAAATTGCATTTTTGTAGATGGAAAATCGAAGAGCTTTTGAAAAGCTTAGGTGATTAAATTGAGAATATTTTTTTCGCTTACCGTTGAGGGAGACCATGACATGTTAGTAACATTGAATAAGTAGTGGAAACTATCAAAAGTTGCATTATTGCCAATAGATGACGTAAATATAGCTATTTTTACTTCGAATTGTGTATTATGCAGAAATGATTTCTATTCATTGTCTGAAAATCATACGATCACTATAAATCGATAGTTCACACCTGAATTATTTAATTTTTAGTCTCTTTATTCAGAACTGTTTGTCGGATGTTCACTAACTATTTCTTGAATTACGTTCTAATCAAATAAATATTCACTTGCAATAATTTTAATGACTATTCAAGCATATAGAAAAAAATATGTAATAATCTACTCTGATTTATTTTTTCAACTGATTGCTTGGGAACGAAGTCGAAACGTCGAACAAATCAGAAGATACCAAACGACTATAAACCCGGAAAATTCATCTTGCATATCAAAAATCCGTGAAAACATCAATTTCCACATAACACCTGTACGGGCAAGATACAACCTTAGAGAGAGGTTAATGATATAATCATCAATAATATCGGTCCTAGTCGGATAATAATTGAGGAGAATTATCATAAATTCCAGTTTCTATGGCGAACAGACAATTGAAGTATTTGCTTTGTCTTGCTTGGTTAATTCGTAAGAGGAGTGATTGACCAGGACTGCTTGTATAACAAGGATACGACTAATTATTTTTGGTAATCCACTAAAAAAGACATGAATATGACAACCAAAATCTGACACTACTACACATAGTTTATACTTGGTTTATACTTACGCCCTGCGTCTCTATCCTCCCCATTTTCATGCTTCGGTAGAACTATCGCAGTAAGTATGGCGGACATGAAGAGTGCTGACCCCATCACTGCGAAAGGAAGGGTGTAGCCACCCACTTGGTAGAGAGCCCCACCTACGGTCGGCCCTACGATAAGGCCCAGTCCGAAAAATGTCTCGAGGGATGCCTGAAATCGAACAAGTCTTAAAGGTCTAACAGCGGACTACCTAGCAGCATACCCAGTACCAGAATAAAATGTTTTGGAAACGTTAGTACTCGCAACGCAAAAATGACGAATATAATAGTGTACCTGTGCATTTTACCATATGCGATACTTCGTTTTACAGATCTTATCAGGAGGAACATTTCACTAAAATCAGGGGGAAACCAATTAATTGTATACTTCAATTGTGTAATTCCCGACACATATCCATTTGGGTGAGAGCAATGATTCGAATTTCTTGAAAATATTCCTACTTGATGAGTCCTTCCGATCGATGTCAATGGTAAAATATTTCGTGAATGAATATGGAGGGTATATTGGGGCATGCAGGGGTAGTGACTGGTTTCAGATATTTTCAATATATCAGCTTGTTTCTAAAATATTGGGGGTTACATTCCAAAGGAACCTAACGCAGCTAGGTATTTAGATTGGTGCGATTTGAATGATCTGAAATTCTAGGCAAATGTCCCTTTTGATAAGACTTTTTACACGATGTAGCATAAATGGTTATGTTACAAAGTTATGATGGAAAATTCATTTTGAGAAAACTTGTATAAAGTTTGTGCACACGATCTACACAATGATTTCTGTCATTGTCATTGTGAGTACTTTCTTTCCACCAATTATTTTACTTAATAGATCAGGTTTTTTGCAGTTCGCTTTCAGTCTATGAAGTTGATGAAACTCGGAGTTAACAAAGGTTGGTGATCTGGAAAGAACCGGATTATAGGAGAAGGTGAATGTAAGGCTTGGCGGGGATTGATAACGGTCGTGGACTTTTGATCAAATGAACTCACGAAGGTTATCGCAACGTTTTGGGGAAATTCTTTGGCGATAATTGCGAAACTAGCTGTCAGAAAGGCAGCATTTCCTAGAGCTTCGACGATCCGTATTATGAAGCTGAGGATGATGAATGGGTAACGTCCTTCGATCTTGTCGAGTAGCCTGCAAAACATAATTGCCATTTGAATTTGGTATTTTCAATGAAATCGACTCTATATTATAGTATTTAACGATCGAGAAACGGCATTTCTTAAACTGATAATTCGCATTTGAGTGTCCCTCCTCACTAAATTCATTTGTATAACTATTTGGAATTCATCGCAAGATTTATTTCATCAATCATCATTCAATCTGAACTGTTAATGACATTTGAGAGCGAGTTTGGAGTGCAAATTGCGAATGGAAACAACCGCACAACAATGAGTTTTCTTTGATTGACCCCAGCCTGTTTTCTTGTTGCTGGGGTATAAACCAATCTGATTCTTGCTACCTCAGTGATAGCGTTTCTTCAAAATGAGGAGAATTAATGACTTGGTCCCGAAGATCATTTCTTTCATCACATGACTAGTAATTCGTGAGTGAACTCATCTCTGTATTTATGGAAAAATCTCACGAATGCCTTCTATTTCATTACATTTTTGTATTTTACTAATAGAGTGACTTTTATGTGATTCAGCGCCTGTCGCGCCATTTGGACACAGGGGTAACTGTTTTAGAAAGATTCTTTCTTCATTTTTGTGATTTCTTGTATAACAAAAAATCTTGGTTCTCCCTGAAATGTTGGAGACCTTAAGCAAATCAGAAAATTTGTTGAAAATGTTCTGGTTGGAAAATGTTTCTCAGAATCTGTGAATTTTCTCAATTGAAATATTGAAGGAAAACTTTGTTGAGAATATTTTATATATTAAATAAATCCGCACAAATAAGATTCCACCCTCAAAAACCATGTTATCAAGATAATTACACTTCATGTAATATAATGAATTTTCTTCACGGTGTTTTCGAAAATCAATATGGAATTGAATATTTTTTATTGTTACCAAAAGATGTAAATATGGATGATGATATTTTTATGCATGACGTTGATAATAATATATACCTGTCTACAAAGCTTAGAATTCAGATTTGAATAATTTTCGAATTTGTTATCAAGTAAATAATTTCTTTTATTTCAAGTTTGCTTAAATTATTGACATAGCGGGTGATAGGCTATACTGAATAGAAAAAGATCGAATTGAAGATATGGGCAGAAAATTATTCATTTCTCTTCCTATACATCAAAAAATAACGCTCATTTATTATTGTGGAATGTTTCCACTTCTCCAGTAACTGGTAATTATCCGTTAAGCGGGCTCCATAGTGAAATTGAAAAATTTTTGGTGGAACTTACGTATTTCGGCCTCCTGAACAAAAAAGTCTAATAAAGTTTTTGGGGCTCGCAACTAGTTTCGGAGATACGGCCCCCCAAAGACAGGAAATCGGGGTTTTACATCTTTGTTTGTTTCTCAGCCAATTCTGCTCGAAATTCCTCCTTCTTTCTATCAGCACAATATACTCATTCTATATATCCTTCTTCATCACTTTCCAACAGAATTATATAAGCATATGCGCGTTCTATTGTTTTGCTAACCTCGAATTTCTATGACGATTTACCTTTTAGAGTTTTGTTGTGAAAAATGCTTATAATTCCATTGAAAAGTGATTAAGAAGGTGGTATAGAATGTGCATATTGTGCTGATAGAAAGAAGGATGAATTTCGAGCGGAATTGGCTGAATAAACAAACATAAATGTCAACCCTGAAAACCCCGATTTCCTGTCTTTGGGGGGCCGTATCTCCGAAACTAGTTGCGAGCCCCAAAAACTTTATTAGACTTTTTTGTTCAGGAGGCCGAAATACGTAAGTTCCACCAAAAATTTTTCAATTTCACTATGGAGCCCGCTTAACGGATAATTACCCAGTAACTATGAAGATTGTAGATCATCTGTCTGGTTATCTGCTTTTTTAATGCACTATAATAGTAGAGCATGCAAAAAACGGCGTGTTATTAATTAATTTGTAAAAATGCCTGAAAATATTGCAAAACTCTGAGAATCACTAAGCCCACAGGAATGTTCTGGGAATGGTTCTAGTTTTCAACGCCTAGGCATTAAAATATTCTTTGATCGATAAATGTCACTAAAATGGACGTTCAATGCCAAACGGAGATAGAATTAAGCTGTTCAATCTCTTGTTTCAATTCCATTCGGGCATATTTCAAAGAATATTATTAATGACCCTTCTCAAATATTCATACAAACATGGTCATGGTTTTGAATTTCATATTCTCAGAATTCAATGAATCAAGCAGTAAAATCGGATATGAAAAATGACCAAATGCTCTTGAGAAAAAGATGCTTACCCGAATAATATTGCACATATTCCTGTCGTGTAGATTCCTCCATTGAACATGAGTTTCGGCCCGATCTTATTCAGATGTTGACCATATATCGGACTTATTAAAAATACAACGAATTCAAAAATTCCAAAAACTAAACCATACTCGGTGGCTGAACATCCTTTTTTATGTGCCTGTAAAAAATAATAATTTTCATCAATTGAAACCAAACCACCTTCGCAATGTAGAATAGACGTATAATTTGACACGCTGCTCGCTGTTCTTGGAATTTGTTTCCGAATAAATTTCCGCGCGGAATACAGAATGTAAGTCCAACCTGAAGTTATACAACACACTGTACAGATTGTTTGTATTGAGGTGCCAGCTATTTCATTTTTATTCCGTTGATTCAGTACCCAAAAAAGAGATGGAGCTTGTTAGGGAGAAACATCACTCGAAGGAGGGTATGCTTTAGATAAGAAAATTTGGGCCTTTTCTGAAAAGCAACACATTTGACCGTTTGGAAATTGGTCTGAAGCAGTCAAAGGCATGCGCAAGATGAATATTGGAGAGCATTATTAATTTTGCGCATGCCTCTGACTGCTTCAGACCAATTTCCAAACGGTTAAATGTGTTGCTAGAACAAACCTATTGCTTTTCGATGATTTTTTGAATGAATAATTGTCAGAACTGACATTTTCTCATTAGTTTTGTTGATAACAAATAAATGCATCGTTTTCTTTTCGAATCGTTCAATTAACCGAATTATTAGCCATATTTTTTATTTTAACGCTTTTTATATCTATCTAGTTGTTAATTATACATGGCCCCAATAGAGTGTTTCAGTTGCAATGGGTACATCAATAAAAAAAGTACTCCAAAAGCGGCTAATAATGAAACATACCGGCAGTGTCTACTAAAAATATTCGAGCTCACAGAGATGTTGACTGGGTAGAGCCTGGAGAAAACTGTAGTACACCAGTAGATATAGAACATATCTTCGACTACTGCTCAATATTTCTCAATGTATATTGCATTTCTGTTATTTTGTTTTTTTACTTCAATTTGTATACCTACATACATCCTACTACCATTAAGACAAGTTACTGTCTAGTTGCGAAATGTAGCTTTTAATCGTGTGCTAGTTTGTTGGGATACTTTTTTTAGGAAGGACAAAGGAATGGAATCAAATTCAGGTTGTCCCATTAATAATTTTTGATCTGATATCAAGTGACCTTAAATTACAGTTCTGTACTACTTCTCAGTTCCGAGATATTGCTTTCCTTATTCGTCGTGGAACAATCTGTAATTATTTTTTTATTGATATATTGCAATATTTCATTAATTATTTATCCATTTAATTAGGGCAATAAGGCATGCGTGGATAAAAAACTGATAAAATGTATGAGTGAATAATAAATACAATTAATGAAGAACACTTTTTATTTAAGAAGACACACAGTGTAATTCTAGTAATTGATTTTGTTAGAAAATTGCTCATAGATTTTCCAATCAATATATAATGTTAAAGCATGATATAATCTACATCTACTAGCTAATAAATGGACTTAAGTATTTCTGTTCTAATTGATAAATCAATGCTACTTTTATTGTTTTTCATCACTATGCTATAAAAATAGCGGATTTTTTGAAGAAATTTAAAACTGATAGTTCTTTTTTTTGCGGCCACTTATTGATCACCCACACCATCATCGCTATCAAAAATTCAAAAAGCAAAGAGTGGATTTACTAGTGACAGTGAAAAATGGCAACAGTAATCATTTCTGTTAGCTGATTATACTAACACCGATCTTCAATTATACCTATACAAATATCGTTTGATTGCTATTAACACCACAAGAATTTTTGATATGTTCCAAACCTCGCCACAGATTAATTAATCTGTTACCTCGCCTAGTTCAAAACGCTTCTATATCACTAGAGATTTCATCGAATCTGCAACAAACAGAATCCGATATCTCTAAAATACCGAAGTTTCTCTATATGGTATTTGCCTATGTATTCCATTGCATTATAAACGATGCGAAATGCGCGTCGAATACAGAAATATCAGTTTGGTGTTAGGGTAATTGATCTCTAGGAAAAGTTATCACATTGCAACCAAAGACCTCAGAATACGCACATAAGCGGCGTTGCCAAAATGTCTATTATAGTAATGTATTGCCTTAAAAAAATTTGCGGAAGAAGACCATATTTGAACATGTTCCGGAATGATTTGGAAGATAAAATTTTGGGGAAATGTTCTTTTTTTATTTATCTGAAATTGAGCAAAATCTTATGACTGGGAGCAGAGGGCCCAGAAAAGCATACCCTCCTTTGATCAGAAAAATTAGGGAAGAGGGTATTGGAAAAATTCACTCTGTTCACAACTTTTGAGAAATTAATATTATTCGAATAAGAGAAAGCCATTTCTTCGTACACTCGGAATATAACCCCGAATATTTCCCTCAATGCTAATAAACGATGAAAAAGTTGAAGGCTAGACTGCTTCTACAGAGTGTAACAGCGATCATTTTTTCACTTGTCAAAATGTGATGTTTTTGGCATTTCAACTAATAGTAGCGGGTTATTCTATGGTTATTCTAGCCAATCATTGGGTATTATACTGATAAAACTGCCTGGTCCTTTCGATAAAACGTTGTTTACCTTTGAACTGTCAAAACTATACGGTTTTCCTTATTATTAGTAGTCATTCACTTTTCGCTTTTTCAGCATAATAATAACATAAACAACACATTTCAATGAACCCTCAAACACGTAAATAGCTCATAACCCTAACTTTATGACAGATATAGCGAACGACCGAATCAAATATTTAAGGTTTTCTTAACTCAAATGAAGATTTTATTTTATTTATTTTCATTTAATAATAATAAACGGGAAAACCTCATTACGGTTTACAAATACATTATACAATCAATACAAATAAAAAGTATACATAGCTCCTAATAGTACGAAAAAGGTGGGAGGATATACAGAGAAAAAATATTTGGGCAACTAGTAAACATTATTGATCAAGGAATTTTTAAATTGTACTAGGCTGATACCAAATACATTATTTTGTGCTTATTTATAGTGTCTAATGTTTTATCAAGAGGAGTATTTTTACCATAGTTAGTATTGTGAAAATTTACCAGAAATGTGTTAGGATTTCTCAGTTGTTTATTTGGTACATTCAATTTAACTAGTTCTAGAAGCTCATTGCACACAATTAATCCATTTATCAACTTAAAGATAAAACACAAATCAGAAGATGGCGTACAATTAGTCTTAATGAAATACAATTAATTTTTTGTTGTATGAGAAGAAACCGTTGTATGAAGATTTTGATACAACGACATAACGAATGATTTTATGTTCCTTCTGGCACGATTTTCATTTTCAATTATCAACCTTGTACAATGAGAGGTGTGACGCCATCTCTTGGTATCGTCGGCAAGCATTATCATATGCACTGCGTAAGCATCATATCTCTTCTGGATCATAGAGGGCATACATCGTTGTTTGACATTTCAAATTTGTTAAATTTTCACCTATTCTCCTTTCCTTCTTATGTAAATGAAATACTGATCAATTAAATTGTTATTACGTCTTTCTGTTCAAAAAATAATCTCTCCAAATACAACTCGTTCTTCAAATTTAATTAGATAAATTTTCATTTTCGAAACACTCAAACTTTTTTATTTTGAGGTAGAAGCATTCAAACAAACCGAATTAGATAAAATCACTCGTCCTACGGACTCGTGATTTTATCAATCGGTTTGTTTTCATACTTTTACCAAATAAAAAAGTTTTTGTGGAAAATGAAAATTTATCGATTAAATTTGAAGGACTCGTGGTATTACCTTTGATTATTTCCCTCAATGCGAATAAACGATGAAACAGTTGAAGGCTAGACTGCTTTTACAGAGTTTTACAGCGATTAAATGCACTAGACCTTTTAACCGATTAAAATGTTCGAAATAAACCGGGCGTGTGGATCACTTTTCAGGTACTATCTCTGGTACTATATTGTTCCTGTGTTCGATTTTGATGTTTCCTGAGTTTACATGTTTTCTGGAAATAATCTAAACATATATCCCTCCTTCACCAAGTTCAATCGACCAAAATGCGTGCATTTCCATGATTTTCAAAATTTTGCTTTCAAGCAAATGCTTTCGTGTATAATAATTTAAAATAAAATCAATTTTATCAAATTATCATACACTCAAGTCATTTGCTAAGCAAAATTTCGAGAATCATGGAAGTGCAGCACACATTTTAACCGATTAAACTTGGTGCACTCGGGATATAACCCCCGATTAAATGGACTAGACCTTTTAACCGATTGATCAAAATAAACCAGGCGTATGGCTCACTTTGAAAGAGTTGAAGGCGAGTGACGTCTTGAATAGGAAAGGGAGAAAATCGAAAATGTTCACAAACCTTCTTGGTTAATAGGTATGTGTATATCACTTTCCTAATTTTTCTAATAGGGAACTTAGGTTGTATGCCTTTCCGAAGCTGCAAAACATATATTTTGAATAGCTGCCATGCATTCAAACTATTTTGAAAATTCGAGATTCTCCCATAATATTCAAAAACTGCAAATACGTACTGCGTTCTTACATAGTATAAATATTGTTAGGCATACCACCTTTATCCAGTATTGCAGTATTAGTAAGCCTCTTGGTGGTTTGCTATCTTTAATCTTTTGTGAAATCGCACAGACAGTATACATACTTGACTTCAAATCTGCTGCAATACGATAAAAATGAATATCTGACTGCAGATTATAAATATAATTTACTCGTATTCAATTTTGCTCTCTAACAGCTGTTAAGGGAAGCAAAGGGACCTTATTTATTATCCCGCTCTCTTTAATTAATAATAATAACTAATCGAACATGTCACCAACTCTTGGCAGAGATAGTCTTTAACTCTTTTGGTATTTTTACGAAGAGCCTGAGAATGATACTTTCTTTAGAAGCATCGAAATACATAGTTTTTGATCACAATCATCTTATTTGAAGTTCCGAAAAGACCTTAACACAGAACTGTCAGTTTTGAATGACAATTGTCAATTGGCAAATAACAGACGTCAAACAAATTGAGGCAACATCGACAGTGCTGCCAACCAAGTAACAGGCGCCAAATTTGAAATTCAATATAAACGTTCCATTATTGGATTGGTACTAGTGCGTTGATTTCATGTCGTCATCGATGACGTACAACAGTTTTTAAATTGTATTCACTATAGCTTTTATATTCGAATCACTTCATAGGTTATTTTGTTAATCTATACATATCGAATGATTTGGCCTGAATAACTAACTGACGGATCAACGCACGCCATAAACCGCTGATCGTAGAGACCTGACTTGGAGGGTGTGTTATTTGTAAGATGTAGGCATCCGATAAGAAAGGCATTTCCGAAATTCCACTACTAAGAGGGTGGAAAACGGGGATAAAGTTTGTATCGGAAAAATAAATGCCTTGGTCCAATAAACTTCAAATTTTACACAATCATCCTTGAACAGAGTAGATGGGAGACGTGTCCGTATTTTATTGAAACTCACCGCTTTACGGGGTTGAAAAGGGGAGGAAGTTATTTTGGGGGTGAATCAATGCACAGCCTAAGCCGTTGATCGTAGAGACTTGAAACTTGGAGGGGGTGTTCTTCGTATGACGCAGGCATCTGATAAAAAAGGGATTTCCAAAATTCCACTTCTAAGGGGGAGGAAAACAAGCCAAACTTGGTAAGGGATAATGTGAATCTTAGGTCCAATTTACTTCAAATTTTGCATAAACATTCTCTAACAGAATAGTGTTTCGTATTTTATTGAAATTAATAGCCTAATGGAATCGTAGAGATCTGAAACTGTGAGGGTGTGTCCTTTGTATAACGTAGGCATCCTATAAGAAGGGGTTTTCCGAATTCTACCCTCATACGCTTGTGTAGATTCCAATATTAATTCTTAATTCCTCCTAATATATTTCAATTGGTGAACATGATAGAAACATCTCCTTCTGATATAATGTTATATCAATTATCAAATATATACTAGTGAACACTCAATATAGTTCACTTTCTATTCAACAATACCTAGTTCATATAGTTCAACTGAGAAGCTCAAACTAGTAGCTCGTACTGAATGCTATAAGTATAAGCAATGTTGGTGAAACAAATAATTTTCTATTCACCATAAGAGTAAGTATATTACAGAGTGACATTTCAGAATACTCATATAACTATAAAATCAAATATGTACTTACTTCTTGTGGGTAAAATGGTGCTTGAAGAGAAACACAAATTGCATTGCAGAAGTCCGCAATACTAATAACAATCAGCGTCAACCACTGCCTCCTGGTGAAGCGGCTCATTTTCAAAAACAGATGAATTTCTCAGAGAAGTGGCGCGTACTAGTGTTGGATGTTTGAAATAGCTGAAAAATCACTCGATCACGTGATTGGTATTCTCAGTTCTCGTGGAAATACGATAATTCCATCAAAATCAAAAAGTTTATGTACAAATATTTTCGAACTACCATATTCGATTGATTTCGATGGTTTATAAACTTTTCAGCTGTCAAAACAGGTGGCAAGGATTATACGAAGTCTGGAAATGCGGAGCACTTTTTGCATCATCTCTCGAACCACAACTTTTTCGAAATGATTCTAGTCTAAAATCGAAGGAGGACGTTTGTACTCTTATTGACCACTGGCGTACGAAAAGAAGGGATCAATAATGGAATCATAACAACAAATTTTATCAGTTCCAAGAAATCTATTGGGAATGAAACCCAGAAGCTAGATGTCGGAGAAAGTTATTTAGGATACGAGTATCGCAAAAACAACTACTGGAAGTCGTAGAATGAATATTCCGGACTTCATAAGGATGCTAAAATATGAATCAGTAATATAATATAAAACAGACCCGTTTCATTATTGGATCAGGGTGTGTTCAGAATACAGCACTTAGTTTTGAAAAAAAAATTGGAATAGATCATGTAAAATCACTGGCAAAACACAACGGTCTTCTTCCGTGGCAGTTATGGCACTTCAGAATTAACAAAAGGGGCATATGGCAGGCATATCGTATATTTTTGGCATGATTATATCCATCATGTCACGTTCATACCTATTCCCCCTTTTTCGATAGTACTATCAAAACTGAAACGGTAAATTATTTTTTCGACTGAAAGTCATTAATTTTCTTTTGGCAAAAATGAAACAATTACTGTTATGTAATGAATATTGGTAAAAAAATATAACAATCTTTGGAACATGGCTCAACTGGGAAGTTTTTCTTGTTTCATTATCGAATATCTGAATAAAAGGAAAACTTCGTTTGAATTGTTCAAAAAAATATATTCCGAAGAAACCCCTAGGTCTTCAGCAACAAAAATTTTCAAGCCAGATAACTACGCTAAGGGCAACAGAATATAAGGTTTCGAAACAATACCAGTTCAAAATGAGTCACTGAATGGAATTTTTGTGAGTTTGGGTAGGGGAATCATATGAATAAACAGATGCATGATATTCGATATTGATCTAGATCCAAATAAAGATCTCTTTTGTTCATGAACAAAACTATTTGTTTCTCAAATATATTTTTTTTGGAGGTTATTTCCCGAATACATCAAGTTTAATCGGTTAAATTTTGTGCTGCCCTTCCATGCTTTTCGAAATTTTACTTAGCAAATGTCTTGAGTGTATGATAATTTGATAAAATCCTGAGACCACAGGTCGAGGAATTTTATCTCAAATTATTATACACGAAAGCGTTTGCTTGAAAGCAACGTATTGAAAATTATGGAAATGCACGCAATATTGTCGATTGAGCTTGGTGAAGGGGGGATATATGTTGAGATTATTTCCAGCAAAGGTGTAAACTCAGAAAACATTGAAATCGAACACAGGAACAATATAGTACTTGAGATAGTACCTGAAAGTTCAATCGGTTAAAAGGTCTAGTGCATTTAATCGCTGTGAAACTCTGTAAAAGCAGTCTAGCCTTCAACTTTTTCATCGTTTATTCGCAGTGAGGAAAATAATCTGTAATAACAACCCTTTCAACCCATTTATTTCCACGACCATGTGAGTAGACAATTAAATAGGGTCCGTAGTTCAAAGATTATCACTCTTTGCAGAAGAGATTAGGCCTTATTGTGAATAAAATGGTATTATTGAATGTTCAATGGTAAATGCAGTTGGAGAAATTTGGATATATCTTATTCTTTGTATGAACGGCTGGTATCTAATTAGTTATTGACATAAACAAATCGAACAAATACGGTAATCGAAACTTGGTGGGAGTGAATGATCTTTCGGGATCATTTGCATTATCAGACTTATTTCCGAAATCAGTTTTTTGAGATTTCAAATGTTCACAAAACTTGAATGCATAACCGATATACAGAGATAATATTTCTCACGATTTTCATGTTTTTTCCTGTACAAGGATTTTGCCGTATGAGCCCCTGATTTGGAGCAACTACACGTAGGTACTATATTGATGTAGTTGTAAAAACTTCTTAAACAACTTAAGATACTTGAAAATAATTTGTATACGAAAAGTCTATTACCTATCAGCTTATTTTTTTGCTGAATGTCGAATTAGGCTCTTATCATAAAAAAATTAGGAAATGGTTGTATCCTGAAATAAAAATGACAGGTTTTGAGCGATGCAAAACCAGAATTCTCACCAAGATACTCTCGGAAGTGGAGAACTCATTGATAATAATGCTTTAAGATTTTTTTTCCAAACATTCTTGTTGCAAAATACATTTTTATGACTGATGAAAAGTTTTCGATAATATTATCGAACGACGTGATAGATAATAATAATGTATGAACGTACGGAGAAAATATAGTAAATGTTCTGGTTCTCTTGATAGGTTTGTCCATACATCCTAATGCTCGAATGAAAAATTTATATAGCATCTCTTACATAACATGTCTTGCGTTGTTTGCTCATCCGTCTATCTGTTCTGAAGATGTTGGAAAAACTCTGTGCGTTACCCACATGTACTTGAAGAGTTTATATCAGCACCAAGTTCCATAGCTCTTTCAGAACATGTCAGCATCACTACACTTCTTATTTAGCTCTAATTGCTGATGTAACGATGAGCTGAGGCGTTATAATTGCAACATTTCAACAACTATGAATATCAAAATTTTCAAAACCATTGGTATAGTTCTTTTTGAGAAGAGAAACTGTGTGGCAATTTTCTGAGAGCAATCATTTTGTATGACTGATTCTGTTTCCTCACCACATCAATCAATTCGAATCCGTTCTTTCAATCGACTATCAAAATCACTTTTTTGTCCTTAACAAGCTTTGATACTGAATTTCCGAAATCTGTATCTGTGAGCGATAGGAGAAAAATGTTTTTGAGCCGCATTTAGGCCTCGGTAGGCTCACTGTGGTGCCTTCCCCTCGCCATAAAATCGACATTCCAACTTATGGACTGACCTTCATATCGCAGATTCCACATATAGCTTGATACGGAATACATCAAAGGAAAAAATGAATTGTTAGGTGCTTCCGGGCTTCTGAGCCGTGGGCAACAGGTTTTAAGGCCTGACGTTTCGTCTGCATCTGCGGCAGACATTTTCAAAGGCGATGCGGCAATGGTCGAAGTATCCTTCTCTGCTGCGAGGCTTTGATCTGATGTGGTTCAGATGATGAGTCACTCTTTATCGAATCTGGGTTCGGACGGTCGATTGATCCTAATTGATTATTCGAAAGCGTTTTTTCTCTCATTGGGAGGGTTCGTGCATTTTGAACTGCTGGCATCCATGTTCTTTGAATGTTCAGGCTCTCTTCTTTGCGGTTGAAGTTGTTCTTATGTTTATGAATTTCTATGGCCTCCCTATAGATCCTGGGGTAATAGCTCCTACTTGTGTCCAGCACTTGCGTTCCGTCGAAGTCAATGTCATGACCTTCCAACAGAGCGTGTTCGGCTACCGCAGATTTTTGGGTGAATTTCGTCGAAATTCACCGAGCCTTGCGACCCAGACAAGGAGTTTCAATGAATGGCCCCGAACCAGCCGTTAATGGACGGGCGTGTCTGCCTTATATTAACGGTGTGACGGACCGCATTGGAAGACTGTTAGAAAAACATGGGGTGCAGACAATTTTCAAGCCCACGAGGAAAATCCAAGAAAGCCTCAGATCCGCAAAAGACCCACGGGATCCATTATCTACCTCAGGAGTGTACCGAATACCGTGCAGTTGTGGTTCAGTCTATATCGGAACCACAAAAAGAAGCATAAAAACGCGGTTAACCGAACACAAAAGAAGTTGTCGATATGGCCAAACCCAAAAATCTGCGGTAGCCGAACACGCTCTGTTGGAAGGTCATGACATTGACTTCGACGGAACGCAAGTGCTGGACACAAGTAGGAGCTATTACCCCAGGATCTATAGGGAGGCCATAGAAATTCATAAACATAAGAACAACTTCAACCGCAAAGAAGAGAGCCTGAACATTCACAGAACATGGATGCCAGCAGTTCAAAATGCACGAACCCTCCCAATGAGAGAAAAAACGCTTTCGAATAATCAATTAGGATCAATCGACCGTCCGAACCCAGATTCGATAAAGAGTGACTCATCATCTGAACCACATCAGATCAAAGCCTCGCAGCAGAGAAGGATACTTCGACCATTGCCGCATCGCCTTTGAAAATGTCTGCCGCAGATGCAGACGAAACGTCAGGCCTTAAAACCTGTTGCCCACGGCTCAGAAGCCCGGAAGCACCTAACAATTCATTAGTTGCCGGCCGTGAAAGTCTTCAATCTTTGATGAAAGGAAAAAATGTTTTGCACCCTGTATAACACTGCTCTTCACAACCTCTCCTTATGTGCTATTTTGAAGACCGAATGCTTTCAATTATTATAAAGCCTTTCATTTAACTTATTCCGCTGTTTTCTTTCTCCTAGGCCTGGTCTATTAGTTGTAATGCCAATGGCCTACAACTAATATTTTCACAGTCGATGAACACAGGCAGAAGACTGGCTACAAATCAAATTAATACAGGAATAACTGGTTCAGGCCAGTCTCAACTGATCCACACAATAGATTACTAGACTATAACATTTCTTAAAAACCACTATTCCCTTGGCTAATACCACGAAGGACGGTGAATTATATCCGACAGGTGTCAGTACAAGATTCTTCACAAAATAGATTCTTTCATATGCTATTGGAAATACAACTGCCAGAATTAATATCAAATTATAGGAGGAGGTCATCATATCATATGTCCTTAGACGAGGCAATCAAAAGCAAATCCAAATGCGCCCAATTCCTCCTATGTTAAACCATAAATCACGATAGTTTACTCAAACAGGATGATAATTTTTACTGCTTGAGGAAGCTGTTGTATATCGACACACCTATTGTGGGTTTGTAAACATTTTGTTGATGTGAGTCTTACAGGAACCTGTAGTATATTTTGAGAATGCCCTTTCCATTTCAAATCCACCACCTGTCAAGCAATAAGTCATATGCATGATGCATAATTGTATGTTATTGAAAATATATAACAATATTGATAATTTTTAGGAGCGACTGGGAAAGATTGAGTGTTTGTTTATGTAGTTGACAGTACTGGTTTTCGACTGCATTAACTTTTTCTGAGAATATACAATTTTTCGTGATCTTGGCAATTCAGCGATTTGTTTTTCCACTAATTATGATAACAAAAATAAATGAATGGAGCCAATCGAATTGGCGCCACGCTATTGCTACATGATCTGTCTGATACGCATAGGCGATAGTTCAATCAGACACAAAACTTGACATTGATAATTTCACTAGTCCAACAAAAATTGGCAATTCTTCAATGAGCCGTTACATAGACCAAAGTTTCAATATATTGGAAAATAGATGAAGCATATGAAAATGCAATCAGATGATTAATCAATTTCTTACAATAATGAAATAACTTTGATGATAATGGCGAAATCAATATTGAAAACTTAGTCGCCATCAGCAGTGACTTAAAAACGTTTATGATTCGTGAAAGAAATACAGAGTGAATATTTACTGTAATCATCTGAGGTAGATATTATTGGAAAAAAATTTTCAGGTTCAAATTAGATAATTGGATTGAAAAATCTCCAGAACATTAATTGATGCAGTTTTATCGGTTTGGCGAAAAATATAGGCTCTGCCAAATATGATACCTATAGATATTCCACTAAAAAAAATTATGGTTGGAAATGAAATTTGATAATTATGGAATAATCAACATATTTCATCGTTTGTACTTGTTGCGAGTGTTTTTGCCATTCATTTCTATTACTTAGACTAAAACTTATATAGGTTAGGATTTTTCGAGCGCTAAATTCGAACTCAGGTCTATCACGGAATTCTATCATTTAATTTCCCATGTAAATATTATTGAACTGAAAATTCTTCTAGTTTGTCGCTTTTTTTTCAGGTTTTCAATCTCTTTCCTTAGAACTGCTTTACACGAAAAAGATGGAAAAGAGTTTCCTTCATCTGTCTGATGCAAAATAATTGAAAGAAATGGTATATTTTCTATGAATTTGTGAATATAACAATGCATTACAAAATTTATGCCACGCATGTTTTATATTGACGAGTGGTAGATTACGGGTGGGGAAACAAAGTTAGCGGGATATTTAAAATTGACGTGTATATATCAGGAGAACTGGAAAAATTATTCTTTTTCGAAAATGGTGCAGTGTTTTGCTCCTGGATGTAACCATGGGCATCCAAGCAATTGCAAAATATTTGCAATTCTGACAAATGAAATAGAAGCAAAAATATGGATGAAAAATTTAGCTGTTAAGAATTAGAATGTAACTGATAGAGAGGTAGATTTGAAATACAGAACATGCTAAAAAAGTTCAAAGGGAAAAGTGATGATATAAGAAGTGAGGTACCCATTTCACATCCTCATGAAGCACGCATACAGATATTCCCTGAAATAATAGATGAGCGAAAAGAAAACGAAAATCATACTGAATCGTCAGCAATGCTTTCTGTGGCAGGGCAAACCTTTACACACAGTCAATAAAACAGACCTCTTCCGTATACTGACTTACCAAGTAAATACATTTTCATTTCACTTTTGAAATATTTATCAGATTTTCAGTTCAATTACTACTTTGGGTGGGAGATCTCAGGATTCAAAGGATCAGTTACTAATAGCTCTTATGAAGTTGAGAATGAATTTTACTCACTTAGTTCTTGCCACTCGATTCAATTGCAGTCCAACAAGTATTACAAATTAATTTTTTTCAACTTGGGTTCTTATGCATAAAACGCTGTATGAGTGGGTTCATGGCAAAACTCTCAATTAGAAGTAAAATAAAAATATGTCTCCCTATTTCTTTTCAACATTTACCAACTGCAGGCTCACATACTTCCTGCATATGAATTAATTTACGATCATTACGCAATATATAATTCGATATGAATTTTAATGGAAATGTCAGCAAATCAATTCATTACATGTTTCATCATTCATCTCAGAATCCAAAGAAATCTAAACGAAAGCAGTAATTGCATTGAGTAAATGAATAACAAATTCGTTGAAGGTATATTAATATTTACAAATTATCCTAGTTGATGTTTTTTCTGTAATAATATTACAGTGTTTGATGAAAGATTCAGCCGATAGCCTTTCAGTATTCACCAATGAAGTACGTGTTTTATCAATATGATTGTGAAGAATGATTTATTTTTAGTATAAAGAACTATCACATATTCTAAAATCAGTAAACAATTTCAAAATTAATTGAGATATATTAAAAAAATAATGAATACAATACATCATGAGCTTATATACATGAGATATTCATTCAAATAAAACTCTTTCAGTTTATGAATATTTCTCACCAACTCTTATTTTCAATTTTCTTAATGGCAACATCAGCAGTGATCCATGAAATCAGGTAACAATAGTCTTTTTCAGTACGTACATAGCTGCCCCTGAATTTGATCATAATCATTATGATCCTTATTGACACCATATATTCACCATTTTCACTGAATGATATATCACCTCTTTCAAATTATCTGCCAAGGTAAATGTCTGTTTCATGATTTGCGTCTCCCTGCATTAGCCACAACTGCTGTTCACTGTCTATAAATTATTTTTAAATTCATCAAGCAGTCCCTTGCTGGGTCTTGCTCCTTCCAATGGACCAAATGAATTCTTCGTTGTTATTTCATCTGGTTCTGCTACTTCTGTTGCTCGAAGAACCCACATACAAGTCACATCAGTTCTTGAAATATTTGAGTACATATGTAATAGCACACAAGCTATATAATGACATACATACTGTCCTTTGGTGCAGTTTGTATGTTTGTATGCCTGTACCGAAAGTACAGGCTTCGATTTCATATTTAAAGATTAATAACACCCGTAAATACAATTATGCAAATAATTTGATAAACATTAGCAGTTTCCAAAGTTGAGTGGAATAGATATGGCTCATGTAATTACCGAATCCAATTCAGTTGAAAGTAGTTACATACTTAGTCATGTTTTCGTGAACATATCACCTTGTATAAAAACTCACCTTTATATCCTAGCTCATTTATCACATGCTTTCTTTTACCTTGCCCTTAATGATTTTCAATCCTGCATCAAAATTTCCAAATGTCAAGACAAAAGACACTGTTCACCTCTGTACGCATACCAAATTTTTTTTTTTTTGGAAGTAGTTTTTGTTCAAGTCTAAATGCGTGATTTTGAGGTATTTGGCTATTCGAAGAAATGACCAAAAAGCAATTATTTCATCATTCTGCGCATGATATTTTCAAATTCACACCTCCAACTTTCAATTCATAAATTCGATTATTCGACTTAAATAAGTTATCTTATGTTAATAATTGTAATATCATATGCATTCTAGCAGTTCACATACCATCACTAGTGCTGACTTCACTTTCGATTTTATTTCAATTTATAGCAACAATTCGAATGCCACTATCTTAATCTCTTTTATCGTAAGCTTATACAATACCAGGATATCAAAAGAACAAGATTTATGGTCAGAAAACAAAATTTTTTTCAAAGAAAGATGGTGTTTCGTAAAAACCGTTCTATTAGAAACATTTGTGGTCTCATAAATGAGGTGCAGTTTCTTAAAATGCAGACTATCAATCTAGAGAATATACTATAAATAATAATTGCATATTTGCATCCAATATGACAACCAATAATCTTTATCTGTAGAATTTATCGTTTCCTAAAGTACGAGTTAGATCATATAATTTTTGAATATCACAGGCATTAAATGCACTAGTGTCGCGCTAAATTAGAAATACAATATGGCGGTCATTAGAGCGATTTATCCAATATTTTTCAAATTACAGTACAGTCGTAGTAAACTCACATAGAGGAGTTCAACTAAGACCACGCCGCTGAAGATGGCTGCCGCAGATGTAGCCGAAAGCTCCGGAAGTCAAAATTCCACCACACGGCCCACAAGCCCGAAAAACCAGAGATGTATTATTCAAATTTTTTGAAAATAATTCAGTGATGGAAAACATACAAGGTTTACGTATGTAGTTTATGAGTATATATCAAATTCGCAATTGATCGAGCCAAAATGGTGGACATAGATCACAATACCGGAAAACAACTTATTCTATTAGGTTTTTTGAAGGTGAGTTAGTAGAAAATGACATTTTCTGGATTTCAGTGAAATTATCAACACTCAGTATTTAATCAACATCAACATATAATTTGTATAATTCATTACAATAAACGATCCATTATCTTTGAAAGTATTTGAACAATTATCTCCGCAGTTACGAAGGAGAGGTACGCAAGTAAGCTGAGAACGTGAGCAACTGCATCGATTCCAACAGTTAGTCTTGCAGCTACATTTGATCAACTCTCGGCAAAACCTCCATATTGTGGACCAAATCGGACTCAATTTTTCGTTGTGTCGAAACCAACCCCATTCATTTACCAGATGAGACCACTTCGATATGCTGCTCGCAGCGTGTGTTGCTTCAATACATCATATGTAGGCGACAATTTGGCCAATTTTTTGGCTGTCGAGGTGAACATCTGCCTACGAACTATGTTGATAGATAGACCTACATACTTCTTACTGTACATGCATGTAATATACTTTTCTAATAACTTGAGTATGTTCTCAGGCACAAAATCGAGAGGTCAGAAACGGCAAGGAATGCAACAAAGAATGGGTTATGTCATTCCGAAATTTCAACCTATTTATCAAAAGTTGGAGCTTTGAACTTGCGAATGTCATGGTTAAAATGAGGAAATAATAATTATTTCTTGGGATTTTTTAAATATCGTTTTTTTACGGGTTAATTTGTTACTTTGGGAAAAAATTTCAAGATAGCTTTTGTCTTAAAATTGTGTAAAGATTGAAAAAAAAATGTTTCCGGGTGCAAAAAAAATTAAATTTGTTTAAATAATTGTTACAAACAAATTGCTTGACTTAGATTCTTGTTTCTTGTGGATCCTCATTCTGGATAACTTATATTGATAATATCGAACTGTGAAAAGAAATTGGCGCCTGCTTGAAAAAATTCAGTATGCGATGAATTTCTTTGCCATATCCCGTGCGACTATTCTGCACTTAATAGTGTAGTGATTTCAATACTCTTACATTACTTACTGCCGTATTTTTGTACCCCACAATAATATATATATGTATATATATATATATATATATATATATATATATATATATATATATATATATATATATATATATATATATATATATATATATATATGTAGATAGGAAGTCTTTGCTGACTTGTTAGGAAACAAAAAGGAAGTTCTTGGGTAAAGCAGCAAGCAAAACGTGTACTCTTTCAACACTATATTTCCGATATTTCGACAGTGAATACTGTCATCTTCAGGGAAGCTACAAATGGTTAACGAAATTGCTTATAAAATATGAAGAGAGAAAAACAGTGCTACTTACTCTGACAATTCACTCGGAAATCATTCATTCATTTTCCAACATTGGCAACCATTCTCAATAACACAGTAAGTAGCACTGTTTTTCTCGCTTCATATTTTATAAGCAATTTCGTTAACCATTTGTAGCTTCCCTGAAGATGACAGTATTCACTGTCGAAATATCGGAAATATAGTGTTGAAAGAGTACACGTTTTGCTTGCTGCTTTACCCAAGAACTTCCTTTTTGCTTTATATATATATATATATATATATATATATATATATACCCAAGAACTTCCTTTTTGCTTTATATATATATATATATATATATATATATATATATATATATATATATATATATGCTGGCTGGAACTTTCGGTTGATCCGCGCCTGGAAAGATTTACTTGTTTACGTTTCGGCTCCCATTTCGGAGCCATTTTCAAGACTGAGTGACCGTGCGTCTAGGTCTGAGTTGTCTTACTAGCTGGCTATCATCACTGCAGTATCATCACTCAGTCTTGAAAATGGCTCCGAAATGGGAGCCGAAACGTAGACAAGTAAATCTTTCCAGACGCGGATCAACCGGAAGTTCCAGCCAGCACATTTCTAACCGCAAATTTGATTTTTGTTACGGGTTGTCCGAACACTTCCCCGAGGACAAAGAGCACCACGTCTAGTAGTCCTTGTTCGTTTTCGTTAACCATCTGACGAACGTCAACCCTCAGAAGACGAAACTTGTGCGAGCAATGGATCTGCTGGAATTATAATTACCTACCTTACTCAGGAAGTACCGTAACCCTATTGTCGAAAGAGATCCTACAAACTGAACACGGAAAAAAAAGAGAGAAATCAACTTTTCTTTTAGAGATTTCGCACGACTACGTGCATTACTAACTGGAGATTTTTGGACCCTATCTACTTTGAACGTCTATAAATACTGAATGTTTTTTCCATTTGATGTTTTATATAACTATTAGAGGATACTTAGCAAATGAAAATAATTGTCATGACCAAGGAAAAATACCAATTCGGGGTACAAAATTACCCCTCTTAGTATTACGAGGGTTAAAGTTTGAAAGGAAAGCGAATAAAGTAGAATTTGAAAGAAAAATATTTGGCTAACGTTACTCGCCATTATGATGGATGTATTATTTTCAGATGGAAATGGATATTGGTAAACATGATTATTTTTATGGAGAGAAGTTTTGGGGGAGTGACTCTTGAGGTTACTTCTTTCATAGAAGTTTCGAATTCTTTTTGGATTGACTTTGAGAAGAAAATGCCAAAAATCACTTTCCCAAGGAATGGATAAATTGAGACAGCTTGGTGGAAAGGTTTTTCACTCTATTCCCATACACCGATTCATTTTTGGAAATGGGATCAGTCGTTCCTGATATATTTGCAGTTGAACTTCGTTTTTGAAGTGATGAAACTTTTGATAACTCAGGAATAGCTCATTTGTTTTTCGAAAGTTTGTCACGATTAAACAGAGAATAGAAAGGCATACCAAACAAGGCGTTACAAAATCTCTTCTTCCATCTCGGTCGGTGTGGCCAAGCGTTCTAAGCAGAGGTCCTTAAATTCAATTTGGCTATTTCACTGATGGTTCGAACCGCAGTCGAGCAGAATTTTTCTGACTGGCTCGGTGCTATAGAGAATTATTGTTAGTTGCCTAGATACCAATCCTGGTAGGTGGGATATCTGTATTGAATACACCAACCGACCAGTTAGTACTGAGGGTTTTTCTGGGTTTTTTCTACAGTTGAAATTGCAAATGCGCTATCGTGAAAATTAGTAAGACGCCCCAGAGCGCTTCGGCATTCAGGATGATTAACCGAGCCTTGCCCACACAAGGCTCTTTTTCTGGGCGCACTCATAAGAGTTTTCAAAAAAAAGAGGAGAATAAATCAAATTAGTAATTAAATTCAGTGTGAATGGTACTCAAATCTATTTTTCATCAGAGAGTACTTGAATTCATATCTGCTTCTGTGGACTTTGTCCGGCATTGGAATTTTGTTTTGATCAAGTTAAGGAAAGGAGCGAACTGTTTAGTAGCTTCTGCAATTTTCCATCTACTATTGCTCATTTGTAAAGACTGGCTCGTCTTACTCATTCAAGTTGTTATTTTCATTCGTCACATATTCAAATTCTCATATTTCGCAACATCGAACTGAGCTTCTTTTCTCAAGAGTAATATTATTATTCACGATTATCCTTATCCATTTGAATCAGTTCAAACGAAGTAAAAGAAATAAAGAACTAAAATTAATTGCGTAGTAAATGGTCAAATTTTACCGGATCCGTAAACACCATCGATACCCTAAAGTGACTTTTGACCTCACGTAATCCAAATTTTAACACCATAACAATATTATTGAATTCAATATCTTAGATTTGTTACATTTTTATCGCGCTTTCGGTAAACAACACGCTGTGTGTGAATCGGTTTCGAGTTGTTTTGTTTTCAAATTAAATTTGGCGAACGACCTTTTTGTATAAACATCCCGATGTTTTGTCTGAGAATAGATTTATATCTTTGGTATTTGGAAGGTTAATTAGGATGAAACAAAATCTCATGAATAAGGTATCCCAGGATGAGAAAATAGATGCCAATTTTCTGTCAATCAAAATATTCGCAATCAATAATCGCATTTTTCTCAATCTTACTCAATTTGTTCTTTATACGTGAAGAAAACAAATTCTAAATTGATTTTGGAATCGATGAGTTTAACTAGACAGGCAAAAAAAGTCATAATTTCAGTGCCGGCAGCATGAAAAGCATGTAGGTAGTAACCATGACAATGATGATTTGAATTTGATAGGTTAATATTGATGTTGACCGTCCATAACAAAACGGCATACATTATCTCAAGGTTTGAAGGAGATGTTGAATATTATATCCCCTACAAAAAAATGATACTATTTTAATGGGCCTAATTGTCAACGAATAATTTTCAGTGATATTATCACATTCAACATCGTGTTTTTATTTTTTTCATTCGATGAGCTACTTCGAAAGTAATAATTTAAATCACCGAAAACTGTGCCAAGTTCAACTATCACGAAACTAACAGAATTCATTCGGGTAATGAACTGGTTGGAATGTGAGAATTTTACGTGCTGAGTGAAGGATCATTAGTCCATTCTATTTGGTTCGTTATCAAATGATATATACAAATGTTTATTATACAAATAAATCAGAGTTAGTAGAATTATTATAGGCTGAAAGAAAAAAAGTAATGTTTTATCTTCCGTTATAAGTATTGACTTCCTTTTACAAAATTATTTTCTTGTTATGGAAAACCTAAGACATAAAAATAAATACTATTTCAATGTCATTATTTTATGGTCCATGGATTCTTGTTTCGTAGTTTTTTTGGGTTGTTTACCTACCACAATCTGAAAAATAAGAATGAATATGGGAATCTCTACAAGTGTGACATTTCAAAAAATCGAACCTAGAATATTTATGAAAGGGTCTGAAAATGGAAGCGGATTCGGTTTCCGAAAGGTCAAACATAATTATTTTGATGAATATTAGTTCTTTGTACTTTTTTTATAGGCAAATTTGAGATATACAAGAAGTTCCTGATTAATTGATCATGTTCCATTCAGAAGAAATTGTTTTTTGATTGATGCAGCAACTTATCTGGGTAAATTAAAAATCTGCCCTTCTACGCTTGTATAGATTCCAATATTGATCTTGTTTTTTCATATTGTGGTAGGTTGGAACCCCAAAAAACTACAAAAAATAATTGAAAATCAATATAATAGAGTTTGTTTGGGCGAATATAATCAATTGAAAACTTTTCGTTCTGAAAATAAAAGATGTTTTTCCATTACTCTAATCAGTGGAATATTGTTAGTTTAAAATGAGTGGTGAAATACATTGTTAATTTTGAACGAACAATCCGAAATGGGTGAATCTGAAGTTGAAGATAATCACTCATATTTTGTTGAAAATTTTGAACAATCCACGCAGACTTCATTATTCGCATGATTCTATGAGTTTTGTATGGATGACGTTCCCCTACGCATAATATAGTTCCAAATAACTGAAATATCTAGGAAGATAGTCAGCAGTCACAAGTTGGAGAAAATATGCTTCAGAAGGTAGAACATGAGAAATTCAATTCATGTTCTCAAAAAACTATGAAAAAATTTCTGAAATCACGTATTCTACCTTACGTCAATTCCATTAACAATATATGCAGGTAATCGATTCGTACCGAAACCTCAGGCGTAGACTCATGAAATCGGAGAAAAAAGACAAGACAAATAATATTTCATTGAATTAGGTACTTCATTTTAATAAATAATAGTGAAAAACAATCAATACGGGCTTTTCTTAATACTAAATTACATATATCGGGTTTGACTTTCTGATTGAATGCCATTTCGCTT
The DNA here is from genome assembly GCA_032362365.1 of Zygogramma bicolorata. Classification (NCBI taxonomy): domain Eukaryota; kingdom Metazoa; phylum Arthropoda; class Insecta; order Coleoptera; family Chrysomelidae; genus Zygogramma; species Zygogramma bicolorata. The sequence goes on along the minus strand of JAVJAQ010001486.1, from coordinate 63,475 downwards.
TGGGTATTTTCTGTTGATATTGTACAAATTCGAAACAAAAAGTCTGAATGAACGAATAAGAACTGATTAACAAAAAAGAGTACTCTTCCTTCTTGAATTCTTCCATACAACCCAATAATGAAGCTCTAACAGAGTTTTGAGATCAATAGATTTTTTAAGAGAAGTGTGTCCTAAATTTCAGGTTAATATCGTTCCTGTGAGAGCAAGGTTTCCTCAGAATCACTACTAGCCCCAAGATTAGTGTTCACGTTCCCAATTTTTCGTATTTGTAGGGAAACTAGAATTTTTGTAGTTGAACGTCAGAGGGTCAGCATCAAACGATTGTAACTTGTCTACTTTATTTCTGCTAACCGGTACTACCCATTTCTTGATGCTGTTTGATTCACATCGTCCATACAGATACCTTTCAGTAGATCCTTCGGGGGCGAGATGTGTATTGATCTAGCTATATCTTTTCAAAATTGGACTTACTTGCACTCCACTTCAAAATATTTCTTGAAATATGATTTCTAGCAGGATCTGCCTACGCATTTTTAATAATGTGAAATTACCAGAATCTTTCTGAATAGTCAAATAAACGTTACCGAGTCTTATTGTAAGTTCTTCTCATCGAAGATTGGTCTCACCCCAAGTCTCCTGCGTAATTTATCAGTTCGATTATTCCCAACCACAATTATTTTGAACTCCATCTGTTTTTATCTTTTTTAGTCTGCAGGACTAACTGTGTAAAGATGTTGTGCTACCAAAACATGGCTTCTTACTTTTCTATTCGAGATATCGGGATTTCGCCTCACCCAAAACAATTTAAGTCAAAATATTTGATTTTATCAGAAATAACATGTTGCTGAAAAATGATGATAACTCTTCACATATGAACATAATGAATAACACCGCAATAATAATCAATACAATATATCTGTCATTTCCAGAATCTTGAATGAATTCCAACATCTGAATAAAGGTATTATCTTCTCATATATACTGTTGATAGATTTCGAGATCATAAATTACAAAAACAATTATACCACAATATTCAACTTTCTAAAAAAAATAAAAAATTTAGGATGATTTAACGGAACTATTTCGAAAATCTGACAAATTCACTACTGATATCATATTTCCATGTAAATAACGATTATTAAATTTTCTCTCGATGCTAATCAGTTTGAAGAAACACAAATTCCATTGAAGCAATCAGAAATCTCTTCTCGATATAAATCATAAAAAAGTGAAATATCACTGAACAGAGGTCAGAAACTTCATTTCAACGTGTGTAAACCAATTCAGACTCTCTAACTTTTTTCTACTGATATCGATGACAAAATTTGATGGCTCATAAGTATCACCATAGGATTGGTTGTCTGAATATAGTTCTTGTAGCATTTCCATTTTTACAAAAAAAACTCAAAGTTTGGAACTTTAAATGAAACCATCTGTACTTTTATATACTTTTGTTCTCAGCAGTAGTTATATTTTGTTGAAAAAATACTGTTTATTACAATGAATCATTGATGGCGCCAATCCAAAAAACAATATGTCACAAGATGAAAATCTCTGTCAAATAATTGTTTATAAGTAGTCATTTGGAGAATTAGAATTAGAATTTCATTGATTTTACCCTCCTGAATCGAATATTTTTTGAAAAAAAGTAAGTGATATTTCCGAACGAAAATAGAATATTCGTAAATAAAATGAAGTGCTGGGCGTTCTAGTCGAATTTCCAAAATGAAGTTATTTTCTGCAAATGCTACAAGAAGCCATTTTGAATCTTGAAATGATACGAGAAGAGACAAAAAAGTAATATGAGCCGCCCTGAATTGGTTCAGATCTGATGGAAGTTCAAAGTAAGAAGCACAATGTTAGGTTTATTGATTTTACTCATATGACAATCTCATTTGGCCAGAATGTAGGCATTTGAGTTCTGACCGAGTATGTATATTCCTCTGGACATTATGCTGGAAATTGAAGAATTCCAGGGATATCTGTCTGAATGGTGTAAGTTTCAACTCGAGACTGTGATCTTTGCGAGGAACTTGGGGGGAAGGAGGGTTCCGATTTCATTTCGGTATGAGCTTTCAATCCGTTTTATACCAGTTGATATCTTGAAGACAGCGTAGGTTTTAGGAAAGCATCATTATATCGTTACGAGTTTCTACGCTGATGAAGAACTCTCAAATCCATTCCATTATTATTATCATCTGTTTCGCGGCCTTTTCATTTCAATGATACGATTTGTTTCCATTTACACAACCCTGGTTGTGGAGAAGAGTTTCACAACAGTTTGTCATCCTCTTAGTTTTGGTTAGTATCTTGTCTTTACTGGAATTCTTCTACCAAATCTGGCACTTTCTGGTGTAGCTAGATGAGTTGTCAAAAAGGTTGTGTTGAATTGGTACAAAAGTATATGTGAGTGAAGAACTTAGATTTGCTCTACACGATATATCCAAGTGGACCCTCTTAAGTCTATTCGAGTTCTTGGAAATCAGGTTGGCGTTGTTTAAACTTCTGGCACACTGCCCATTCATTTCGACGGTGACGGTGACCAACCCTGGTCACAGGACTGATCTTGTAGTCATTTTTCGACTGGGGAACTTTCCTGTCTCGTTAAATGAACAGTATCGCATTGATCTGAAAAGGGGTGCTGATATTCTCTATAAAAGTATACACATATTTCAATTGCATTTCAGTCATCATAGAGGGTAAGCTCTCAAGACCGGTTTTTAATGAATGATAGCGACTTTCGGAATTGTTAGCCGTGCTCTGAAGGTTATTGGATCTGACGTGTCGTCTACAGCTGCAGAACACGTTTGAAAATCCTGGAAGATGCTATCAATTCAGGTTTCATCTACAAGTATTATCTGGCTTTGCATTGATCTGGTTTCAACAGTTTGCCTTGCTCTTAGTTTGGATTCGTTTCGCGTCCTCACCCAAAATAACATCCATTCCCATAACAAAACAAATTGGGACTGGTAAGTGTTCATATCGTCATTTACGATCTATTTGATTTTCCTAAAACTTTTCTCAAATATTTTGAACACTGAGTTCTAAGCAGCTCAATATTTTTTCTCAGGATATTTCAAGATTCATTGAAAATACTTTACTTTTTGGGTACGAAAGGGCTGGACACTAACTACCTTGTGTCACTCTGTAAAAAGTTCATCACATTTGGTGCACTCGTCGACGAGACAATCTTTGTTTAGTCTTCGCAGGTACTCGTAAAGGGAAAAGTGCAATGATATCTGGTGTGGTGTGTCTCAAGAAACGTGCTTGAATGACGTTTGGATCGACTCCTACGCGTCAGGCAGCCATACTTTCAGCGGTAATTTGACGAAGGCGGTGTTCAAAAAATTCTTGAAGTATTTCGCTATGGCCACGTTGGCTGCAGGTTTCATTTCTGCGATTATTTCGTCTGAGTTGTTGTTCAAGAATTGGTTCATGGCCTCACCTGAAAAAATAACGTTGGTGTATTGTATGGGAATGAGGTGTTTTGATTCTAATCAACGGAAATCGTATTCCGCGGTCGTATTAGCGATTGGGTAATTACTGCCTTTTTCGTGTCGGGTGTTGACTAGGTACAAGGTCGATGGTTATTTTTATCGATTGTAATATCAATTACAAATATAGAAGGTTATTGTCAACCACCTCAAAGTGAATATTACGTTTTGAATAGAAAAGTGTTTTTTTATTTTCGTAGACAATCTAAAGTTTTACAAACTCTAACTGCCGGCAAACTGAACGTTAGTGTTGCTAAAAATTTCATTGACCAGTCTAATTTTCTGTATTCGCGTTGGAACGCTATTTTTTAAAACGACATAATTTTTATTGGAATTATATAATTTTCGCGACCTCGAGATTGTTTTGCCCCGGCCGGAGCGGCCTCGGCGATAATCTCCCTCACAGAACACGAAAAAGCATTTTGCAGCCTCAATATACAAATAACCTTCGAGAGTGTCATACGTTCCGGGAAAACTGATTTATATTGCTGATATATGCATTAAAGCCCTGGTTGAAGCAGCTTGTAAGCAAATTGTAGTTGTTTCGGATTTGGCCGTTATGGATAATAAGTGACAAGAAATGAAAGAAACTACAAAAAAGCAGATTCATATCTACAAGATTTGATTTCTTTTTATCTCAATGAATGGCACCTTCTCTCAAACCATACAATATTATTCGTTTCGATTCATAAATTATTAATGATCTTCACAATTCAAAATGATTCACTCATCGATGCGAACTGAAATTTTGAATATTATTTATGAAGGCCATTTGGGTACTGATAGATGTTTACGAGTGAGCTGTTTATTGATCAAATATATCAATTTATATGAAAAATAAAGTGGAACAATGCGTTTCCGTTCAAAATATAGGAATTCTAATACCTCAGAAGCAGTTCTGACGCATAAAATCATTTCTTTGATTTGGCAGAAGGTTTCCATTAAATTCTTTGTTTATAACAATATTATAGGTCTGTTGACTGTAGATTATATTTCTAAGTACATTGTGGTATCTGAAGTGAAGTTATTTAATGAAAACAGTGTTATAATATTTCAAAAGCAATTTCAGATAATGGACCACTTATTAATCAGAGAGAATTTCATGATTTCACTTCCAATTGGGAAGTGGATCATAAAATATCATGCCAATATCACCCAAAGAAATAAATAGCTCGGTTGAGAGAACGGTGGACTTCGTGAAGAGTTCATTCATTGTCGTATTCCATGAAAAGTCCAGAAGGTGTTGAATACCATCCTTAGAGACAACATAATATGACTTCGTCCCTACTTTCTCACATTGAAAGTACTCAGGCAACTTCTCAAGTTGTTTCCGATGATGATGAGATAGTTAATACATAATACACGAGCTTGTGATATAATCATCTTCAATAAAGCTATATCCAAACAATCTTAGAGAGTAATCAAATGTTCGTGAATAACACACCACTCACTTTCGTTTTTATTCACAATTTCATGTGAATCTTCAATTCCGCGTCTATTTTCTGTCAACCAAGTCGAATTTCGTTTGAGTTTGTTTGTTTGGTAACTAGACTCTTTCCTTCACTCGGTATATCGAAATATCAGTAATATGTTCAATAAATACGGCGAGGGGCATTGCTCCTTCAATAGAAATGAAAATCTAAATTGATGAAATATGGTGGCATTCCAGTGGTGAGAATGCTATTATATAGCTCAGGATATAAGAATCTCACTATGAAATAGCTCATTTGTCACTCTACCTGTATGATAAAGTTTTGAATTACGGCAAATCTTATTTCAGTGAAAAAAAAATCAGGCTATCCTAGTTTCGCAAGTTATTATATGGTTCACTGACATCCTCCAGTCAACATCATTACTCACCTATTACATTTCCGTGGTTGATGATATCTCTTATTTTGAAACGACTCTTCTTCAGCCTGAAGTCTACCACCATTTTATCCACTTTCATGAAGCGCACATTTTCTTCGTTTCGGAATTCTTTTCCGAAGATTTTGGCAGCGCCATTTACATCGACTGCAACAAAAATTGTACGAAATATTGTATAGGTGAAACGACAATTTTCTGTAATCTACTATTTTTCCACTTTTTCCACCATTTTCCATCGAGATAGACAAAATCTGGTCACAAGCGTCGATTCCACGGAAAAACTTACATCAATAATATGCTTCTTGTTGAGTTATTACCATTATTAAGATATCTGATGAACGTTAAGCTGGCAGAACCAAACCGCTAACCGAATGTTTATGAAAAGTTTGCTTCACCGTTGAGCTAGCAGAAACCAACCATATAAAAAACAATTCAGAACATATCCAAATGGATAATAATTTTAGGCTCTAATCAAGTTAATTTATTACCCTATTTAATATTTTTTCGCTCCTCAGTTGGAGGAGAAATCATAGGTTCTGTTTGCTCAACACTGAGTTGGCTGTACCAAAAGGCTAGCCGAATCCTTAGAATAAATCTGATCACACAATAATTTTAGGATCATTATAGGCTCACGTGAAAACCCATCTCAAATTTTTTTAAATTGCGTTTTTTTTAAATTAAGGGTTCTGTTGGGTTTACCGTTGAGCTAGCAGAACCCAGAAAAACACTTTGGAATTTTAATTCTTTTTAGGCTACAATGCCAGACTAATTTTAGGATAATCCATTCCTATATTCCCAAATTTTTTGCTCTTCAATTGTGGGAGATATCGCAGGTTTTGATAGCTTAACGTTAAGTTAGCAGAACCAAACCGCTAAACGATTGTTTATGGAAAGTTCAATCATACCATAATTTCAGGCTCACGTTTCAACTAAACGCAGATTTTTCAGATTGTGTTTTTTTTATAAAAATCCTTGGTTCTGCTAGCTTTACCGTTAGGCTGACAGAACCCAATCATAAATAAACGATTCATAACAAATCCAGTCAAACAGTAATTTTAGGCTCTAATCAGGTTAATTCATTACCCTATTATATATTTTTTTGCTCTTCAGTTGGAGAAGAAATCATAGGTTGTGTTAGCTCAACATTGAGTTGGCTGTACCCTAGAAAAAAATCTGATCACACAATAATTTTGAGCCTACGTTTGAACCCATCGAAGCAAACCAGTGGGTCGCGACCCATAGATTGGGAAACCCTAGCTTAAAACATACCTCTGATGGAGGGTCTCAGGTCGCAAGGATTGCGAAACAGAGAGGAGCAACGTTTCTGTTGTGGAAATTGTTGCTAAAAAGAAGTGTTTGTTTCAAATTATGAAATAGTAATAATTAAAATAATTAAATAATAGAAATTGCGTGAACGAATGTAACTCCTTGAAAGGTACTAGTATTCTACTGCAAAATTCAGAGAATAATCTCACAAATGACTGTCGCACGAATTGAAAACTAGTAATACACAAGTTCTACAGAGTTGTCGATTTCAAAATTTCTAATTTTACATCAAAGAAGAGAGGTGTCAGAAAGTAATCTCTCCTCTCTTGTGATCATCGGTTGTTCCAATGTTTGAGCGGCTGTCAATTATCACCGAGAGGTAGGCAACCAACACTGACTGTCGATCGGAATCACAGGGTTAATGATTTAATTTTGAGAATCTTGTTGTAACACATAACTAGCCGTTACATATACATATTGTTCATAAATGCGATACTCACACGCTATATCTAGACCAGAAGTAGCTATCATTCACCTAATGCAGAAATAATTATTCATGTACCAATGGTATCAAGTTGATGTTCATGCCCTGAGGGCGATGATCTACATCAAAACATCGAATTAAATGAACGCATGTCTTTGATAGCGGTTTTTGGATTGGTTAGTCGTGGTCTTCAGTTTTTTTTTAGCCTGACGTTTTCCCTACACCCTGCAACATTGTCACAGGCGATGCGGCAAAGGACGAAGCATCCTCAATTGCCGCGTTGTGTCCAACTGTTATCAGATATTACCACTAATTTATACTTCAGAAAAATATCTTCATTAATCATTGGGAGTACCGTGAAGATGTGTATATCCTTCCTGTACAGTCGCGGATAGTAGCCTCTGGTCGTATCCAAAACTTGCGTTCGATCGGAGGCAATGTTATGAATATCTTACCAGTAGACGTGTTCTCCAACTGCTGAACGTTCTGTCGTCTATGTGGAGCGATTGATGGGTTGAATTCAGCCCCGTTTTTCAGAAATGCGGTCTTCAAAAACGAATTTCCTCTCTCAACCCCTTCTGTTCTAAGATTAGCTTTGCTCTTTCTACCAATGTCTTGATGATACCTATTTTCTGTCGTGGTTTGAGTGGTTATTTAGGTATAGCGATCCAAATGGGTTGGTTTCCTATATATTATGCACCATTCTGCTATTCTCTCTTATCTCAACTAAAACACCCAGAAAGGCGAGTCTTTTTGCCTCTTCTTTCTTCATCAAAAATTGGATCTTCTTTTTTATCTTTGATGCTAGTTTGGTGGAGCAGATATTTCAAAAAATTTAAAAACGTAAAAATTGGAGGGGCTATGGTTGGTTTGAATTTGTTGAAAAGTTATACAATAGGTCATTTTGTCCTGGATTTTTTTTTCAGACCAGATTTTTCGAAAAATCATCAACAAAATATCAAATTTGACATAAAAAGGATAGCATGTGACAACAAAAATCTTGCGCACTGAAATTTCGATATGTCGATGACGAGAGATATAATACTTCAAACTTCAACTGCGTGACTCCATGACAATAGAATATGAGCAATGATCAGTGAATTGGTGATGACCAAACATAATACAGCTATTTTTCCACTGAATTCAAAACAGTACCTTCCACGCAAGATACGATCTTTTGAGTATTATGTAATTAGCCAATAAACCTGCTGCGCTTATTTTGAAATGATCTACTTACCGAATACGGCCCAAAAATCTCCCTTCGACCTTACTGGAAAAAGTAGAACATTACCGCCTACATCGTATTTTCCTTTGCATTCGAGTCTTGGAAGATGTATTCCTAGTTCGATCACATAATTATCGAGATCACTCCTGAAATTGTAATGAATATGAAATCTTGAAATATTCAAATGATTAACGATAGAACAAATGAATTGAAGGATATAGAGACCGTTCTTTTAGATACCCCACAATTGATAACTGGGAAACGGTAAGGCCTGCAAGGTACGTTAAATCGAAAAAAGCTGTCTAACTCAGATGAATCAAGAGAATATCACTCGTACTTATACCTAGTGAGTGAATGAGAATCTCGAAAACGGTAAGGAATACAAAGAAAGTAGAATAGAGGCACAGTTGAGTATTGTACCGCCCGTTATAATTATGTTGAAAAATTTGAGGCAACCCTCTCATTTCTACAGATACACAGGATATTTGAATGAATTTTCACAAACTTTGAAATGTTCTACAAGGTGTTGTATAATTTTTTCATCCATAACTTTCATACAGGGACCCACATTTTTATTTGATTTTGGAATTCAGACCATACTATGTAATGATGACGTTATATTATACCTGAAAAAAGTCAATCGTTTCGAGTAAATATAAATCGCCATCAGCAATAGACGAAAGTTCACAAGATGAGTTTGAGGGTCTTCATCACGCTATTATAAAAAACAAAATATTTTTTTCTACACCCGTATCATAAAAATTATACACTTTCCATGCCCATATTCCGTTTCATAATGAGATATATCATGGAACGGATTGAAAATCTGTATCATAATTATCATTATGATACATATTTTTTATTTATCCGCTTTATGGTAGATCTCATTATGAAACGGATTATGGACATATGAGTGTATTATTAGAGTACGGGTGTAGACAAAATATTTTTTATTTATAATACCATGATAAAGACCCCCAAACAATGCGGTAAAGATTTTGGGCATCAAACACATAGAAGTCGGGATTTTAAGAAATCGGTTGTCTAGGTTGCAACAATAAATACATTGGCCAGAGCCGAGAAAAACCCGTTTCAGAGAGAAATATGCACACTAAATATAGGGAAGGGTTAAGTCTAGGGTCGCCCAACACGCTCTGGACAATGATCACAGAATTGGAGAAAGCAATCAGAAACTAATCAAGGATGTTTATGACACAAGGCAACTCGATGCATTCGAAAGTCTAGAAATAGCAAAATGTAAAAATAGTATGAATTGTGAAAAAAGGCTGATCCCTATCAGGCCGCTTCTCAGTCAATTGTTGAGGAATTAATCGGAATGATGTAGTGCAGTAGTAACAGACGAAGTTTCAGTAGGACCAAAAAACATTGCGGGTAGTTTATGCACTACCTTAGATTGTTAAATATTTGAATATCTAACCCTAGTATTTCATCTCCTGAAGATGGTTACCCTGTTAGCGAAACGCTCGTCGAATGCGAATAATATCAGTTTGGTGTTAGGGTAAATAATTTCTACAAAGAGTTTTTACGCTACATTAGTATAAAAACTTACTTGATGCTTCCGACGGAATAGTTACTGGCCCCCTTCGTAGATATATTGTAGAAGGCTGCCTTGATTCTGAACGCTCCTTTCCCGTTCTCCATGACGAGATTTTCGATCGTTAGTGGATCTATGCTAGGAACGCCGATTTCGCTGATTCCGTCTCTCAGGTATGGCCTGAGATGGTTGAAAGTATTTTTGAGGCATTTGTTGATGTCGGGATCTGCTTTGTGGCAGGGCAGTATGTATTCGGCTGAAAAAGTGATGCAGATAACGTCAATTAATGACCAGATCTGTTTTCTCCTGATTTTGAGTGACTGAGTCTTAAGTGAAACAATTGGGATGACTGAATAATAATATAGCACTGATGACATTTCGTCAACTCTCCAAACATTTCAGATTATATGTTCTTTGAATATTCCTACAATTTCACTATGTACTGCCAGTGAAGTATTACCAAGTCGCAACGCAATTTTCGCTCTACAAAAGTTTTTCCAATATTGAATCAAATGACGCAAATTTGTGAATTTATTATAATTTAAGTTATTTTGAAGAACATGATTATTTTTGTGAAGAGAAAGAAGTTTTTGGGGACGTGATTTTTTTTTCTTCCACAGGTCAATGTAAAAAAATACAAATCTCTATAAGAGGTGTAGGTAGAACAAATATTTAGTAAACATTCTGCTGATGTGTTTGTATCATTCATAGACGTTTAAATGTACTCCCCTTCCTAGATATGGTGCGACATATAGGTAGGGAAGTAGCTGTTTTAGATAAGAATATCCTGTCACCATATTAATCTATTTTTATGAATCGAATTGTGAATTTTCATTCTTAGACCAAAATCAATTACAATCTTTTTTATTCGGATTTGAGTTTTTGATTAAATTCTTATTCTTAATATAATGACTCGTAATTTATTGGTTCAATTCACACGTTTTTCCATCTTATAAGTTTTTATAACGGGTTTCAATATAAATTATTTTTGGTACACGACAGTTTTTGCGAAGTACTTCAAGAAAAAAAAATTCTGCACCCAAGCGGCAACTTCTCACTTCGACAACCGAGTCGGTACAAATATATACGCGCCACGGTCGACTCGATCTGATGATGTCTATCCGATTGGTGTGTTCTGAACGATGAATACTATTATTCATCAGCATTATAAATTGACACAGTCATTCTGGTTTGTACTAGGTAGTAATAATTTTCCTTTCCTTTCTAGTGGTTCTGATTCATAAAAACTCGAATTATTATATCTATTCGATTTATATAATCTCATTTTTTCTTTTATTAATTAATTTAAAGATTTGATTCTATTGATGCCAGATGCTAGTTGATAAAAGATTCTCCCCCGTTTTTGAGAAACACAAATTCAAAGAAATATTCGTGTCAATGAAATTAACGATTACTTGGTAAAAATAATAGAATGGGGTTACATGAACTAGGTGGAATTTAATGCTAGGAAAACCCAAGCATGTCTCTTCTCAAGGAAAGCCGATCGATCTATCATCATCTAGTATTCACATGTCAGGAGTAACTATCCCTACGAAGTAAAGTATCTCGATGTTAGTAATCACGATCAGTAATAATCTCTCATGGAAAAACCATGTGAGATCGATTGCAAAAGGTGCTTCCAGAAACTTGTATTTCTGTTTCTTACAAAAAAATACTTCACTTCTCGTCAGCTTCTGATGATCTACAAGGCTCAGATATGGAATATAGTTCTCATGTATGGAGTTCGGCACCAAAACGTTCATTAAAGCATCTCGATTCTATTCAGAGAAAGGCAATCCATCTTGTTGGTGATTCTTCGCTCACAGACTCGCTCACTTCACTGAAACATCGTAGAAGGGTCAGAGACTTGTCTCTCTTCTATAGATATTTTCATGGTCTGAATCGGTCTGAATCGTTCCACCCTTGGCAATATCTACACGGATGACTCGACGAGTACAGAATTCCCACCCCTTTGTTGTGAACTTGGAGATCTCTCTTGCTCAGATATCTTTTTTTAATTCAAACAGCTGAGCTTTGGAACTCCTTGCCGGGAGAGGTTTTTCCTGAGGCTTACAAACTTCAAAAATTCAAAATGAATGTTAATTCGTATCTCCTGTCCATTGATTCACGCGGTGTTCTTTGAACATTACAGGGCTTCCCTTTCGTGTGAATCTGTATATATAAAAAAAACTTTAAACGACATCCCAATTATCTGTTCTTGAAATTGACAGAAGAATCTATAGCTAATCAATGGTTCATAACAAGATAATGAACTTTATAACAAACAATAACAGGGCGGATATAAATTCAGTCCAGAATTTATAACTAATCAATGGTTTTTAACAAGATAAAGAACTTTATAACAAACAATAACCTGGCGGATTTAAATTCAGTCCTCCCACAATACGAAACCACAACTATTACTGGTGCATGCGCGTTGCTCGTCTTGTACCTGGGGCCCATTACTGAGACACCAAAATTCATAGGCACGTTTCTCTCAAAAAGAGCATTATTTGGAAAAATATGTAGATACCTTTTTCGTGAACATTTTCACGCCCTAAATCTTTTTATCAATTCCTTCCGAGATATTGATGGATTACCGATTTTCAAGTTGTTCCGGGAATTTTTTACACATTCATAAACTACCCGTGTACCAAAAATCATTTTTCGATCGATAATATATTCCAGATTTTATTTTCCTCGACCTGTTCTATCGATCTGAAACATTTCCAGTGTTGCGGCGTTGCCGCGTATATAAAAAAGTTCAAGTAAATTAATTTTATTGATAAGAACAACCTATGTTATGTTTCATTTCTGGCATCGCATTCTCATTTGACTTTTTGTCAACAATTCCCCATATCTATATCGGTTTTCGAAGTTGGGTAAACTAGTACTCTACTACTAATGAAAAGTTTATTTTCTGCTTGTAGTTTGGACAAACTCGAAATATTCAATTCACACTGAGAAATCGAATCCATACAGGTTATACCCCCATCTGCGATCCTTTTTTCAATTTTTTGTGTGAAATACACCGTGCCAACTTCAACGAGGCACATACGGTTGTAATCATAACGGTCGTGTGCTCCAAGTCTTAGGTAGGAAACCATGGAAAAATCAAGTTTATGACGATTTATTGACTTTTCAAGTAACTTGAATGGTGATGTTTCAAAAAATCGAAACCAAAATAAACTAAAATATTTCTTATTCAAACGACATTCTCATGAGATCATTTATAACACAAATTATTGCAAAAAATTCAACAAAATATATCCTGAAATAACACGAATGAAGGCGGGGAAGTTTTAGATATTCCAAAGAATTTTCCTTAACTTTGGTTGAGTAGGTTGAAACCGTCTCCAGTGTTTCCAAAACCTGTTGCTTTGAAAGAAGACAAAACTTTTAACGTTTTTTACATATTTTTATGTGTATTGTATATCCAAAAGCTTCCGTTGGTAGTGCAGAAAACGATTTGGTTGCAAATAATTTTGAAATATCCTAGAATGCATCCCTATAAATGTTCCAAAGTTCTCGCTCTCAAAGCAGAAGACTTGGAGCGTAGAGTGTATTTTTGTGAAACTCTATTCATACACAGGAAGATCAGGACTTTTTACCAAAAATAATTTGATGGGATGTATCAAAATTTACAAGGGATGGATATTCAATAGAAGGTATCAGCATTTTTATGCTGTCCATAATCCCCATGCGACAAAAGAAATGGGTTTTCAAGAAAAAATCGACATCAATGTCTTCAGTATGTTGAAGAAAAATGAAATTCGCTTTCTCATTTATAATGGAACACTTAATGCTGAGAGGTCTATCGAAATATTGAAGAAGATTGTTACCGAATTTATCAAAAATTTGCCTTTGGAAAAATAGAGAAATTCGTCGTCTCCACTGGATGGAGCGCCACCTCATTCTTCCCAAGAAATTCCCACGGTTGATCGTTGGTTTTGACGTTTGGGATTTGCCACCGAGATCACCCGACCTCACGCCGCTTGATGTTTTTATGAGGTGTTCTGAAGAAAAGACTATACAGTTCTCCAGTGATTACCAAAGAGGGACTGTAACCTTGAATAGTGCGGACCATTGGCAATTTAGATTTCCATGCAATCAAAAATGCTAAAATTAGCGTGCAAAAACATTTTAAAATGTTGAGAATTTAATGGATTCCGTTTCCAGCATTTTTTGTGAAAATATCATTTTTATTCTTTCAAACTTCCTCGCGTTCATCAGTGATAATTTGAGATACATTTGGTTGAATTTTTGCAAGTTCTAGCAATTTCTTTTAGCATTTTGTCAATGCCTAATAAATAATTCGTGAGAACTTCGTTTGAACAAGCTATATCCGTATTTATCTGGATGAAACACCGACAATAACTATTCATAAACTACCAGTCACAAAATTTCACGAGCACGACATTTTCACGGTTACCTGAAGTCAAATTGTTTTTCATAAAAACGAGGCTTTATTGAGAAATTTTATGATTTAGGTAAAGGGATATGATGTATCATCTCGAATCTTTTTTCTTCATCTTTCAATATATTGAGCAATATACAATTCCATTTGAAAAAATGAGCTTTTCACTACTTATATGTATGAGGAAAATAATAGTAATTTGTGCTCACCCTATTTGATTATGGAGTCGAATTGAATATTTCGAGTTTGTCCAAACTACTAGCAAAACATGAACTTTTCATAAATCGAGAGAACTAGTTTACCAGAGTTCAATTAGGACTATGTTTTGGAACATATTCAACACAAATTATTTTTTACTTCGAAAACCGATAGAGATAGGTATAGGGCATTCTAGACAGAAAATTATTGAAATGAAAGTGCAATTCCAGAAATGTATCGGTATATAGGGTGCTCTCTTTAAAAAAATTATGTTGCTAGAATTTTTCGATATACGCGGCACTATAGCAATACTGGAATTGAGAATTCAGATCGATGAAACAGTTCAAGAAATATAAAATATAAAATTTTCACAATAATCCTGCGTGGTATTTTTTGTGAAAGTCTGACGTACCATAGACCGTGAGACACGGTTTATATAGACAATGGAAGTCATAACCAATACTCACTCACCCTTTGTCTTCGAAACCAACTCCATTGAAACTTCTCAAGAAACGATGTGACTGATAAATGCGGAACGATCGATGATACATAGCGGTTCGATTCATGAGTATCGAAGGCATGTTGAGCGAAAAAAAAGTTAGTTATAGGAATAAGAACAATTTAACCAATCTTCAAAATATTCAGCAGGGTACAAAATCATACTTATGATCAAACGCCATCGACTTCGTATCATACCTCAGGGGCAGCATGTTGTTCCAATACGACACATACATTTTGAAAAAAAAAAATCTGTACCCTGTTGGCGGATTGAACCCACGACTCATATAGAATGAGCCTGTCACAGAATTATAGTGCTGTTTTTTTTACTATTAGCTTCATTCGAAATTCGACATGGTATCGAGTTCTGCTTCCTGCCAAATTAGGCTCATCTCTCAAAACATCGAAAACCGTTAGGAGAGACAGTTTTCTCAAATTGAATTTTCAGTATACATGCAAAGAGTGGTGCAATTTGAAAAAAATATAAAAAAATCCAAATCATCGTATGTATCTGAAATTTTCTGTAAGGGATAAATAACTTTTTCTGATAATCTGGAATGGTTCCTCTCTTGGAATCATGATAATTTTTCTGAATACTTTTCGTTTGAACCAAAAGTTGATGCCAAAGTTGACTTTCGAATAAAGATAATGGATAATAAAAAAAAAGTTTGTTGCGGACTTCAGTGGCCACAATGTATATAGTTGAATTGGAGAATGTATCAGCCTTTCTCAAACATTCACTCATGATAGAGAGTTCGGCCTTGTTTCTCACCTGCGTCGAGTTCTATAATTTTGAAATACATAACAAGGGGTTCTCGACTTTCGCCAAAATATGCTTGACAACGCGTAAGAAGCGCAATTACTTCACCGTTTCAACGCATTATGGTAAAAAAAATTCTCGTGGCGGAGATATCGGACGGTGGAATTCCCATCGTCCCCGATAGCAATCGAAGCGTTTGCCGCTATTCTACGCAAAATTATGTAATTCACTTGCGTTTATGCTCATTGAACCTATGCTCTTTACTCCGCTCGGCACGAATCTCCCTCGAATGTAGGTCGCCAACAAAAGACACCCAATTATATTACCTACCTACCTACTTAGGCATTATGTAATTTCTTCGAAGAGAGTGAAAGTGCGTTATCGCAGCGGTATGTGCAATATTAGCGGTAGCGATGCGAGAGAGACATTTTTACGCAGAAAATGAGATCAAAGGAGAATGGGTTTCAGAAAACATTTTTCGAAATGGGATTTTAATTGAAAACTGACAAAAATTTAAAGTTTGCATAAATAAATGCTAGACACATCATTCAATACTCCATTTGTTATTCTCTCATTTCATTCAGAATGAGATTATAATTCACTAATCTTGCATTGAAAATAAAAAAGATGTCTATTTACTCTATAAAATATGAAATACGCTATGCGGTTTCCAATTTTCAACAAACTGTCGAATTTACTTGCATGAACCCTATACAAAGATGACAATCGAAATGAACATAATACTCATTTTGAGAACATTCATTCCAGCAATAAAGAATTATTCTCCCTTCATTGCCATGAAAATATTGGACAATAATCGCAGAAAAAAAATAATTTCAAATGTGACAATCTTTTTTACAAGGTTTCGTGTTGGCTCCAGTCCACACCAATTGTAATGATCATGTCAATAATCCAAAACAAGTAAAATGAACTGAACTGAATTTCAGCCTATCGACGTAAAAGGCTCTTGTTTCATAGCAAATATATCTATGGATTGATAGAACTATTTCATTCAATTTTTTATTCATTCTCGATTCAACATAATTTCAATTCCGACTCGTTCAATCGAGCTGCTTTTGAAATGTTTCATTTTTCCTGAAATTTCTTAGTCAACAAGGCAACCACCAAGTTTTACAACTTTAATATGAAAAAGTTTTTCTGATACACCTCTATTTTAAAACAGTACTGATCGCTCAGACGATCTTCCAAATTCATTACCGCTAAATTAAAAACATGCCCAATATGTTCATAATATTGAAGAACCTTTCTTAACCAATTTGAAAATATGATTATACAGGTTATGGTGAATTTGAGAATATGAGGTGGAGAGCAATATTCATACCATAATGAGAAGGGATCTTAGGAATTTCAAGAAAATATATCGAATGGAACTAATCGAAAAACTTACTGAATATAGATACATGAATTCAGATTTTATATATATATATATATATATATATATATATATATATATATATATATATATATATATATATATATATATTAAACTAGTGAATAGTGGGGAATGCAGCAATGTCACAAAAGAAAGACTCTTTTAAGTTGATCCAAGCTTTCGGAACTTTTTTTATTCCATCATCAGGGAACTACAAATAGATTACATTACACTCTGTGTCGACCATGTGGCGACACAGAGTGACGAGTTTTAATATTAATTTTAAGGTGTAATTTGTAAATGTGCATCTGTGTACATCATTTACTAACCCAGTTTTATAATACAACTTCATTCCATGAGCACTCCATTAATGATTACTTTTGAACATCGTGTCATATAACCTCACCTAAGTGTAAGTATGATAAGACAAATTATTGTAAAATCTCTCACATAAATGTAATCTATTTGTAGTTCCCTGATGATGGAATAAAAAAAGTTCCGAAAGCTTGGATCAACTTAAAAGAGTCTTTCTTTTGTGACATTGCTGCATTCCCCACTATTCACTAGTTTAATCCCTAACTAGTCAGCAACGACTACCCTCTTCCATATATATATATATGTATATATATATATATATGTTCGGATAGGTTTCCGCGGTCAGTTGTGTGTTGTTGTTGTTATTGAGTTCGGGTTGAACCGCGTCTGGAAGGCTCTTGAAAATGGCTCCAAAATCGGAGCCGAAACGTCGAGAACAAAACTCCAGACGCGGTTCAACCCGAACTCAACAACAACATATATATATATATATATATATATATATATATATATATATATATATATATATATATATATATATATATATATATATATATATATTTATATATATGTCCCCACTTCCATTTTTTCATTTTTTGAACGGGTTAACCCAAAATATTGAAATTTGGGATAATGAGATTGATGCATAAATACTATATTTTGGAGTGAAATTGACAGATGGAAATTTCAAGATGCCGAACAACCCATCCGATATTTCACGTGGAACATTTTCTAACACAGCAACGTCGATATTTCTACAAATATTTATTATTCTCTGTCGTATATTCAATATTGAAGTTGGTCCAGTTTCGTACACCTTTTTTGCTTCAAATAGCTCCATAAAAAAAAGAATCAAATCTGTCAGGCGGGCTAGCCATTCAGTAGTACCTCGATGGCCAATCCAACGACCATGAAAAGTATTATCTAAATGGTTTTTTACTCATCTGGAGTAATGTGATTGTGCTCCATCTTGTTGGATTAACAATATCCATATCGAGTTCATTAGGATTCACTTCGACGATTTCGGTGATTAAAGGATCAACTGTAGTTTTCAGCATATTCAAATACAATTCCCCTGTTGATTTTTGTACAATTGACCATTTTGAAGATAGTTCACGTGGTACCTATCTACTTGAAAAATCGAAAACTTTATGAGAATATTCGAACTGAACAATGATGTATACTGACATTTTTGTCTTTTTTTATGAACATGTTTATATTTGAGTTCTAGTACGCAACAGTTTTGTTAACTGAACATGAATAAGTGACACTACTCAAGGAGTTTCATGACCAATATTGAAGTTGTTTTGCTGATATAATTCGAAAATACATTTCTCTACTAGCGCAATACTACGGAAAAGTAAATATGTTAAGGTTTAGTATACTGAAATTTGAATATTGAAAATATATATATATATTTGTATGGTTACAGTTTACAGAATGACTGGAAAATGTAGAAATTCATTAGAATTCTGCTGTAATTTTTGATAAAAGAAAAGTATGTTTCAATAATTTTTCAATGGCCCTGGTATGAGCCTCATCATATACATGTCGAAATGTAATAAACATCTCACATTTTTCATTTCCTCTTCGAATAACCGTAGCAACAAAGAAAAAATAAATCTGTCAAGCAAAACACTACCTTCAATTCAATCAATTCAATATAAATATCAATTATAATTTGTTGATATGTATTCGATAATGAATTTTTTTTATGTTAACTTCTGGACCTCAAATTCAGAGCATTCCTTTGAATTTATCATTTCGCGAACAAAAATGACCGATCATTTCGTTTACATAATGTTATTTATTACCAATCCAGAAAGAACGCATCTCCACTTTCTAGGTCAATGCCGGCGACCCAAACGAAAACGAAATTACGTTACGTATCGGTGTGTAAATTCTGTTGTTAAATGTTCCATTGACCCATTGTGAAAAGTTACGCGTTGGTTGTTCTAAACGAAAAACGGCATGGTTGAAAGACATTATCTCATAAAAAAAAAATTGAACACTCTGATATTTTGAAGAATACGACGGCTTATTAAAATATCTCCATTGACAGATTTTGATCTGTCAATGCCAGATTCAAATCTGTCAATGCCAGAATGAAATCTGTCAATGAAAGATTATAATCTGTCAATGGCTTATTGACAGATCAGAATCTGTCAATGACAGTTTATAATCTGTCAATGGTCTTAATGACAGATTTTAATCTGTCATTGATAGTGACCCAAACACGCCGTCGTAGAAGAATTATGATTCAGCTCATCAATTTCTAGAAAAAAATAATGAGAATACCTATTATCAAACAGTTGTCGTGGGTTTAATTTGGGAAGTAGTTATCGTTCTCATAGTTGTAGTTATGAAGATGAAAAATAACCATTGTTTGATTGAAAACCGGCCAGTAGTTTTAGCAGAGATTGAAACAGTGAATAAAATTCCTGGCACGTTTCGGCAAGGACGATCGATCAGTGATACGTACTGAATGAGGTACCAAGAAAATGAGGATTCACGTACAGAAAATGGTGCCGCGTCCTTCTGATATCTTTTTTTGGACACGTTAAATGCATTGCGTCGATATCCTGATAGTTTTGATAAAGTGTACTGTAGTTATTAACCATTATCTATTTGGAGTTGGCTAATTATTGGGTTCTATTTGATTACGACATTTTGAAAAACACACCTGATTGTGAATTTAAATGAGTGAGTTACTGGCACTGTTTTATCATGAATATCTATGAGTATATTTCACTCCTTTGAGGATTCGAAAATTTTCTGCTTCACACGATGTTATTTTCATATTCCACTTCTATCAAACTTTATGACAATTGTATTTGAAAAAAATGCTACCTTGTTGTTTTTAGAATTCAATTTCCGATTTAGTCACCATTTATGATACAGAATGTACCTATTTACAGAAACTAGTTCTGAGAAATAAAAGTAATATGACTCTATCTCAAAGTTTATCCCCCACTTCATTTCACACCTGGAGGTACACTGGTTACAGGAGAGTTACCCATGTCGAAGCTTCATACAGAAAAATCTTCCAGCACATTTGATTTCCTTCATCTTTAAGTTGTATAAAAAGGCTTTTTAAGGAAACCATTGAATTCATTTGAGATTACGCTCATTAATTAATAGGAAATTAAATTTCCTATATTCTAGAGGAGTCGCTTTACTTCCTTTCAATAAATTCGATTCATGATTGTTACCTAAATTGTAAGGAGAAAATCTACCTAGTAGCGCTCACGGGAGAACTTTCATAGAAGGACCGTCGAGGAAAAAAACTGACGACCTGCTTCAGTGTGAAGGAAATCAGATAAGGGTTACAGGACTACTGACTGAACACCTCCCATTCAAAGGACACCTGAATAACATAGGGTTGTACAACGGCGACCTTAGCTACATACAGACAATGTTACAAAAGGACAGGTAGACACGTACTTTGCGAATGTGAGACTCTAGTTCACAAAAGGCAACAAATATAAGGAAAACCAATTCTGGATCCAGAAAAATAGGACAAACATCCAGCAATCAACCTGAACAAGCTTGTGTATGGAGCAAGACTGTGGGAAATAGGAGTAAGAGAAACATATTGATGGAGATAACTGAATTCATAAGGATGTCTACTTTACGACCTGATTAAAAGTTCGTTAAAATAATCGGAGCTGAGAATGTACACCACATTTTATCATTCGCTAGAAAGAAAGCACAGCCTAAGCTCCGATTATTTTAACGGACTGTTAATCAGGTCCTAAAATACTCGCCCTAAGTAAAATAGATAGTGAATAATAAAATTTGAGCGAATGTTCATTTCGGAATTTTCTTACATGGTAAAGCAGTCATCAAAAATAGTGCCAATTCTGTTATTTTTGCGAATCATTTTGAATATTTCTGAAATTATGGTTCATCAATTCAAATAACATTGAAGAGTTTCATATTCAACTGTTTTGATTGAATGATTAAAAACTTTCTTTAAAGTTTAAAGTTTGAATGCAGAAAACAAGTTTCACAATAATGACAGGAACAATTTATCACTTTTTGGTGTTGCACCCTATCGATGCTGGATCTTGCCTTTTTATAAAAGTTGGTTAGATTTTTTTTCGTAAGTTCAGGTCTCGGAATTTTCAGACTTTCTTGAGGTTGTTGAAACAAAACTTCTTGAGTATATTCGATTCTTACGTTTTCTGAGAACAATTCTTTTTTATTTCAACCTGAAATTTATAAAAACAATCTAGATTTAGGTATAGAATAGATTCCATATTTTCTGTAGAGGATTATTTTTAAAGTCATTTGACTTCTGTTCCTTCACATACTTGAATAACTGAACAGTGAAATCTACCTCAACAAATATCATAACCATATCCACTCGAATACTCGCTAAATATAATTAGAATCGAAAGATTTCTTTTTTGCAATTTTCCACTATTGCAAACTGGTGTGTTTAATATGCTTTCGAATGTCGTGATGGTGAAACTCAAAAGTTGATAAGAGTTCTGAAATTGTTCGTTTCCGTTCACCAGCTGACGCACGTCAACTCTCAAAAGTCGAAACTTGTGCGAGAAATGAATCAACGGGGCCTTACCTCTCAAGGTACCATTACCCAGCACGGATAAGAGTCACTGCATACTTCTCAGACTCAAACGGGAAAATATTTTCCTTCAAAAAAGATTCAATTCCAGAATTCATTACAAATAAAATAGGCATTAGATATAAGTGAAACAGAAATAGTTCATAATTGAAGGAACCATCTAAAAGCTCTGTAACATTTTCGAGGATTTGAGAAGAATGATCAGATGTCAGGACCTACTTATTCATTACCACTCTTCCTAATCTTAATAAGTGAAACCTGGAAACAGATCAAAGCTCTTTTACAGGGGTCGTTTTCGAGCACAGTGGCTGAGCCTTGGGATTCCTTACCGAAGGAGATTTTTCCCGAGGTTTTCAACCTTAGAGAATTCAAAGTAAATGCTAATTTATGTGTCCCTCCAATTGAATCATGTGATATTCTTTAAGCTTCACATGGTTTTTCATTGCATATGAACCTAATCATAAAAAATGGTTGGGCCCACCATCAATGTCGGTGATACTGATACCATTTAAAATACCTAAAAAAAGTGAATTTTTCTCAAGTTTTCGTTGACTTGATTTCATTCGGGTAATCTATCACGTGCTATATTCAGATAGATATATTATAATTTAGATTATTCATAAGTGAAACATTCTATGTATGTAAGCGGTTCTTCCATGCTTTTCTTTACGACTTAAACATAATGTAAGGATAATACTATTTATATTAAATTTCTCGAATTGAATATTATCATGAAAACGATATAACCAAACTCCAAAGTGTGTCAAACGCGTAGGGAGTGTTTATGTTTTTGTATTGAGATGAATGAAACTGAAGAATCATTCGTTTATGATGAATAAATTAGTTGTAAATGAAGTAGAGTATAGTACTTGCAATTAGTACTTGCAATAATGACTATTATTCCTCGAGAATGATAGCTATCATTATTGACTTGTGGTATAATCTACCATTGTAATCAATAGGAACCAGCTTAACACCAATAAGTGCAAATGGTATTAGTTTGGTGTTAGACATTGTTCAAATGGAAAAACTTTCATAGATTCTTGTTTCAGTTCTTCCATGATTATTGAATTCATTATCGGTTTTCTGCAACATTTATAGTACATGTTACGTAGGAAAGTTCTATGTAATATGACATCTTAATGACTCGACCGGGTTGAATTTATACGTTTGTAGGTAAAATCAATATGTCAATTCTCAACAGATATCATCTTTTTTCTCAATGCATTTTTAATAATGAAAAAGGATTCCAATGAATTCGAATGTTTCAAAATTGCGGAGATCAATATTGTTCTATTCGTAAAAAATATTGAAGTATAATGATGAAATGTACATCTGTTTCATGCTTGTTCAATTTTTTATTATATTCTATCCTCAAAATGTAGGTAATATCTATTGATATACTATTTCTCTTTGAAATTTATGTGGATCGACGTTTCAGAATACGCAAGAAGAATTCAGTTGAATCCGAAATTATATAAGGTGTTTCTATGAAATTTTATGGCAGTATAAATACTGTAATTTTCAAGTCGAGATTGAATATAGTGTTATCAAAGTTCTACTCCTCGAAAAATAATATGACTACTATCGAATGGAAAATTCGTGATTATCAAATATTCACAAAGGAAGTCTCATGACAATTTATTGATGAGAGGTGTTTTTGGAAGAACGCAGTAAAAAAATGAAAATGTGCCATTGAAAAACAGAATATACAGTTTACTACAAAACGTGAGGAATCACTGTTCCGTCTTCATTGATATTTAACAAAAATAAATTTTTCCAAATGAGATATTGAAAAGTCAAGAAAGTCTTTTGCGATATTTTGTTATTCAGATCAATAATAAAAAAAAAACGGTAATCAAGGTATGAGAAAAAGTACTTACGAGTTTTTAATGTGGCATTTTCCTGCGATTTTACGATATGCACCAGGCAAACCAAAAATATGAGCACACTGTACATTCTGAAGAAAAAAAATGAGCGCCTGTTTTGATTGTCCCGCCGTTAATGAACAATAAATATTTAGCGTTTCATGTTCGCCGTGGAAATTCAGTGAAAGCATCTGATGATTTATACGCGGGGGGCGGCTGGTGGTAGGGGCAGGTTTCAGACTCACTGAAATGACTATTTTTCGTATATCACGCATTGTCTTCGAACATCGTGTACAATTATCGGGAATGACGGCGTACTGTCGAGAATTATATAAATACTGTCATTTTGAAACTGTATTACATAAATGCCGAGTTTCTGTTCAGCAAATAGACATTGCGCAACGAAAATACGCGTTGTCTTGAGGACGGGGATATTGTGATATCCGCAATGTGTTACATATCCCCGACTTATTGGCCTATTAGAGGTGTGTCCTATATTCGTTGACCGAATCGTTGTAACTTGAAAACAAATCAAAAGATTTTCGATGAGCATAGTACTTCACACTTTTCACATTCGACAATACAATTTGTTGCTCACGTTTCCTTATCTCATGTGCATGTATCCTTGGAACATTGAAAACCTGGAATCAATTGCTGCCTGTTGTTTCACACAGAGAGCGGCTGGATTATGGTACAAATCCGTTGTTTCGCATACACAAACAATGAACTTTGTGAAAAAGCCTGAAATTGGTCAATCATAATTTTCAAATGGTGGATTCAAATTCAAATGACAATGATAATTATATTAATATAATATATTAGGGTTCAGTGAATTACTGCTCTAGCCCAATTGATGGGCGAAATAATAATGAGATCTCACAAATTTTTGTGCATATGTCACTGATCTAATGAAAAAGAATAAGAAAAAAGGTGATACATATCCCTGAAATAAAAAAACAAAAATCTCGCAGCTGGTTAAAAAAGGTCAAAAAGCTTTCATAATTGTTCAAAAGATCATAAATTCCAAGCTTATTCGAGCAATAAAAAACTACAATTATATTAATAACTCGAATGGTCAATGGTAGAGAATTATGAATATGGGATTGTGAGGCCAAGACTTATACATTGTTTATAGCTCATACAAGAAAAGTGATGTGTAGGTACCTGAAGTAAATTTATTTTTTGTATCAACCTTGATGGATTGGAATTTTGTGCCAACTAGCAATAGAACTATTTTGGTAGAATCAAAATGAAGGTCTTTTTTTTACAGAATAATCGTTCAAGTTTTCCAAATCTATGTTCTGTGTTAACAATTATTGTTGTAGTGTTCATTCGGGGAGAAGGAACAGCATAATTCATTTTCGTTTAATTCAATTCATTGGCTTCGATTCAATTAAAAAAAAGTGAATTGTGAATCGCCGTTTTTATGAAATGGGACTTCTGAATCGTTTTTGCGACTACGATTCACGAAAATGAATTGAAGCCATTGAGATTCAGAATTCATAAGGATAACTAAAGCACAGTTGCATATCACGTAGTTTTTCACAGAGATTCTCAAGTTATGGATGGTTTTGTTATTCTATTCAGATTTCACCAGATTGGAAGAACAATATATCCAATTTTTATGGAGTTCTTGAAAATAGTGCTTTTATGCATATCTATAGTAGAATATTATCCTCTGGGATAAATAGTCTAGTCAAAACTTTTTCGCCGGCTCCTGAAAATGTGGTCGAGATGTCATTGGATTCGGAATCGCAATTATGAAAGTTATAAAAAACTAACTGGAGAAAGGAGTTTTGGCTTATATCTCAAAATCCATTTGAGATATTCCAAATCTGAAAAAAAAGAAATTCAGAGGATTTACTGATAAAAGCCTCAACTCTCGAGACTGTAGGAACGAAACTTATAAGCCTCAGCCTCAGTTGAGTTTGGGCGCAGTGCTGAGGCTGTCGAAAACTACTAACGTCAGTTGGGAGTGAGTGGCAGCCTTGTACTCAGGGTCAATTGTGTACTTCGGTTATGAGTTGGTCATGTTTTGTGGTGTACCTTTTGGCAACCCTGCCTTTTCTCTGTCAAATTCCAAAAATTCAAAACTTCAAATGTCTTTCACATGTCAACTATCAAATTTCAAATATTTCCTCTCTTTTGGTAACTATATACCTCCGAGCACGTGCCGGTGAAAAATTTTAATCTTCCAAAAATTTGAATTAAAACAAGTTTTATACATATATATGTAATGTCGAATGTAATGTGTGACTCTTTTTCGAATGAGGAAAAGTATCAGTTTTCTGTGTCTCAGTTTACGTCTGACTTCTTACTTTAACCTCACGTTAGTACGTAAATTTTTTCTTAATGTTTTACAACTGTTTTATAATGATTAAAATTTTGTAGATGTCTTAATAAATGGAAAAAACATTCTCGAAAGCTCGACCAGATAACAAAGAGTATTCTTTAAACAACAGCCCAGTAATTTGACTGCATCTCCAACAACATACCCTATATATATATATATATATATATATATATATATATATATATATATATAT
Organism: Zygogramma bicolorata; assembly: GCA_032362365.1. NCBI lineage: Eukaryota > Metazoa > Arthropoda > Insecta > Coleoptera > Chrysomelidae > Zygogramma > Zygogramma bicolorata. The sequence continues at coordinate 36,999 of JAVJAQ010001486.1, read as the reverse complement.
ATATATATATACATATATATATAAATAAGAGTATAACTATATAGTAGGGTCTGCAGCGTTGTAAAAGAAGACTCTTTAAAGTTTTTCCAAGCTTTCGGAATGTTATTTATTCCATCATCAGGGAATCTTTGTTGAGGATGTTCACATATATGTTATGTTTGAGAAATAAATTTCTTATTATCGTTTTGAATACAACAGGAAGACAATTTTAATTTTGAGAACCACAACTGATCGAAAAAACAGATTTTTTTCTGTATTTCTTCTCAAGGATTTCAGCAAAACTTACGATGTATTCGAAAATAACTCTTTATAACAGCATTATACAGCCACATTTTGATTATTGTGCCAGCATTTTGTACTCATTTGATCTAAACAAGGCATCAGCATTACAGAAACTACAAAATCGTGGCATGCGAGTCATTCTGAGAGTTATACGCGAATATTTCAAATATGTTAGACTGCCTACAGTGGTTATCTGTCTCCCAGAGGTTGTATCAAATGGCCATGATTTTCATATTCAAATTCCTACATAATTTGTTGCCCAGCTATTTGAATGATTTTTGCACTTTTCGATCTGAAGTACATAACTACCAAACACGAGCTAGTATTCAACATCAGTTTCATATCAGTAGTGCTCATCAATTCAAAAAAAAACTCATAACTCACATAAGATCTCTTCCGTAGTTGTCATAATATTCTAACATTACAATAGTCATTGCAATTAGATTGGGTTCATTTATTATGTTTTTATAATATTTTTATATTATACAATTCTAGGTATTGTTTTGATAATTGTTCATGTACATTTATAGATATGCTATACTTAGCTATTGTTTGTATATTAGGATATTCCTATTTGAGACAAATAAACGTCATATATATATATATATATATATATATATTTTCGTTATCAAGAAAGAACTGTTTTTCAATAGACGCAGCAACCTTTTGGGGTAGATTGAAAATCTGCCCTTCCACACTCGAATAGATTCCAATATCAATTCTTATTTTTTCAGATCGTGGTAGGTTACAATACCCAGAAAACTACGGAACAAAGACCCTTCTTGTATAAACAGCAATTCTTTGAGATATCACAGAAATCCCCTAGACAGCTTCAATTCTGAACTAACTTTCACATAATCTACAAGAGTCACCCCACTTCTTAGATTTTGTATAGACAATATTGGTAAAAATTTCGAAGGCGACAAGATAGGGAAGAAACGTCATTGAAACAATTACGTCTGAACACAGGGGTCAATTATCACTGTGTAGCCTGATTTAAACCCCCATACAATTTCAAATACCAAAAGGCGTACTTATAATTCCAATTCGATAGGAGAATTTTCCAGTGAAAATTGATTACTGGCAGATTTTCACAAGTCAGATGATACAAACGAAGCTTTCGCAGAATTCAGTAAAATATTAAATTATTATCTCGAGTTATATTTCCCAAACGGAGTCTACCCAAAAAGTGTTTTTTCAGACTGAGATCAGAAATCAACCCGTTCTTCACCAATCTATTTCTAATATCGACCTCAGATACAAGGAAATATTTGAAGAGTTGAAACGAAACTATAATAAGCCCTTGGATGAGGCAAATTTTCAAAAAAATCACTGGTTCGTTTGAATGTGAACACGTAGATATGGACAATCTATTTGAATTGGCAACAAACTTCAATTACTTCTTCACTACTTCTGCCTCTGAACTCTTGTCAGGACATGGACATCGATATTGGAAAAAGTGTTTTGAAAGAGAGATTGAAAAAACTCTTTTCTTGAGTCAAATTACGAAATATGAAACAGCTCAATCAATAATGAAAAATATGAAAAACAAAAGGAGCACAGGAATAGATAAAATACCCATAAATCAATTGAAATGTTGCCACTGTCTGGACCTTCGTCATTAATAAGTCTTTTATTCGGGGAGTTTTTCCAGATGAACTTATAATAGCTGTAGAAAACCGTTACATTAAAAAGGTAATAAGTCTAACTTATCCAATTTCATACAATCAGTCTTCTGACGTATTCATCGAAGAATCTTGAAACTGCAATGGCCAGGTAGCTGACTTAATTTTTTATAAACTTCAATATGTTTTAATCACCAGCATGGGTATTTGATATACTAATCTATTGAAACTGCTTTAGTACACTTCAGTATCGAAATTCTAGGACAATGGAATCATTTTATCTGGTTTGTGGGATTTTCTTGGATTCATCAGGGGCCTTCGTGAAAATTCCTGTCAGTGCTTCGATTCATACCCGAAAAACAGGACACAAATAATAAAACTTCGTCAGAACAATACAAAAGTGCGGTCGGAGGCCTTGGGTACGTCCGTGGGAGCTCCGCAGGGTAGTGTTCATGGTCCTATTTCATTCACTTCATTTATGAATGATAAAAATAAAATAATTTCGGATATAGATGGAACTAGAATCATTAGTTACGCTGATGAGACAAATCTGATACTAACAGGACCCACCCTACCAGACATAATTTGAAATGGTAACGATATATTAAGAAAATCTCAGGATTACTTTCTGGAGAATAAGTTGGTATCAAATGGAGGAAAAAGGGACTGTATCGTGTTCAAAATCAACAAAAAATTAGAAACACCGCCAGGTACTACTCCTAGTGTTTCCAAGATCGTTTGTAACACGTTGACATTTTTAGGGGTATATATTAATGACAAAATGAGTTGTTGAAATCAGACAGGCAACTTTTTTCTGCAATATATGCGATACAAGTTCTAGAGAAAAATGCTGGTCATGAAGTTTTTTTTGAAAGCTCATTATGCGAATTTCTATTCTGCTCTGCGATTTGAAATGGATATTTGGGGCTTTAGTCATGAGCTGAATAGATAAAATAATTTTAGACATAAGAAAAAGGAGATTTTCGTAGGGGTGTTTTTCGATTGCATAGTTCATTGACTTCAAAATATATCGCCAAAGCCATACGTAGGAAACAAGGCGTAAACATGATTTTTCCACCCCGATCCATACGAATTTTGAGGTTGTTGGTGCATTCCTGAAGTCTGTTGAGGAATTATTTCTTGCTACTGGATGAATTCATTTTAGTTTCAATATTTGATGAATGTAAATTTTAATTGTTACATAAATGGATATTTTTAACTCGCCAATATGACCAAAAATTCATTTATTTCTCTTCTATGAAAGTATGAGGTTGCGTTCGATCGGTTCTTTTCACGTGTTTCTCAGACAAAGTATCCATCCATCCACCCATACATACATAATTTTTTTTATCTTCGAATTCACACGCCAAAAAACTTGTAATGTTCCGAGGACATTTTGTGAACCAAGAGAGAGGAGTTGCGAATTCCTTTCTGCTTGGGATTTTTTGAGTTTCCAAGTCCGATTTTTATATAAAAATGATCCCTGAGAGAGAAACAGTGATTCGAGAGATTCTAAGGATCACAACAAAGGGGTGGAAAAATTATAGTCGCATCAACCAGCTGTGCTAAGAATGCTGGGGAAATGTGTTTCATATTGACTAGTTCTAATTATTATATCGAAGAATATGGCAAGAATCCTAATTGATCTCAAATCATTCGTAGAGGTAACAACTTTTTGGAATATGTTTAAAAGGGGCTTTCTTCCAACCTAGTACATTTATATCATTTTCCAAGGAGCAGTTGTTGATATGCAATTACAGCAATAAGGAAGGCAAATATCCAACATATCATCTTCATTAACTCTATTTGCACCCATCGCATTAGTTTCAATATGTGGCAAAATCCCTACAATTTGTTGCATAATGACATGCTTGCATTCGAGATTCTGAGTAACTTTTTCACATCAAATAAAATTCAAGAAAGAAACGTTGTCAATGTCTACATCTTTGCTGGAAGCTGATTGCATAAAACATAAATTGATTTTATCAGGTTTTTGAGTTCACCAGGAATATTTCGAAAATTTGTTTTTCTTCTGAATACTCAGTTCATTCAACGATCCCCACAAAAAATTTGAAGTTTTTGATTGATATTTCATTCGTTGTCTGTTGAATGGACTCTTCTCTTTTCAAATGGAAAAGGTTACATAATTTCATTAGGGACCTATTTTGGATGCGATCGATTCATATTAAAATTCAAGTTACGATGATGAAACAAAGCTCGATCTCAAATACATAATCAGTTTTATATTTGGAGTTATCGATGGACTATTTTTTTAAACTTCAATTTCCCGCAATGACGCTTGAATATTAAAGCGATGAATGTTTATTTAATGGAATTCAAGTAATCGGTTTTATTGTGGTAACTTGTACGACGATTTCTCTGGATTGAAATATAACTCATTTGTTACTTCACCTGGAAGGGATAACGAAATGAGTTGATATAGTACAATTATTGACTTTTGTTTGTACAGGTTGACAATAATTTTTTCATTATTAATAATAATGAAAATTGATTTTATTGGTAATTATATTAGTGAGCTGCAATGATCAAATTATGAAAGAGAACAACCACCTTCTTTAATAACAAACGAACAAATACAGTCACATTTGTAAGGTACACGGTATGAGTGCTCGAAAAGGTCGTGTATATTTTGAGGAATAATTCCGAAGTTTATATACCAGAATACAACCTATATTTTTTTTTCGTTCGCATTGGATGATTTTTGCTGAAGAAGATAGTTGGTTGGTTGTCGTTTTCATTATTTGACCACTATAGATTACTGACGTTAGTGAATAATAATAATGAAATGGAATATTATTCCATCTTTTCCCATGTACAGATGAACGATATCTAGGGGTTATCAATGGATGAGTTGAAACTTTTTTTATATTTTACTTGGTCACTCTTGAGAGTCAAGAACGTAGAACCTTTTGCTGGCAAGGGTCTGCTAATTGTCGTGGGTGCCGAAGTGCTCTGGAGCGTCTTTCTGATTTTTAAGGAAACACATTTGCTGTTTTAACTGTAGAAAAACCCAGAATGCTACCCCACCTGCCAGGATTGTTATCTGAGACATCAAAATACTTTTCAGAGGTCGTATCCCAATTTATTCAACAAATCATCCAGTATGTCAACACGTTGAAACCGGTGACGTAACATTTATCTCTTTCAAAATCATAACGAATTTGTTCTATAACCCCAGATATAAATTCATTTTCAGGAAATGAACTTCCATTGTCTCTATATAAGAATCCCATAAGATGGCAAAAATTGAATTGAAACAGTGGCTTACGATTGATGGTATTGAATTACTCAGTGAAACAATCCGATAAATAACTCTTAAACTTTATAAGTGGATGAGTAGGAAATAAGGATGAGAATGCCGCCAAATAATTGGGTCGATAAAACAAAATAAAATGAGACATTCAAATCCAAAGTGAAAGATTGAACTCTGGATTTTGGTCCAAGACCATCAGTAGTGAGAATATTCGAACAAAAGGAGAACATGCAACGAGGAGATACCACGAAATCTGGAATAGCGGAGCGGTTTGGACGAAGGCAAAACGACACAGCATTAAAAGGTCCGAAGCCTAGGATATAAACAGAAAGGAACTCTGACTAAAAAAAAATTTTCAAAGAAGCTGCCTATATTCTCAACAACGATCCGTTCAGTCATCTCAGCATAGATATACGAAATGTGTAGAAGAAACCACTCATTCAAAACATGGTCAAACTTCGTCTGAACATAAATTGTCTGGTGAAACTAATCCGCACGCCATATTACTACCATTTTCCTCCCCTCACCACTGGGCATTTGAGTCTTCAACACCAATCATATTACGATTTGTTGTCAGTCATCACCCGAAGACGATTGCGGATACTAGAGATCGAAACGTCGTTAGTGCACTCAACTTGAAACTTGTTCTCAACATTTATTCATACTGATTCACATGCCTTTTTTTAAATTTTGTTTGATACTATTTTCCATTCAATATTTCAATTTTTGTCAAAATACTAATATGTTGATCGATTAAAATTTTGTTTTTCATTTTTCATCCAAAATCCATTTCAATCGTTGTTTGATTTGAATGCTTCAATTGTTTTTTTAGCCCAATTATTCGACTGAATTTTATCCTCATTGTTGCATTTCTGTTCGATATCATTTTCAAAGTGTGAGAGATATATATTTGATTGGTTTTCCGTGTAATTCAATTCCATCATTCCTGATTATTGTTACAATTTAATTTTTCCAATCTTAAGAGATTTTTTGGACTTTTTTAGTAGAAAGCGCTCTGCTACAATTTCAATAAATATATTTCCGTATGAAATACAGAAGTTCTTTCTCCAAGTATATTGGTACCTGCATAGCTCAAAAAATTTTATCCATAAGGATTCAGGCTACAGGTTTCAATAGACAATAAAAAAAAATGCATATAAAATGCCATTCATGATTCATTTTACTATTATTAGGACAAGGTCGGAAAAACACTTTGTCGAACTCTTGGCACTTTTCCCACATCTTCTCCTTCTATACGAAAGGCCATTTTCCCATCAGAATTTGTGAATTGTTCAGATCCCTGACACGATATCACTGATAAACTCCATATTCTCTCAGTACCAAACGGACAATGAACCTCTTGGTACTTGTTTATTAAACCTTACAAACACATTTGTTGGGAGCTTCACCAGTTGGTCTATTAGAGATGCCTACTTGAAAAACAAAAACAATTCGAATTATCCTTACAAATATTAATTTTTTTTTAATTTCATGACATCATTTCGAATGATTGTGAATGAAAAAGTGTACAAACATTGGCGAAATCAACAATTCCTCCCTCGAGAGCTTGCTCGCCCTGGCCTTCGGCTTCGGTAAGCAATTTTTGAACGAATGATAAATTTGCAGGCATTTCTTAAATTATTTTTAGGGAATCATTAGGTTTTACTTCATCTTCGCGAACAATGCATGAGTATTTTAGTAGGTATCATTCGTGATCACTTCTTTCCAGCCCCTCTCTTTTGCATTTACCTCATTTCCAAGCGACATTCGAAGCTGAAAGTATGCTCCATACATAGGCACCGGAACTTCAAAATTTCTATGGGGGCTCGGTCTCCAAAAATAAACATAACAATTATATATATATATATATATATATATATATATATATATATATATATATATATATATATATATATATATATATATAACAATTTGCATTCAATTCGAAATGCCCACCACAAGATAGCTAGCTATTTCTGGCTTTGGCCTTCATCAGCTGTGGGTTGGCATGGTCCTCGTATCGAAGACAAACTGTGATAGATATCCAGAGGATTTGAAATGAATCGTGCCTTTACGGCAAACGACACATAAGTAAAGGCACGATTCATTTCAAATCCTCTGGATATCTATCACAGTTTGTCTTCGATACGAGGACCATGCCAACCCACAGCTGATGAAGGCCAAAGCCAGAAATAGCTAATCTTGTGGTGGGCATTTCGAATTGAATGCAAATTGTGATAGACCAGAGAATTTGAGAATTTGATAATCTATTTATCAGTTTCTTGATTCATCTTGCTTCATAGCAAATAATACTTTCTCTTTATATATATATATATATATATATATATATATATATATATATATATGTAAATTTTCCACAATAAACTAGGTGAAATAGAGTATTATAACATCATATATTCAGGTGATGTTCACATACATGAGAAAAAAACACAAAGTGAATACTAATCCAAAACGACCTCAGTACAACATCTTCATAATAATAAAAATAATATCCAAACTCATCGGTGTAGTATGGAAAAAAACAAAAAAAAGCTAATAATCACAGCCAATTTCAAATCATAGTAAATGCCAAAGTCTGAGTACTACAAAAAAACAAATAACAAATTTCTACATGAACTATATAATATATATATATGTAACAAATAGGATTAAAATTATAATTTCACTCATGTCAGAAGGTCTACTTTCTTTGGTTATTTTTCGAAATGAAAATATTTGCTATCTTCGTGATTACTTACTTCTTTAAAAAGAAGCTCTTTGTAGAAGTTCAAATTAGCACAATCGTTTAGTCTTTGCTGTGTCATCGTACCTTTGTAAATAGTGACTGTACTGTGAACTAAAATAAATTACTACAAGGTAACAACAACTAATTCAACTAATTCACATTATCGCTGTAAGCGGAGCGGACTACCAGGAGAGTGTTGAGGTTTCCTATCGCATGGTATGACCACCGTATTTGATTGATACAATTGAGATGCACCCGAGACCAATGAGACCGATACATAATTTGTTCTAAACGAATAATTTTTGCTATGAGAGCATGGTAACAGTTTCGCAAACCAGGTCTTTGCTATGGGGGCTCTGCCCCCATAGCCAATTCTCTATGGGGGCCCGAGCCCCCATTGCCCCCATGGTTCCGGCGCCCCTGGCTCCATATGATTGTTGTTTAGCTGCTCCAACAGTGGGTGGTAATTTTTCCAATTAAAAAGTGAGCCCTTTTCCCGTTCAAATAATATAGGGATAATAAATTATCATTAGTACACTTCTGTATCTCTCTCTATTATATCGGCTTTTGCTTCCTCCCATGCGCATTTGACCATAATATTGCACTTGTCAATTGAAGAAATTAATTTACAGCCATTTCTGGTAATAACTTCCGGGTTTGTTGCAGTCATAAAAAGCAGTATTAATTAGAAGTGAGTTTTACTTAGCTAGTTAGCAGTAAAAAATCTGGATTAACTGTAACCTAACCCATATCGATTTATGATAAACATCAAATCATTTTATTTTCATCTGATATTAACAAACAGAAAAAAATTAGCTTATCATACTTGAGTGAACCAACTATGTATACATTACAACGATATAGACGTCAAATGAGAATTTTGGTGAAATTTCCATGAAGTATATATAGGTAATGCTTTGGTATATAATAAACTGCTGGGTGCATTTATGTTACAAATCTATGTTATAGACTACAACATATCATATAACATAATAATTACCTTGCAGCTGCCACTCCTTCGATCTCTGCTCTTTCAAAATTAAGATTTGATGCAGAATATGCTATCATTTTGTGTTCTCTGATGTGATATATTTATCTTTTTGCCAGTGGTGACACGTTTTGTCAGTTCGAATTTCCCTATCAAATTCTTCACTCATATACAATATTTAATTTGTTTGAATAGTAACTGAACAACAATTATACCTTTCGATTTTGACGTGACAATGATAAAGATCCGAGAAAAAAATATTTGAGATAATTTTGAATTATATTCATATTTCCTATTATTCGATTTGACTGCTTATAGCAATGCCATTCAGCAAAATAATTATCCACTCGGAAAATGATATTTTTTCCGTAGACTCGAATGGTCTGATTATTTGTTCAAAATCTTTCAAGGTTTGGATGAATTTTCGTCATTTATTAACATTTACAGTTGCGGCAATTTTTATGGTTTCTTTCATTTTTGAGCGTGTTTTTGGATGGAATCAGTCATTTTTCATTTTTTTATCAGGAACTATAGATTAAAAGGAAGAAGATGAGCCCTGAAAAGTCATTACACGAATTATGTCGGCCGTTCCCATGTGAATCGCTGACCATGCTGATGCAGTCTCCGCCGGTTCCTGGAAACTGATGTGTCAGGTTTTCCTTCTTTGTGGGAACATTTAGTTAAGAATTCATTCATATTGTAACCGTTGAACAAGTCAGTTGTATTTTATTTAATAAATTTTGATTTTTAAAAAAGTACTTTGAGATCCAAAAGTTATATTTGGCGCAGTCGGTAGGATACTCGAAATTGAACGTATCGAACGAGCAATTTTTGTTTCAACAATTAATCGAGTATCGAAATTGTTGGTTTGTGCTGTGGAGGTGTTTGCGAAGGAGCGGCTCTTCAAAACTCAAGAAACCCAGTCCATCGTGGACCTGAAGCTACCCTCGACAAGCAGATCATCGGGGATTGGAACAGAATCGTCCGATCTCGCAAGGCAGTCTTTCTGGGGAATTCAAAATCAAGGAACCAGTGGCCTACCTTATAAAAGGATGCTCAAAGTCTTTACGATTTTACTGTAAGTTATTTTGATATTTAATGTCATTTGAAACACCATTAGATATTTTCAAAAATCCAAATTTGAACGCGGAAAACCCTTCAACTGACCCAGTGAGTGCTTTAGTAAATAATTTTCAGAATTTAACGATAAATATGGCAAATCAATTCAAGCCGGAATATTTGAAGTGTGTGCCAGAGTTTGACGGCAATCCCAATGACCTAAATAGATATCTTTCTGTATGTGACTCTATTATAACAAATTTTTATGATGCAACTAACGTAAATAATTTTCAAAACGTTTACTTATTGAACTGTCTTATTTCGAAATTATCAGGCAACGCTAAAGTAGTAGCAAATATACAAAATGTTTCAAATTGGCAAGAATTGAAAACTACATTGACTAATAACTTTGCCGATCAAAGAGATGAATCTTGCTTGAATAGGGACTTAGTAATGCTCAGACAGTCACAGAACGAAAAGCCCCAACAATTTTACGATAGATGTTTAAATATATTGAATCTTTTATGTAATTATATTGATGTACATGAAACGACAAATGCTTCCAAGGTACTGAAGAGAGAGTTATACAGTAACTTAGCTCTTAGAACCTTCCTTTCGGGACTTAAAGAACCACTAGGAACCACTATTAGATGTATGCGACCTACGTCTTTGAGTGAAGCTTTGCAATTTGTTTTAAAAGAAGATAATGTTCAGTACTTCCAGAATTTTTCAAATAGAGCTCCGATTAGAACAAATTTACCGCAACCAAGGGCACAAATACAAAACAGACAAACTCAACCTTTTTCAAACAATTTTAATACACCCAATAATTTCTTTAGACCGCAAAATTCATTTCCTAGTCAACCAATACCCATACAACCTAGACCTCCCAATCAACCACAAAGGTTTTTCACAAACTCGCAAGTTTTTAAACAACCAATGCAAAATAGAAACGTTTTCAGACCCAATCAGACTCAAAATTTCTCCAAACCCACGCCTATGAGTGTATCGACTCGCAATACATTTCAGAAACCAACCCCTATGAGCAATTCGAACAGAAATTTCCCAGCAAATAGACAGGGACCTTCAAATTCATTTCAACAACAACCTCAGAAAAATTTCATTTCAGAAGAATTATTTAATACAATAGTGAGCGATTCATGTACTGAAAATAATTTCAACCCAGAGCAAGAATATTATTATGAGGAAAATTTGGATGAAAATCCACAGTACTATAATGTTGACGAAAATCAGGATACATATTTGAACGATACTGAAGAAAATTTTCAGGACCTTTCAGATACCAACAATGTAACTTAGGCCCTGAAATAATATCTTTCAATAGTGCTAACTCTAGTGAATTGTCATACATAATTTTCCCAGAGTATAATGCAAAATTTTTAATAGATTCGGGTTCTACAAAATCTTTTATTGATCCAGAAATCGCCCAGGTACTATTTCCAAATTTGATAAAGTATGATCCATTCATTGTTTCGACTGTTTTCCAGAAATCCGCACACAAATTTAGTGCTTCTATACCGGCCTCAAAAGTATTCAATTTGCCAGAACAAAAATATCTGAAATTCTTCCTTTTCAAATTTCACAACATTTTCAAAGGTTTAATTGGTCTCGATAACCTCAAACTTTTACAAGCCAATTTAGATTTTGGTAAAGGTTATCTCATTACCCCTTTTGCAAAAATTAAACTTCAATTTCAAAAGACGAAAAGTGATCTGAATCTAATAACTATAGCTCCTAGATCAGAACAGGTTATTCAAGTTAAAACTTCCGTTCAAAATGGTGAAATTATAATACCTTACCAACGTTTTCATAATTGTGAAATACCGGAATGTTTGACACTTGCAAAAAAAGGCAAGGCAATTACTACCATCTCGAATAACACAACTGAACCTGTGACGTTAAACTTTTCAGAACCTTTTGTAGTTGAAACTTTTGAAAAAGATAAAATTCAAGAATTTGATCTACAAAATTTTGACGAGACCCCAAAACAAATACTAGATTTCTCAAAAATTCGTTGTGACCACATGAATGACGAGGAAAGAACTAAGATACTTTCACTATGCAAAGAATATTCAGATATTTTTTACTGTGAGAATACACCGCTAACTTTTACAAGTCGCGTTAAACACCAAATCAAAACATCCGATGAGGTGCCAGTTTACACGAAATCTTACCGGTATCCATTTATTCATAAACAGGAAGTAGAAAATCAAATCAATAAAATGCTTGAGCAGAAAATAATCAGGCCAAGCAGCTCTCCTTGGTCATCACCTATTTGGGTCGTCCCAAAAAAGGCCGATGCCTCTGGAAAGCAAAAATGGAGGGTGGTTGTCGACTATCGTAAGCTCAATGAGAAAACGATAGATGACAAATATCCCTTGCCCAACATTACAGATCTGTTGGATAAACTGGGAAAATGCCAATATTTCACTACCTTAGACTTGGCCAGCGGTTTCCACCAGATTGAAATGGAGGAACGCGATATCGAGAAAACAGCTTTTAACACAGAACAAGGTCATTATGAGTACCTGAGGATGCCGTTCGGGCTGAAGAACGCTCCAGCGTCATTTCAGCGCGTTATGGATAATATATTACGCGGTATTCAGAATGAAAAATGTCTGGTATACCTCGATGATATAATTATTTTTCGACATCCCTGCAAGAGCACCTCGAGCGCCTTAAATCGGTTTTTGATCGATTGAGAAGCTCCAATTTCAAAATTCAGCTCGACAAGTCAGAGTTTCTTCGGAAAGAAGTTGCCTACTTGGGCCACGTAGTGACCCCTGAGGGTGTTAAACCAAATCCTGACAAAATCAGAGCGATAAAAAACTTCCCTGTTCCTAAAACAACCAAACAGATCAAAGGTTTCCTAGGTCTGTTAGGATATTACCGTCGATTTATTAATAACTTTGCCAAATTGACTAAACCGTTAACCAAATGCCTGAAAAAAGGTGCTAAAATCGAGCATAATGCAGAATTCTTAGAATGTTTCAATACTTGTAAGAATCTATTGATTAACGACCCTATTTTACAATATCCCGATTTTTCTAAGACCTTTAACCTCACCACTGATGCGTCCAAATTCGCTTTGGGTGCCGTTTTGTCCCAGGGTCCAATAGGTCAAGACCTTCCTATCGCGTATGCGTCGAGGACTTTAAACGATTCGGAACTAAACTACTCAGTCATTGAGAAAGAGTTGCTTGCGATCGTTTGGGCCACCAAATACTTTCGCCCTTATATTTTCGGCCGGAGATTTAACATAATAACCGATCACAAGCCACTCCAGTGGTTATTCTCTTTGAAAGACCCGAATTCAAAACTCCTACGTTGGCGGATTAAACTCGACGAATATGATTATAATATCATCTATAAAAAGGGAAAGCTGAACACCAACGCTGATGCCCTATCCCGAGTCGAAATCCACACGAAAGACACCCAAACCTACGGGGAATCTTCTAGAAGTAATGAAGCAAACACGTTCTGGAGAGAACTCGATGACATCATCGATGAAGCTTCACGTTTAACGCACCCAAACATTACTTTCGGAACCCAACAAATTCCACTTAATCCTAGTCTGGAAACTCCAGAGTATCAACCATCCTCTGATATTCAGACCATCGGAGAACCCCACAAAAGTCCAAAAAATCCCACTAACGAAAATCTAAATCAATCTAATAACGAAATAGAAAACACCCTGATAAACCGTGTCGGTAACGAAGAGAACGACAATCTCTCATTACAAGTGCAACCCGATACCGAACGTACAGATGGCCAAACCGAGCCTGAACTCGAAGTTCAGAATGTTCACAGTGAACACACAGAAGGCCAAATCGAGCCAAACCCCGAATTTCAAAATGATGACACCATTCACTCAAATGCCGAACAAAACCCTGTAGTTGCCATCTCTATCGCAGAATGTGCCGTAAACCTTGGTTTAAATCAGTTGATCATAAGTTCGGTGCTTCACTCACCAGCTACACCAAAAAGAACCATATTGTTCGAGAAAAAAATGCGAATTCATGTACAAATTTCCAAAAATAATATGGAGAGTGATATTCTGAATTTTATCAGAGAATATATCGCTCCCGGAGTACAATATCATATTTACTTTGAAGATCCTGCATTATATGAACCATTTTCAGTAGTTATCCAAAAATATTTCAAATGGCCCTCTATTAAATTCAAAAGATGTACCAAAAAATTATTAGATGTCACCACTAAACAAGACATTCAGGAAGTTATTCAAAACCATCACGAAGGCAAAGCAAACCATCGTGGTGTTGAAGAAACTTTCGCAAGAGTAAAAGAAAAATACTATTGGCCGAACATCAAAGAATCGATCCAAACTTATATAAATCAATGTATAACTTGTCAACAAAGTAAATATGAGCGGAAACCTATCAATATGAAGCTTAATATTACTCCCACAGCCACAAAACCCTTTGAAATTATTCATTTAGATACATTTACGATCGAAAACACAAAATTTCTAACTATCATTGATAGTTTCTCCAAATATGCACAGGCGTATCTCGTGAACTCTTTAACAGGAACGGAAATTGCTGACAACCTCATTCAATTCTTTTCTCATCACGGTATACCTAATCGCATCATCGTTGACAATGGCACAGAATTCAACAATTTTCTCATATCAGAACTTCTTGCGTTACATAAAATTGAAGTGCATTTCGTGTCACCCCATCATCCTCAGTCGAATGGAATGATAGAAAGATTCCATTCCACCATTTTAGAACATATTCGCCTACTCAACACGAGAGGGTTTCTGAAAACCTCTCCAAAAATGAAAATGTTATACGCAGTTTTGGCATACAATCACTCAATACACTCTGTGACAAAATTTAAACCAATTGACATCATAAGTGGACATATTTCAGCTAACGACCCTTTCAATATAGAAATCGATAGAAAACTATTGAATGATTACACCAATGAACATAAAGAAAGGTCAAAAATTCTCTATGCAAAGATTAATACTGATTTAATCAAGCATAAAGAAAAAGTTATTGAAAGAGAAAATAAAAATCGCGACGATCCAATAATATTCAAAACAAAACAGAAAACGTATTTGAAAAAACATGTCAGACAAAAAGATGCCAATAAATTCCAAAAACCAACGCAAATAACAAAAGTCAACCGTGACATGAAGACAGTGTCAACTTCCCATCAACAAAAAATTCATATGGATAATTTGAAGCGTCCCCTGAAAAAATATCCATCCCCTGTTAAGAAATAAAACAAATAATCATTTTTCAGATTATCTGGAACTCTCGGAATCCAGGAAAAGATTTCTAAACAAAGCTTACAAAATAACCCAGGACTTATTCCTCTCAAACTTGGGACAGCCAAGGTAGAATCATACACCTATTCGTTGATCCATTACTACGATCTGAAATCAATCATCATCGAAATCAATAAATTGAAACTCCATTCAAAAACACTGAGAACGCTCGTCGGAAATCATAAGGATTACTCAATCGAAACATCAAATTATTTAAAAATACTTCAATTCTCTGAAGAAAGAATATCCGACAAACTTTCTGAAATTTTACCTCATCCTTCGAGAACGAAACGTGGTTTGATAAACGGATTAGGATCAATCTTCAAATCGGTCACAGGAAATTTAGACTCCAATGACGGTGAAAGGTACGACCAACTGATCACAGAATTACAAAATAATCAAAACAATTTGGCTTCGAGCATTAGAAAACAAAATTCCTTATCTATTTCATTGATCGAGCAATTCAATAACACAGTTCAAAAGGTAAGGCATAACGAGCTTCTACTAGCATCAAAACTCAAACAAATCGAATCGATTGTCGAAAACCAAACATACAGAGAGAATGCTATGGTCATCAAAGACGTCATGAATCAAATAATCAACACATATGAGATTATAGATTCAATATTGCAAGATGTTGAGAACTCGATACAATTTTCTAGATTGAACGTTCTTCATCCTAGCATAATAAGAACAAGAGATCTATTCATTGAACTACAGAAATTGGAAAAATTCATAAGCAAAGATCAATTACCAATCGAAGTAAGCTTTGAGAATACTTTATTATTTGAGAAAATCATAAAGGTAGATAGCTATATATCAAATTTGAGAATAACGTACATTTTACAAATACCGATTACATATCCAGCGAATTATGAATATCTTCATTTATTTCCTGTTCCAATTTTAATTAAGGGTCAGTTTAAGGCAGTAATACCCCGAAATAAGTTTTTGGCAAAGAACGAAAAATCGTATGCGTTTCTGAGCACTCCTTGTCTGGAGATTACCCAACAAAGCTATATCTGTCCGACTACCAACATCAGAGAGCTTTCGAAGGAGAATCCTTGCGAAATCCAGTTGCTAAATATCCAAAACACCTCCACTTGCTGCCGAACACCTATTCACCTCTCGGGACCAACCATCAAGCAATTAGACAACTCCAACAAATGGATTGTTCTCTTACCACATCGAGAGACGATCAAACTTCGATGCCACAACCAAAACGAAATTGAAAATTTGGCCACCGGGAGTTATCTCTTCGACATTCCAGTCGGGTGCCAACTATCCTGCAATGATCAAATCATAAACAACAAAAATCAAATCACTGACAGCCAACCAATCATGCTGCCAGATCTTGATGGAAAAATCTCAGAACTACCTGAGACCAGTATAGGACTCCACCTTCAAGAAATAGACTTGGATGAACTCCATTCCATGAAAGCAGCCTTTATCGAAAACGAACCCAAAATTTCATTTCAACACGTAGCACATATTCCAAGTTTTTGGACGATTTTCATCTATGCCATCCTGATAGCAACATGTCTTTACTTCGCCTACAAAAAGATGAGTTGCAGAACCTCCAAAACTTCGAAGCCAGACCAACCACCAGAGGAATTCGAGATGTCCAGGGTTCAGCTTCCTCGCTAACCCTCCTACGCTGAATCTTCAGGGGGAGGAATTATGTCGGCCGTTCCCATGTGAATCGCTGACCATGCTGATGCAGTCTCCGCCGGTTCCTGGAAACTGATGTGTCAGGTTTTCCTTCTTTGTGGGAACATTTAGTTAAGAATTCATTCATATTGTAACCGTTGAACAAGTCAGTTGTATTTTATTTAATAAATTTTGATTTTTAAAAAAGTACTTTGAGATCCAAAAGTTATATTTCACGAATATATTTTATCGAAAAAGTTCATTATCTTTGGAACCATTTGTTTTATCAATCAAAAAACGGATTATTGAAGACATGACACAGTATATTGCTACCGAATTTTGTTAAAAATTGATGATAGTTTTTCGCATTTTTGTCGGTTATTTTGAGGTTTTGTGCAAAAGTCATTCATTTATGCGTTATAGATCTTATCAAGACCCATAACTTTTCTGAATATTTTTCTCTTAGTCAGTTTTCGTCAGAACTTGCGACAATTTTGTTTTCACCCCTTTACACACCTCCAAATATTTATTTATTTATCATATGATGAATTGCTATGTATTATAGACGTCCTGAGGAAGGCAATAAAGATTGCCGAAAGCTTGACGAGTAACAAAGAGTTTTCTTTGTGATATAGCCCAACACAACTGATTCACTACATATTCAATAATCAGTCACGAGTTACTTTCCTATATATATATATATATGTTTTATTTATTTTGTTTAAGAATTTCCTTCATTTTATTTATTTTGTTTCAGAGTTTTCATTATTTTATTTGCAAATATATATGTTTACGTACATTTTTGAAAGAAGTTTAATTGTGTGTTTAATTTTTGTATACCAACCACCATCAACTTCTACCGAGGTCCTCAAGTAATTAGGCCTTGCTAATGAGTAGCAGCATGACAGAGTCATTACGACAGAAAAAATCTCGAGAAGAAAATCTTTCCCATTTGAAGATCGAACCGAGACAATAAAAACGAATTTTAATGATGCATATTGGAAGTATCTACGTATATGATGTTCCCAAGGTTATGAATATTTCCATCTTTCATCACACATGAATATGAATTTAGAATAAAAATTCCATCTTGTTTCATACATATTTTCCAGAACGTATAAATATAATAATTCTACTCATGCCTTAAAATTTGCGTCATATCTGGTTCATAATTTTCGTACTTATAATTTTATTCAAAATTTCTATCTTGAATATAACCCTATATATGCGTCTTGAATATGATTAAAAAACACAATTGCGTCTTTTTTAAGACGTTAGTATGACGCTATTTATTACAAGCTTATATGACGCCATAACTAGGGACGTATCGCCCCAAAAGAAACGTCTTTTTAATTACGTTAATTCGACAATCTCAGGTATGTTGCTTTCCGAAGTATTCAAAATTTCCATCTTGTTTTATACATATTGTCCGGAACGTAAATATGATTCTAACAAAATGCTCCATGATTTGCGTCATATCCGGTTCATAATTTTCGTACCAAGAATTTGATTCAAATTTTCCATCTTGTACAAAACCCTACATATGCATCTTGAATGAGATTGAAAAAATATAATTCAATTCTTACGTCTTTTTCAAGATCTGAGTATGACGTTATTTATTTCACGCTTATATGACGACATAACTAGGGACTTATCGCCCCCAAAAAAAACGTTTTCTGGATACGTCATTCTGATGCTGTCCACCATTTCTATGATGTGAAATCGACGTTTTTTTCACTTGAACCTTTGAAAAATGTTTACCGTGGAACGGCCTATATTCACCAGGAAGCGATTTCAAGGTTGAGAGATACCATAAATTCAAAAGCCAATTCAAAAACTTTTTATTCAACTTTCATCAATAAGCAGAACTTAGTAATGATATTGTAGAACTTGTTAATCTGCTTCTTTTCGCTAATTTAATTTTTCACCAATTTGTATTATTAGTCTTAATTAGGTACTGTTTACAGAGATGTTTTTGGGTTAAGTGGAAGAACAACAAAGTAGCATTTTGCCACCAAGTTGAACTTCGCCCTTTATTTTCATATTGATTCTGCATATTTTTGTAAGTAAAATCAATCGAATGTGAAATATGTTATGAAAATAATAAAGACGATATTATTATTATTATTATTATTATTATTATTATTATTTATCAAGTTCGGGGCGTTATATGAGAAACTACGAGTGTAGATTGAGGACCTATGCTTGGGACTGACTAGGACTGATCTATCACGTGTAGCGAACCTATTCATATTCGAAAAGGTATTGAGTTTGCTAGATAGGTACTCAGGCTTTCTTTCGACTAGAATTTTACATGTAATGTTCTGAGCTTTTTCAGTTTCAACCAGCCCGATTCCTTCATGACAGGTGTTATGTGATAAAATTTGCGGACCCCAAAGGAAAAGCGTAAGCAGCTATTTTGTATACGTTGTAAGCGCATCGAGTCCGACTGCCTTAATGCGGATCCATAGATACTATCACAGTAGGAAACTCTGGGAAATATTAACGATTCACATAGTTTGAGCTTGAGTTTCGTGGAGAGTAAATCGCGATTAAAAAACAGTTTTCTGAGAATATTGTAAGAGTATTGGATTAGAAAGTTTACGTGCCTAATAAAGCAAAGATCCGAATCGAACCACAATCCTAGGTTTTTTATTTCTGAGACAAGGGGTAAGTTGTCATCATAAAGGCGAATTTGTAGTGAGTTCTGTGTAACTACTCTGTGTTTTTTTGGACCGAAAAGCATCACAGCAGATTTCTTGAAGTTGAGTTTCAGTTTATGGCCGTAAGAGATGACGAAAATAGTATTTAGATCATCATTAATGGGGAATTCCGCGGATTCTAAATTGAAAAATAGAAAAAAGAAGTAAAGCTGGTTATCATCTGCGTAATGATGTATGTTGCATTTTCCTACGTAGAGATGGAAGTCACTTATATATAAACTGAAAAATAAGGGACCAAGTATGGAATCCTGTGGAACACCTTTGGACACAGGTAACACCTCCGAGGCTACCCCGTCCAGGACACCTTTTTGTGTGTGATTTGAGAGATAGTTTTTTACTAGGGCAACTGCCTCAGTGGAAAAACCAAAAAACATGAGTTTATCGCACAAAATGTCATGGTCGAGAGTGTCAGAGGCCTTACTGTAATTCAATAGTACCAGACATGTCGAATCAAGAGCTTTGTAAAGATCATCAGTAAAAGACAATATGTATAATTGAGAAAATTGTAAATCATGGGACTGCCGTCCCATGCGCGACTAACGGAGGGTTAATTAACAAATTAATGGTGATTTGAATGATAGAAAGGTAGTTATTTATGATATAAGTGCTAAAGGTGATATTTCATTTTGTGAGAAGGGAAGTTCCATCCCTTCAAATAAAATCACTTTTAGCAGGTATATCATGCACTATTTTTTCTACAAACACCATTGAAAGTCCAAATTAACGCATGCCTATTTTATTTTAATTAATTGATAAAATAATAGCCTCGAGGCCTCGAGATTATCAGTTTTGAATCCTATTTCATCTAATCTATTCATAAAACAAGTTGCCAAGGTAATAAAAAACAGAATTTGTTGATTTGTCTTTGTTGACAACTTACTTCGATAAATCACGAATTATTCTTTTTCGTTTCTTCGTTCCTCGAATGGAAGTGATCCAGAAAATGAATTTCTACCGCCGGAAATTGAAGAAGCTGCCAATAAAGCTGCTTTTGAATTATTGCCTAGTAAGTCAAAGCGACAGTACCAGTTTTTCATTCGATCGTTTCTTGAAATGGTGTGATCAGAAAAATGTCAGTGGCAAGGAGGCTGTGTTGGCTTCTGAACCCAGATAAAACTGAGGTGATGATTCCGCGTTCTTTCACAAAAAGATTCATCTGATCTTTCAATATTAGTTCTACAACTCTCGACAGGCAAGGTAGAATTCTGATAAGTCTGAGGTCGGAGTATCCAGAGGGTGAATTCCACTTGGCTTGAGGAGAACTATACCATTTTTCCAACATTTTTTGAAAATACCCCAGTAGTTATTATTTTGTTAACAGAAAGGTGATATGTGATTCAAAAGAAATGACTTGATGAGATCGTTTGGAATTTTTGCACGAATTTTTTTTCTCAGGATATCTAGTGATCTCAAAGTGTTCCATGTAGCTTTCGAATCTTTACTTTCGAGAGCATGTTCGAGGTAAGCTTTCTTTTCTAGGCGTATTGCACCTGTTGTATAATTTCTTAGTTCTTCTTTGTAACCGTTCCAGTCCGCAACCGACCTTGTTTTCTTATATTTTGTCCATGCTCGATCTCTAAGAGATCATTTCTTTCATATTGTTGGTTAGCCAAGGGGCTGGAGGTTTACTTACCCTTTTGGTTTGGATAGGTGCATGTATCTCAAAGAGTTTCCTTATGTTACTATTTAAGAATGAGATCATATCATTAACATTATCAAAGTGATAAATATAATCCCAATCCATTTTCCGAAAATCAGCGCGAAAAAGCTTATTATTAAAGTTGCCGAAATTGCGATTAGAAATGTACTTCGTTTCCGAAAGATCCGATATACCCAAAATATCGGTGACATCTACTGAAAACACCTTCTGTACTATGTTTTCTCAAGAATTGCACGAAAAATCTGAATCAAATCACCAAATTGAAAAAACCTTTCTCGGAACAGATTTTTTAACCATAATTCGTGCGCGAAGTACATTTTTGTTAGGAAATTATGATAACACATACTGAAAAAGGTTACAAGAGAATCATGAATTTTTATATATAACGTCATGATGTAAGCTGTGTTGTGTACATACTACCCACAAGAAAAGATACGCGCCAGCCTCAGAGTGCAGTTTCATCCGATGTCATACGCTGGATACCAGGAATTCAACGGACGCTGCATTTTTAGCGAGATGTCTCATATTATAAATACGAGTTCATCTCATTTCCATTCAGTTGTACTTTTAGCTTAGATTGCCAACAGAATATAAATATTATTTATTTTGAAACTTTTTCGAAATGAAGTTTCATTTTTGGAAACGAGGTTCGAGAGCCAAACTTGGCGCAGTCGTCGTGAGATAATAGTGGCATTTCGCAAAAAAATATCGCTGCGTATCCATTAAGATTTCAGGAAGATTTCGAACAAAATGGTCAAAGCTATTTCCAATTACGGTTAAGAACTGATCGATTATTGAATATAGAACATTCCATTGTGAAAACTAAAAACAGTTAATTGTGAAATATCGGATTATCAGTGCCACTCAATTGATTGGAGAAGAACCGGCAGCATTCGTCAATACATTTTTGATAACCTCTATCAAAATTAAATCCAAAGGGAGAGCAAGGAAAATCATGAACAGAACTGCGCAGTCTACTAAAATATTATTTCGCTGACCTGAGGCCAAAATTCACTGCTACGAGACTAGATGTTTTCGAAGTCAGAAAATAACGAATCAAACCTTTCACGTAATGAACCAAATACTCAAGAGCTTAGTAACCACATATGATAACTTCACAATGAAAGCATTTCTTGCAGGATTGAAGGAACCACTGCGATCAATAACTGGATCAAGAGAACCTTCAGATATAAAAACAGCTCTGTCGGAAGTTTTGACAAAAGAAATCATATCTTACGCTCGAAACAGAAATAAACCACGAGCTAAAAAATAAGAATTAATAATGGAATCTACACAATTTCGTTGTACAACAGAGTCAACAGTCGCTACATGATAATGGCACAATTGGTTTTTGTATATACATACATTTGGTATAAATCACAAAAGAATGCCAAAATATAAAAATCATCTTGTGCTTTGATTTATTGAAGCAGAAATTGATTCAGTCATATTTGAAATGGAGTGTTTTTGAATGTTATGGAAAAAGTAGTTGAGGAACACCCTATTGTGTGATTTTCACTGGACAGCTCACAAAACCGCTTCATGTATTCACATACAAAAGCTACGGGGAATCTTCAGCCCTGACACTCGACATTTCAGAAGCGATTATTCGAATTCGACATCAAGTGACGAAACTTCCATCATATGTCCCTCAGTTATATGATTTGTTGAAGAGTTTTCTGTCTGACTAGGTTACAGTACCTAATGCAAGTTTTTCATTCAACACATGCTGAGAACGATATCTTGTTCAGTGCATAGTTTTGCAGGCGACAATAATCTTCTTACTAAATCCGTGGGAAATATCAGAATGCAGAAAGGAATGAGTAGGGAGTGATGACTTCCGACAAAAAATTTATCGTTCGCTCCTAATAACTGTTGGAATTTCAGAGAAAATAGTTTTTTTGCACTTTCATGTTTATTGGTAAAACCCAAGTATGTATCTTCTCAAAGAAAGTCTATCAATCAGTATCCAGTATTTTGATATCAGGATAGCGGCTGTTCCAGCGAATTTATCTACATGGATACTGGAATATAAAATCAGGAATACATTTCCGTAGGAAAATAATGTAAGATTTATCACTTCCCTTTCATGTGAATCTGAAGATAAAATATTGTTGAGAATTTCAATAAATTAAATGAATGATAAAACCTTCCTTGTGATAACTCTTGTCAGAACATTCTCAAAATCCTATTCGATCATAAATAAACACATCAGCACAGCGGGAGTTGAAAAACAAGTCAAGGACAGTTGACGGCGAGTAGGGAGAGAATCAAGCGGTAGTAAGAAGCAGACTTCAAAAGTGTCTATTTTTCAGAAGCCCAATGTATGAATATACAAATTTTCAAATGATGCACTAGATCCAAATTATATTTTTTTATGTATCAATTTGTGGTATGTTGCAGAATAATTCAATCTGAAATACATAATACATTTCATAATTCATCATGAGATGTATTTGAAGGATAAAAAACCGAATTGGTAGTTACTTCCTATGATAAGATTGAGTTACGTAATCTCAAAAATATTATCAATATAATTATAATATGCGATATATCCTGGGTTCGATCTGACCCGCATATTCTATATAGGAAATTATAATATAAGGTTTTTCCTGGGTACGCACAAACCCGCATTCTGTATACCTATGGAGTTCTAATAACTCATATCAATTTTCTACGTAAGGAGACTGGATGAATACTCAACCCTGAAAAATTGTCGGTCATATTTTGATATCTCATATCATTTTCGAATATTATATTTTCTAGTTTTCTTGCTACTTATTATTGGGTCTATCCCCTTACAAGAAAAGGAGACTTGTGACAGTTGGTACCAATCTCTTGCAATAACGGAACCGAATATCGACACCCTATGTCCACAATTGCAATGTCCCCCTCTCCAAACCAATTTCTCATTTCTCATTTATATCCTTGTTAGGCTCAAACTGTAGAATAGTATTTATTTCGGACGCCGGAAAAATATGGTCCATTAATAGCTAGGATGTATCCATCGAGACCGACAACCAAATCGGGTTTTAACAAATGCTGCATTTTATAATGACAGTACGATTGTCTTAGTAATCGAAAATTTAATTTTTTTTTTCTATTTTGTTATACGTACAGTCCATATATACTATAGCTTTGGAAACGCTAGGCTGCGAATTATAAAAGTTTATTATATATAAATCTCGAAACGTGTCCTTCTATAAAGTTTTCTTTGGTGGATGCATCAAATTCTATACATGGTACAAACCTTTGCATTAAACACAACCGTACTTAAATTATAATCGAACTAGTTGTTTGTCGAAAAGGATAATGAAATATTATTTTCAAAAAACTATCTGATGAGCCATGTCGCCTTTTCAGGAGAAAAATCATAAAGTGTTTTAATTCTACGATTTCCGTCATGCTCAAATAAATTACAGGTCTCAACATTATACATCTCATGGAAATTATTTTTTTAAATAGATGTTAATGATTCGAATTCATCGTTTGTGAAATCATCCATATTTTTCATAGTTCCGACCGTGATTCGTGGATGCAGGCACTGGAGAAATTGAAACGGATATATCGTTTATTAGTGCAAGCGCTGCGAAACATTCCGTATGCAAGAACCGATGACCACATTCTTATTGATGATTTCAGTTAAGAAAGACTTAATGAATGATATTGTGGAGGTTGCCGGACGCAATTATGGTTCAGTTCTTTTTTTTTTCGGCCCCATAATAGTTTCCGATTCCATCGCTGTAGCTGCGAAAGAAAAATTGTTATTGACTATCAACACCTGGTTTAGGTGAGGTATGGAAAAAAACGGCATTATCTAATTCAATACAAATTAAATAAAAAAAGTGGTTTACCTATTAATAAGTAGTGAAAAATTCATTCAGGTAAGTTTTGACAATAATTGCCTATGCATTTGCAAAGGGAAATACAATTGATATAGCTTTTTCTACAAGTGCATTCTATTTGCGAAGCCTGATCAAAGAATTTGGCATAGGTAGTTTTTCCATTTACACCGGGTACAACTTTCCATCTCGTCTTTCATAACCGAATTGAAGTGAGTTCGGAGGCCCATGTATTGCAGCCCTTGAGCAATGTAAATACAAAACATCAAAAGTTCTAATAATTTCAGATACATTTGAATTGAATCCCAGCTCAAAAGAGTTTTTTTTGTCCGATCCTTCAAATCCCTCAACAACTACTATTCGATAGCTTATGCCAAAAGTGGATGTTGAGTACGAAAACATGGGAATCTGCACAATTTATAAAGACTTATTCAATTCCTCTACGAACAGCAACAAAAAGATGGCTGAAAATCCTTCAATCTGCTTCTAGGTGATTGGACTTCAAGTCTAGCAATTCAGAAGACCTATTACCTTGGAGCTTGAAGAATTTTGGAGTCTTCATATCCACCGGTAATGAAAAGTTCTGTTTCAGTATTGATTTTTAAAAAGTTGGAGAGTACTTGCAGAGCAGTTTATTTTTCAAAGAAGAAAAAAACCTTCTGCAGCCAGCTGGGATTTTGGTTAAACGACTTGATATAAATATTTTCAGTCCTTTTCAGTTAGTTTCGGTTTAGCAGTGTGTGAGGTGTTTTTTTTTAATGATTTATTCAACGTCGGCCTGTTTTCCCTACCAAGGCCAATCATCGACACCGGTGACCACATTTTCCCAACCGGAAATTTTGCCGAACACTCTGGTATTCCAACCAGAGGTAGGGATCCTTTACGAGTCCAACAACCATGTTCTCAGGACCGCCGGCTTCACGTCTCCTCCGAAGGACAGCATATCCTCAATATATCTTGTGTTCATTGATATATTGCCTGCGAGCTATGATATAATACTTTGCTGCAGTTTTATGAGCTTTCGACGCGGTCTTTCTCCGCTGCCTAGCTTGAGATATCGAATGACTAGTCAACCTGAAGAGCTAGGCTATGCCCGTGAGGTTATCTATTCATCATTCTTTTGTTGATTGATTATCATGATTGTAACGTGCATAGAATCTTCGCCACTTAATGTTCCCTTGAAAGTCATTGTCACAGTGTCTAAGATTGTTCAATAGTGAAGAATATGTTTCGATTTAGTTAGGTAGATGGTGAATTAATTCGGCTAGAGCTGTATGTTGCGGTGTCTTTCTGTTCGTTACACTGATATATATATATATATATATATATATATATATATATATATATATATATATATATATATATATATATATATATATATATATTAATTATAGCGATATTTATTCACTTTGAAAAAAGTTATCACAAAATGCGAAGCACTGCTATTTTATAATTATGGGAAATATATCTGTTATAATAATGGATGAAGTTCAGCTATAACTGAAGTCACAAAAACTGTTGAGGAAAGCGCGGCCCGCTCCAAAACTCGAGAGAAGGTATGTGACGCTGGGAAGGAGATTTATAATAAAACTGACAACGGGCTATTCTGGCAACTTTCAGTTCCAGGTTTGGAAGGATCTTGCGAAAACATTCCAGTCGAGAAATAGCGGTCAATGGTTTTTGCATTCTATACAACATATTTTTTTACAACTACAGCGATGGAATCGAAAACTCCTATTATAGGGCCGAAAAAAAAAAAAAAACTGGACCATAATTCCGTCGGCAACCTCCAAAATATTATTCATCAAGTCTTCCTCAACTCAAATCAGAATGAGGTCATCGGTTTTTTCAAACGGAATGTTCTGCAGCGCCCGCTCTATATCACGTATGGTCGTTTGAGAGAACGTACAATGATAGGCTTGTCATCATATTGTCAGGATAAAAACTGATCATAGCAAGTTGACAAAACGGAGCATGGCCCAGCTCTCCAGGTTGACTGACAGTCATTCGATATCTGAAGTTAAGCAACACCGAGCGCGGTTAGTACTTGGATGGGTGACCATACAGGAAAATACCGTGTCGAAAGCCCGTACTGCTGCAGCGGAATAGCATATCATAGCTCGCAGACAATATATCAATGAGCACAAGATATATTGAGGAAATGCTGTCCTTCGGAGGGGACGTAAAGCCGTCGGTCCCGAGTCCATGGATGTTGGGCTCGTTAAAGATCCCTACCTCTGGTTGGAATACCAGGGGGTTCGGCAAAATTTTCGGTTGGGGGAAGTGTGCTCACCGGCGTCGGTGATTGGCTTTCGTAGCGGAAATAGGCCGACGTAAAATAAAGAATTAAAAAAAAGTTGACAAAACTTCTACATCCGACCAACAAACTCAAAGTAGAGGTAATATGAAAGTATCACAGAAATTCACCAAGGAAATATTCGATTACATTTCCAAAAAAAAATCTATTCTCGAATTTTCTTCCATACATATCTTCTGAGTAGCCCTGTATATCATATATAAATCATATATTTCAAAATGACTTCATATCACCTACTAACATGCAGTACAAAGTATATGAAATTAAATTGAATATAGGATACAGGGGCGATTAACTTTCTGACTCGCCCTGTAAAAAATGTTTGCATATCTTATTATTATGAACCAATCAGAAGGGAACCCAGCCAGATATTGAAATTTTCGAGAGATGAATTATATTTCAAGTCAACGTTCCGTTTTTGAATTTTTGAGTTTCCTTGTAGGACGTGAAACTTTCTCTCATGAGGGACTGATATTCAGTGTCATCAGAACACTATCACAGGAAAAATCCTTGATACATTGAAGAATATGAGATATAAATCCTTTTTAAAAATGGCTATTTCCCAACTTCAACACTCTGAAACCAGTCAAAGGGTTGAGTTGGGCCCTTGAACACTATTGTTCAGAAAGTCAACTGCAATAAACTAACAATTCATGAAATTTCACCATAGCCCATTCCTCCATGAGCCGGTTGCCTGGTCCTATAACGTGTCATATAACGTTTCATACAATATTTGATGAGTATTAAGTCTTTGCCTACTTCCAAGACGTTTTCAATTATTTCGGCTGGTGTCGAGGA
The DNA here is from genome assembly GCA_032362365.1 of Zygogramma bicolorata. Taxonomy (NCBI): domain Eukaryota; kingdom Metazoa; phylum Arthropoda; class Insecta; order Coleoptera; family Chrysomelidae; genus Zygogramma; species Zygogramma bicolorata. Next base: position 8,715 of record JAVJAQ010001486.1, on the reverse strand, counting down.
TGATTCCATATCATCTTAATCACTATCAGTAACAAATATTGTTTCTCCTGAATATGACCTTCATATATTAACTTATGGTGGATTCATTCAGCAATCGTTGCTCGAATGTCGGAATTCGCAAGTCGTAAGAAATAAGTCGGAAGAAGTTCAATAACAAGCCCCAGAGCACCCAAGACAATTATCCGAGCATTTCCTGCACAAGGAATAATTTTGGGCGCACACTTGATTATACATATATGAATTATCCCAAAACTGATTCCATTATTTTTTAAGGTTCTTTAATAAGTTTAATATAACATGTGTAGCTGTAGTCGACTTTCCACATATAGCCATTGTTCTTTCAAGTGCAATGTATCCAGAGCAGTTGTATATCAATGGAAAGCATAATCATTCTATGAATACCCAGTTGGTAAGTATTCAATTTGTGAAATAAATTATTTCTTTGGAAGAGTTGAATGAATATTTTGTTACGGATTTGTGATGTAAACTTGCAAATAATGAATATTAATTCAAGATTTCCAGGACGAATAGGCGATGCACATATTTGGAGACAAAATGCAGTAAAAAATCATTAGAGAATCTGCATGATGATGGTAATGGGGACACATGATTTTTAATAATAGGTTTGTATTATGTCAAAGTTGAACTATGTTGTTAATGATGAATTTATTGTTTTAGGAGATTCGGGATACCCACTCAGGACATTTTACAAAGAGCATTTTTGAGTCCTGTCCCTAATTCACCAGAAGCAACCTATAATGCAGCCTTTGAAAGTGCAAGAAGTACCATTGAACGATGCAATGGAGAACTAAAGACAAGATTTCATTGCTTACTGAAACTAACGGTATTACATTATGCACCAACAAAAAATTATAAATGTGTGTACGATTTTGCATAATTCATGCGTGGAGAATAATGTACCTCTATTACTATTACTACTACTACTACCAGATGTGAACTCAATGATATAGATTTTGGAATATTGCATGTGGACCCTGTTGTTGATAGAGCACGAATTACATCACCGTCTAACACGGCTCCCATAGGAAACTGCTAAATTGCTGAAACTGAATACCGGTAGATAAGGCCGATTTGCGTAGTTTCTGCACCTCGCCAGTCAGTCAAACTTCAACATTCATATTGTAAAGACGTATTTTTGTCTATGTATTCCAGATTGTATTGAATAAATTGTTTTTTAAAAAGGGACTCCGAGTGTTCGATAAGTTATTTGGCGCAGTCGGTAGGATATCCGGGATTGATTCGTATCGAACGGACAATTTTTGTATCAACGATTTATCGGATATCGAACAATTGGTGACTACTTGTGAAGGTGTTTGATACGGAGTGGCTCCTTAGAAATCAGGAAACCCAGTCTATCGTGGACCCGTGGAGGACCCATTCAGCAACGTACCACCGGAATTTGAAACAAAATAGTTCAAATTCGCGAGGAATACTCCATGGCGAAGACACAAATAGCCGTTCCAGTAGTAGCCCTCATAGGAGAATGCTCAAAGCCGCAATTTATTTAATGTGAGTACAACTTGATGTCTGTCGAAGATTTAACTACAATTCTCGAAGATTTATCTTTAGGAAATCCTTCAACTGGCTCCTCAAATCTCCGTAATATCCGAAACATTTTCAGTACACATAATAGTGAAAATATTCCTGAAATGGCACAACAATTCAAACCAGAATACCTTAATTGTGTTCCTCAGTTTGACGGTAATGCCAATGATCTGAATAGATACTGTTCAGTTTGTGATAGCATCATAAAAACATTTTACGATGAAGCAAACCCTAATAACTTCCAGAACACTTATCTTTTGAATTCTTTGATTTCAAAATTAACAGGCAATGCCAAGTTAGTTATTAATATCCAAAATGTTTCTACTTGGAATGAACTTAAAGCTACTCTATCCAGGAATTTTGCAGACCAAAGAGACGAAAGTTGTCTTAATCGAGATTTAGTAATGCTGAGGCAACAACCAAATGAAAAACCGCAACAGTTTTATGATAGATGTCTCAGTATTCTCAATTTACTTTGTAGTTATGTAGATTTACACGAGCCTAACGATGCATCGAAAATTTTGAAAAGGAATCTTTACAATAACTTAGCTTTGAAAACCTTTTTGTCGGGTTTGAGAGAACCTTTAGGCACTACTATTCGTTGTATGAGACCTCTGTCACTCAACGAAGCATTACAATTAGTTATTTAAGAAGATAATATTCATTATTACCAAAACCATACAAACAGAACTTTCACTAGAGTCCCTCAAGCACCAGTGAGAACACCAATACAACATGCACCACCAAAACAGTATGTACAGCCAGGTCATTATTCAAATCAGCAAACGTTTTACAATGCAACACCAAGAGTGCCGTTCAATAATCATACCCAAAATAATCATTTTCGGCCTCAAAATAATTTTCCATCGCAACCCATTTCTATTCAACCAAAAATGAATAATCAACCTCAGAAATTTTTCACGAACTCTCAAGTCTTCGGAAATAACAAGCAAAACCAAAATGTTTTCAAACCAAACCCAAATCGAACACTTCCACGACCTACACCAATGAGCGTATCTACTAGACATACATCGAATAATTCCCAACCAAATCATTCAGCTTTCACTTCGCGACAACCACAGCAGAGGAACTTCATTTCGGAGGAATTATACAATACCGAAATTGTTCCAAGTCAGTGCATAGATAATGATTATGAATCTTTTATGATTAACCCATATGAACATCAAAACTATGAACCTGATAGCCAATATTACGAAGAAACTTTTGAAAACGCCTGTTCCGAAACGCCACCAACAGAAAATTTTGAAGGAAATTTTCAGAGCTCGCCTCAAGCAGACGATCAAACATAGAACCTTGTATCATTCCATTCAATGCTTCTAATTCTGGCGAACTACCATATATTTTACTGCCTGAATTCAATCTTGAAATATTGATAGATTCTGGTTCTACTAAATCTTTCATTGATCCTAATTTAGCATATAAATATTTTCCAAATAGTATCAGAGACGATCCGTTTATAGTTTCTAACTGTTTTTCAAAAGTCCGCTCACAAGCACAATGCACTTATACCTGCCTCGAAAATATTCAACCTACCGAAGACTCAGAATTTGAAATTCTTTCTTTTCAAGTTCCACAATGTATTTGATGGGTTGATAGGACTTGATAATTTAAAACTACCTCAAGCCAACTTAAATTTTGGCGAAGGACTTCTAATTACTCCTTTTGCACGAATAAAACTGAGGTATCACGAAACAAAAAGTAGCTTGAACTTAATCACGGTTGCACCTCGATCAGAACAGGTTGTGAAAATCAAAACTTCAGTAGCCAAGGGTGAAATAATCATTCCCCATCAGAAATTTCACAATTGCGAAATCCCAGAATGCATAACAGTTGCAAAAGACGGTAAGGCTTTGACTACGATTCTTAACAATACAACAGACCCAATCACTCTAGACTTCTCCGAGCCAATTCCTGTCGAAAAATTCAACCGTAAATTGATAGAAGAAATCGATTTCAATAATTTCGATGAAACAGATAAACCGGACCTTGACTTGACTAACTTTCGCACAGAACATCTGAATGACGAAAAAAACACCACATTCTCAACTTATGTAAAGAATATTCTGACATTTTTTACCAAGAAAATATGCCCCTAACGTTTACAAGTAGAATCAAACATAACATCAAGACGCACGACGAAATTCCTGTTTATTCAAAATCCTATAGATACCCTTTCATACACAAACAAGAAGTAGAAAGTCAAATAAAGAAAATGCTGGACCAAAATATAATAAGACCAAGTAACTCACCGTGGTCTTCCCCTATTTGGGTTGTACTCAAAAAGGCGGATGCATCTGGCAAGCAAAAGTGGAGGGTAGTAGTAGACTATAGGAAACTAAACGAAAAGACTATTGACGACAAATACCCGCTTCCTAATATTACCGACCTATTAGATGAATTGGGAAAATGCCAATATTTTACGACCCTCGATCTTGCTAGCGGGTTTCACCAGATCGAAATGGATGAACGAGATATTGAAAAAACAGCTTTCAATACCGAAAACGGGCATTATGAATATCTGCGGATGCCGTTTGGGTTGAAAAACGCTCCAGCTAGTTTTCAACGCGTTATGGACAATATCCTTCGAGGTATCCAAAATGAAAAATGTTTGGTATATCTCGACGATATTATAATTTTCTCTACATCCCTTCAGGAACATATAGAACGACTAAAATCCGTATTTCAGAAACTTAGAGAATCAAATTTCAAAATCCAGTTAGATAAATCGGAATTTTTGAGGAAAGAAGTCGCCTATTTGGGTCACATCGTCACGCCCGATGGAGTAAAACCGAATCCCGATAAGATGAACGCGATAAAAAACTATCCACTTCCCAAAACAACTAAACAAATAAAAGGATTCCTCGGACTGCTTGGTTATTATCGAAGATTCATTAATAATTTCTCTAAAATTACAAAACCTCTAACGAAATGTTTAAAGAAAGGAGCAAAAATTGAACATGACCCAGAATTCATCTCTTTTTTCAACACGTGTAAAAACCTCCTAATAAATGAACCCATTTTACAATATCCGGATTTCAGTAAACCTTTCAATCTAACAACTGACGCTAGCAACGTAGCCTTGGGTGCTATTTTGTCCCAAGGACCTATAGGTAAAGATTTACCTGTTGCCTATGCCTCACGAACATTGAATGATTCAGAACAGAATTATTCAGTGATCGAAAAAGAACTTCTAGCTATCGTATGGGCCACCAAATACTTCCGCCCATATTTATTTGGCCGTAAATTTAACATCCTGACCGATCACAAGCCCCTGCAATGGTTGTTTTCGCTCAAGGATCCAAACTCAAAATTATTACGATGGCGCATAAAATTGGAAGAGTACGACTTTAATATAATTTATAAGAAAGGTAAACTCAATACCAACGCGGATGCTCTCTCCCGTATAGAAATTCACACCAAGGAAACAAATACATTTTGGGACGAACTAGACGAGGTACTTGGAGATGCAGGATTTGGAACCTCATCAGTCACTTTCGGTAATCCCGTCAGCTCTGTTCTCGACACTCCTGACTATCAACCTTCTGCCGATATCCAAACTATTGGAGAACCCCAATCAAACCTAGATGGCCTATCCATAATGGTAAATGTTGGTGAAGAAAAAGTTGACGAAAACATTGACATGCACAACAACCCATCCACTTCAAATGATATGACTGAACAAAACAAAAAAAAACAGTAGAGAAAATGAACAACAACCCCTACAAAATAACAACTCCCCTATTCCTATATCACCCAGTAGAGAGTTTCAAATCGAACCCGAACCACCTGACATCAGTGACGATAACACGGTACACACGAACCAAGAACAAGATCCCGCTGTAGTCATCCCTATATCGGAATCGCCGCTTAATCATGGTCAGAATCGAATAATTTTCAGTAGCACACTTCATAGCCCCGCCAGACCTAAAATAACAATCTTATTTGGAAAGAAACAACGATTTTCCGTACAATTATCGCGAAATAAATTTGAAGAAGATACCGTAAAATTTATTACAGAATATATTTCCCCCAATGTACCATATTACATCTATCTTGAGAATCCCGATGATTACGAACGATTTTCCACAGTACTTCAAAAAAATTTCAAATGGCCATCTCTTAAATTCAAGAGATGCAACTCAAAACTTCTAGATGTCACCTCGAAAGATGACATCCAAGAGATCATTAAAAATTATCACGAAAGCAAAACCGACCATCGCGGAATCGGCGAAACAGAACAGAGAATCAAATCCAAATACTATTGGCCATATATGAAAAATTCTGTGCAAACTTATATAAATGAATGCGAAATTTGCCAACAGAGCAAATACGAAAGAAACCCCATCAAAATGAAAATGAACGTGACTCCCACTGCGTCGAAACCATTCGAAATTATTCACTTAGATAGCTTCACTATCGAGCAAACAAAATTTCTCACTATAATTGACACATTTTCTAAATATGCGCAAGCATATCACCTGGACTCCCTGAACGGAACAGAGATTGTCGACAATCTAATACAGTTCTTTTCGCATCATGGAGTTCCCAAACAAATTATAGTAGATAACGGTAGTGAATTCAACAACTTTGTTGTTCTTGAACTTTCGAAATTACACAAAATAGATGTTCTCTTCATATCACTCGACCACCCTCAATCTAACGGTATGATTGAAAGATTACATTCCACGCTAATCGAGCATATCCGCCTTCTCAACACACAAGGATATCTTAAATCACCAGCTAAAATGAAAATGAAATATGCAATTTTAGCGTATAATCATTCAATCCATTCAACTACCAGAATGAAACCAATTGATGTAATCAATGGGCACATCGACAACGAAAATCCATTCGATATCGAAATCGACCAGATTTTGCTTAATGATTATGTAAATGATCATAAAGAGAGATCCAGAATATTATACTCGAAAATCGATTCCGATTTGATCCAAAATAAAGAAAAAACAATAGAACGAGTGAACAAAAACCGTGACGATCCAAAGATTTTTCATCCTGATCAAACCGCGTTTGTTAAAAAGCATAAGCGCCAGAAAAACGCGAATATATTCACGAAGTCCACAACACTGAAGACTGTTAACAATGAATCGAAAACTGTCTCAACAAATACCCAAGAAAAAGTTCACATGGACAACCTAAAACGTCCCCTTAAGAAAACATATAATTTCTAATACACAAAATAATATTATTTCAGATTTCCTGTTGTTTTCGGACTTCACGGAAAAATTACTGTAAGAAATTTGGAAAATAACCCAGGACTTATTCCACTGAAACTAGGAACCGCCAAAATCGAAGAATACACTCACACGTTGATACATTACTATGATCTCACCCCAATCATCGATGAAATCAATAAACTCCATTCACAATCAAAATAACTATTAGCTTCCATTGGAAAAAATAAAGATTACTCTCACGACACATCTAATTATGTAAAAATCTTGGGGTTAATCAAGACCAAAGTTGAAAATAAAATTGAAGAAATCATACCTCATCGCCGAGTGAAAAGAGGCCTCATCAATGGTTTAGGTTCTATATTCAAGTCTATCACTGGAAACCTTGATTCCACTGATGGAGAACGGTATGAAAACTTGATCAAAGAACTTCAGGAAAACCAAAGTAAATTGAGCGACACTATCAGAACACAAAACACGGTGAGCATTGAATTAATAAATAAATTCAACGACACTATCAAACATATAAGTCATTATGAGAAATTATTGGAATCAAAGATTTCACAGATTGCTAGTATCATAAACCAAACTACTTACAGAGAGAACTCAACTTTTATCAAAGACATTTTGAATCAGTTGATAAATATGTATGAGATAATTAATTCTATTTTACAAGACGTTGAAGATTCCATTTCTTTTCTTAATTGAAAATCATGCATCCCAGTATAATGCAAACAGCTGATCTCTATAAAATACTTCTCATAATCGAAAAATCTTTGAAAAAGGATCAATTGCCATTTAGTATTACCTTAGATAACACCTTGCTATTTGAAAATATAATACGAATAAAAAGTTATATTTGGAACAACAGAATAACTTATATCCTCGACATTCCCATCATGTATCCTTACTCATTTGAATACTACCACCTGTATTCCATACCTACCCCCTCGAAGAGCCAGTTTAAGGCAATAATACCGCGAAAAAAGTTCTTACTGAAAAATCAGTTGTACTACACATTCCAAAGCGACATGTGCCTCGAAATATCACCACACTACTACGTTTGCAAGAAACTGGAAATTCAAGATATCTCGAGAAACAACCCTTGCGAGATACAAATAATAAATCTTCAAAATATATCATCTTGTGACCAAGTCCAGGTGGAGCCTACAAAACCAATATTCAACAGACTGGAAGACGCTGATCAATGGGTGGGATTGCTGCCATTCGAGGAAACACTCAAACTCAGCTGTAAGGAACAAGAGGAGATTATAAAGTTAGCTGGAGTATATCTCATTGAGATTCCAGTCGGTTGTCGAATCTCCTACCCAAATGAAGTAATAATCAACGATCGAGTCTCGACAATCTTCAAATCGCCAATTTTACTTCCTGATGTAAGGACGCGAATTGAATTCACACCAGGAGTGAATTTCAGCCTCCAACTAGAAGACGTTAAACTAGATGAATTACAAGAAATCAAGACCCGAATCATCAATAACCAACCAGATGTGTCATTTTCAAGAATTTCACATATCCCCAGCTTCTGGACATTAGTGATCTATCTACTTTTGATCACAGTATCCATATACATTTGCTACAGAAGATTAGTGATTGGACGATGCATTCCAGGACCAACTAGGCCAGATGCGGGAGGAGACATAGAGCTTTCCAACGTTCAACTCCCTCGCTAACCCTCTGGAGTTGAATTTTATGGGGGAGGAATTACATCACCGTCTAACACGGCTCCCATAGGAAACTGCTGAATTGCTGAAACTGAATACCGGTAGATGAGGCCGATTTGCGTAGTTTCTGCACCTCGCCAGTCAGTCAGACTTCAACATCCATATTGTAAAGACGTATTTTTGTCTATGTATTCCAGATTGTATTGAATAAATTGTTTTTTAAAAAGGGACTTCGAGTGTTCGATAAGTTATTT